>CAWUFW010000795.1:3115000-3588365 GCA_963921515.1 Calotriton arnoldi
CGCCGGTCTCGCGACTCGGCTGAGGCCCCTCCCGGCACCGTCCCCGCGGCCCCGGACATGCCTGTGGAGTCGCCCCCGCAATACCCGTCCTTCCCGGGTT
Source organism: Calotriton arnoldi (assembly GCA_963921515.1). Lineage (NCBI taxonomy): Eukaryota > Metazoa > Chordata > Amphibia > Caudata > Salamandridae > Calotriton > Calotriton arnoldi. The sequence goes on from CAWUFW010000795.1 coordinate 3,115,101, forward strand.
CGGGGCGGATCCGGCCCAAGCTACAGGAATTCCTGTCGGCCATGGCCCGCCTCTTCGGGCCTCAAGGTCCCTCCGGTGCGCCTTCGGGCCCCGCGGGCCCTGATGGGGTTGCCCCGGCGTCGCCGACGACTCCGGTCCCGGCGTCGCTCATGCCTCCAGCCTCGGTCCCGGCTCCGGCTTCGGCCCCGGCCTCGATCCCGGCTCCGGTGGTACCGCAACCCCCATCGACGCCGGTCGACCTGACCACGCCTCCGCCGGTGCGGTTCCTGATGCCACCCGGGGCTCCGGGCGGCGTCGTCCCCATGTAGTCTCCGGCTCCGGACATGGAGCCGGACCGACGTCGCTCGACGCCGGTTCCGGCGTTGATGAGACCTTGGGTCCCAAATGTCCCTCCTCCTCCTTATTTTGAACCGGAGGAGGACCAGGAGGACTGGGAGGGGTCTGAGGACCCTCTGGCACAACAGTGTCAGTATGATGAGGACTGGGCAGAGGAACTAGGGGATGCCAGTGGTCTAGATACTTCGCCTGACACTGGCATGCTGTCTCCTCCCGTGGCTACGGAGGAGGGAGCCAATTTTGCAACGGTGTTGCGTAGGGCAGCTGGAGCCTTACATCTCCGACTCCCTACGGTGACGGTCAAGACTAATCTCTTGACAGAAGTGCTTCAGCCGGCAGCCTCCTCCTTGGAGACTGTGCTGCCGTTCAACGATGCACTCACTGACGTTCTTTGGGCGCCTGGTCCAAGCCCAACACAGGGGCTCCTGTGGATAGGAACGTGTCCCGACGCCATCGCCCAGCTCCGGGCGACCCCTTGTTTCTCTCTGTCCACCCCACTCCTGAGAGCTTGGTTGTCCAAGCCTCGGCTTCCCAAACCGCCTTCCCTACCGCCCCTCCGGATAGGGAATCCAAACGCCTGGATCAATTTGGGAAGAAGGGTTTTTCTTCCTCCAGTGCTGGCTTGCGGTCCATCAACACCGCTTGTCTTTTGGGCCGATATACCCACTCCTTGTGGGATTCGGTGGCGACTGTTTTGCCCCAGTGTTCTGAGGAGGTCCAGACACTGCTTACCCGCGCCATTGCGGAAGGAAGGGATGCGGCCAAATACACCATACGTTGTGGCCTTGATACCGCCGACTCGCTGGGCAGATCTATTGCAACGACGGTGGCGCTGCGTCGCCACGCCTGGCTGAGAACCACTGGTTTTTCGGGTGATGTCCAGAATACACTCATGGACATGCCCTTTGATGGAGTCGGTCTTTTTGGTTCCAAAGCAGACCATGCGTTGGAGCGTTTTAAGGACTCACGGGCTACTGCCAAGTCCCTGGGCCTTTCTGCTACACGCCCTCCGCTACCTTCTGCTTTTCGCCCCTATCGTGGCCACGGAAGGGGCGCCCAGTCACGTCAGCAGCCCAGCCACCGGCCCGCGCAGCAGGCGTCTTCGCGTGGCCGAGGACGTGGATACCGCCGTGGCGGTTCGGGCAACAAGCGTGCGTGTCAGGCCACCACCTCCAACCCGTCCGCGGCCTCCAAGCCCTCCTAGTCCCTCCTTTCAGGTGCACGGCATGCCAGTAGGGGGCAGGGTCCGCCATCACCTTCACCACTGGCGTCCCATCACCTCGGACAGGTGGGTCTTGGACATTGTCCGAAGGGGCTACTCCCTCCCCTTCGAGACCACCCCCAGCCATGCCACCTCAATTCCACCGCATGTCAGGGGATCACTTGGTACTTCTGCAGAAGGAAGTCACGGCCCTCTTGGCCAAGAGGGCCATCGAGCATGTTCCGACCCCAGAAGTAGGACGTGGTTGCTACTCCCACTACTTCCTGGTGCCCAAAAGGACAAGGAGGACATGCGTCCTATCTTGGACCTCCGGAACGTCAATCGCTTCCTCCGGAAGGAGAAGTTCAAGATGCTCACCCTAGCTCAGGTCTTGACTGCCCTCGACCCTGGAGACTGGTTGGTAGCGTTGGACTTGCAGGACGCCTATTTCCACATCCCCGTCCTGCCGGCCCACCGGCGTTACCTTCGGTTCACGGTAGGCCTCGAGCATTTTCAGTTCACCGTGCTCCCCTTTGGCCTTACCAGTGCCCCTCGGGTGTTCACGAAAGTGATGGCGGTGGTCGCAGCTCATCTGCGCCGGGCAGGGGTTCCAGTCTTCCCCTACCTCGACGACTTGCTGCTGAAGGCGGGCTCGTCCCAGGCAGTCGTCTCCCACCTCCAGACTACGGCCGAACTCCTGCACTCGCTGGGGTTCTCCATCAATGTGCCAAAGTCGCATCTGATTCCTTCTCCACAGCTCCTTTTCATCGGAGCAGTTCTGGACACGACGCAGTTTCGGGCCCTATCCTCCCGAACGGCGAGTCCGGGATATTCAGGCTATGATTCCGATCTTTCAGCCTTTATCCTGGGTTTCGGCACGGATGACCCTGAGGCTGCTGGGCCTCATGGCCTCCTGCATCCTGCTGGTCACTCATGCCAGATGGCATATGCGGGCTCTGCAGTGGGACCTGAAGTTCCAGTGGGCGCAGCACCAGGGCAACCTGTCCGATCACGTCCAGATCTCGGAGGGGACTGCAAAACAGTTGCAGTGGTGGCTCTCGAACCGGCAATGGGTCATGGGCAGATCCCTCTCCCTTCCCCAGCCAGAGCACACAGTTGTGACGGACGCGTCCCTTCTGGGATGGGGCGGTCACATGGGAGAGGCGGAGATCAGAAGCCTCTGGTCTCCGGCGGAGTCCCGGCTCCATATCAACCTTCTGGAGCTCCGGGCGATCCGACTTGCACTCAAGGCATTCCTTCCCTCTGTCAAAGGGAAGGTAGTGCAGGTGTTCACAGACAACACCACCACCATGTGGTACTGCAACAAACAGGGCGGGTGGGGTCGTGGACCCTCTGTCAGGAGGCTCTGCGCCTCTGGACATGGCTGGAACATCAGGGCATGTTCCTGATGGTTCAACACCTGGCAGGTTCCCTGAACGCCAGGGCGGACGAACTCAGCCGCAGGTGCATGATGGATCACGAATGGCGTCTTCACTCGGAAGTGGCGCAAGGACTCTTTCTACAATGGGGAGAGCCTTGGTTAGATCTATTCGCCACCGAAGACAACGCGCAATGTCATCAGTTCTGCGCGTTGGAATTTCCAAGGCGGCACTCGCTCGGCAACGCTTTTCGTCGCGAGTGGAGTTGCGGTCTGTTGTACGCCTTTCCGCCTATACCACTTCTACCCAGAGTGTTGAAGAAGATTCGGCACGACCGGGCCCAAGTCATCCTTGTGGCTCCGGACTGGGCTCGAAGAGTTTGGTATCCCGAGCTACTCAGTATGAGCGTAGATCCCCCGATCCGTCTGCCTCTTCGGGAGGATCTTCTGTCGCAGCAGCAGGGGGACGGTCCTCCACCCGAACCTGTCCAGTCTACACCTGCTTGCGTGGAGATTGAGCGGCGGCAGTTGATTCCTTTCGACTTGCCTCCCGAAGTTTGTGATGTGATTCTGGCAGCCAGGCGTCCCTCCACTAAGGTGGTATACGCCTGCAGGTGGAACAAATTTGTGGCATGGTGCACAGCAAAGGCTGTGAATCCCCTTTCTGCCCCTCTTTCTGAGGTCCTTCTGTTCCTTCTTTCTCTGGCCCAACAGGGTTCTGCCCTGGGTACCATCAAGGGTTATCTCTGTGCTATCTCGGCCTTCCTCAGGCTCCCTGATCAGCCCTCCCTTTTCAAGTCCCCTGTTGTTAACAGGTTCTTAAAAGGCATTACACACCTCTTCCCTCCTGTTCCGTTTGTAATGCCTCAGTGGGACTTGAACCTTACCTTTTTAATGTGCGCTCCCTTTGAGCCTCTACATAACTGTCCTCTTCGTCTTCTGACTCTGAAGACAGCTTTTCTGGTGGCCATCACCTCCGCTCGGCGGGTGAGTGAGCTCCAGGCTCTATCTTGCAAACCTCCCTTTCTGTCTGTTCATCCAGACAAGGTTGTTCTTCGGACGCGTCCGTCCTTCTTTCCAAAGGTGGTTACTGCCTTCCACATTGGGCAGACCATCACTTTGCCTACCTTCTTTCCGCCTCCGCATCCTTCCAGAGAGGAAGAGAGGCTCCACCGTCTGGACCCAAAACGTGCGCTCTCCTTCTATATTGACCGCACAAAACACTTCCGGGTGGATGACCAGCTCTTTGTTGGCTACGTGGGCGCCAAAAAAGGTCGGGCGGTGCACAAGCGTACCATCTCCCGCTGGGTTACCTTGTGCATCAAGACCTGCTATTCTTTGGCTAAGAAGGAGCCTCCTGTTGGGCTGCGTGCCCATTCCACCAGGAGCAACGGCTGCTACCACGGCCTTGGGCCGCGGTGTTCCGCTGCCGGTTATCTGTCAGGCAGCTACGTGGGCCTCGCTGCACACGTTTACGAAGCATTACTGCCTTGACAGTCAGGTCCGGAGGGACGGCTTCTTTGGCCGTTCTGTCCTCCAGGACTTCCTTGTCTGATCTTTGTTCGCAGACCCACCACCGGGGTTGGTATTGCTGGGGTATCTATTCTAAGGTAAGGAATCTGTCACTAACGTGTCTCTTTCAGATGCACAAGTTACTAACTTGTGTAACGATATATCTGTAAGAGACAGTAGTTAGTGACAGATTCCTTACCGCCCACCCATCCTCCCCGTTCTGCGAACTGATTTCTAGGGTTAAGGACATCCCTTTCAGGGCCCTAGTATTTTTCAGACACCTATGTCAGCTTCTTGCATGGCTCTGCGTTCCTGGCGCGGAAAGTCGTGTACAGAACTGACGTCCAGCGCGCAGGGGCGGCGTCTAAGTACTGCCCGCGACGTCATCCCGGCGATCACGACGCCGACGACGGACGCGGAGCCGCACGACGCCGCCTACCGACGCGCAAAGGGTACTGCTACGCAAAAACTTTCCGGATCCAGCCTGACGCCTGGGGGTATTCTAAGGTAAGGAATCTGTCACTAACTACTGTCTCTTACAGATATATCGTTACACAAGTTAGTAACTTGTGCAGACAGTCTATATTAATTTCAATGTCCATATCAAGGTACTTGGCCAGCGGCCTCGGGTCTCTTTATGATCATTAAACTCCTCAGTGACTTGCAACATACTTATAATGTACAATGGGGAGCACTTTATCCCATATATACTGATGTCAAATGGACAGTTTACAAAAGATCATATTTCAGAGCCATACCTCATGCTATCACAAATAACATACTGGGTAAATGTGCTTGGCTATAAAATGTATGTTAACAAAAAAAACATTTTTGAGTCAAATTGACAGTCTTGATGCTGACTCTTTGTAGAGAGCAACAGTGGTGAAGACATTGCTAAGGTTTAGTGCGATCCCATAGAGTCTGACCATATCAGCAGTACTCAGATTAGTAGAAATGTCAGAGTCGGAGTTGGAACAAAGGAAGCTGGACATCAAGGCTGGAGCATGGCACTTGTTTGGCGCCCATGACAGACATTGTGGAAATTTTATAGGAAGCTACAGAAACATGGTTCTACACCACTTAACTGCATCTTTCACTGACAGAGTAAAGGAAATCATATTTTTTCTATAACATGGTTTGCTGTTAAAAGGAAAGAAAACAAATAAATTAATTACTTACCTGCAGTAACCTTCTTTCTAGTGGAACCTTTATTCTCACCTTCGGCATATACCTAGGTGCCAGGCTGAACCCAGAAGATTTCTAAGCTTAGCAAACACACTACTAGGTGGCATTGTGCAGGTTCGTGTTGACTCCACTGCGCCAGGAAAGTGACAACTGGAGCTATATATTGAGGCGCCACCCAGTGCACTGACGTCAGTCTCTTTCCAGATATCATCCACACCCTAAGACGCGAGACCCAGCAATAATCAATTTTCCCAGTGTGCAGATCTCTAATTTGGGACCCTTTAGATGGATAAGAGTCCATTCTCAGAATGGGGAGGCTGGTGAGGAAGCTGTGGTTAGATAGAGTATCCACCAGAAAGAGTGTTGCCAAAGGTAAAGAACGTTCTGATAGATAATTCTAACTGCAGGTTCCTCAACTTCTAAATAGATACCAAAGCACATACCTCTCAGGTGGTGGGTCTGTGAACTGGCTCAAACCAAAAAGTCCTGCTGGACCGAGTGGGCAAAATGCCCATCTCAATAGACCTGGCTGTCCAGACATTAGTGCTTTGTGTACGCACAGAGTGACACCCACGTAGCTGCCTGGCAAATATCCAGAACAGTCACTCTACATGCCAATGCAGTGATAGCAGGCTTGGCTCCAGAGAAATGAGCCCGCAAACCTTCCGCAGGCTGCTTCTTGGCCAATGCATAGCAGATTGAATTGCAGGACACGATCTTCCAACCAAGAGAAGGTCCTCTTCTGTACTGCCTTGATCTACTTCACTCCAGCAAACCCCACAAAGAGCTGATCGTTCACACAATGTTACCTGGTGTGATCGATGTAAAAGCCAAGAGCCCTTTTAGAATTCAGCCATATGTGTCTCCTTAGAGAGGTGAGGTGGAACGAAGAACACCAGTAGGGTGATGTTCTGCCCGATGTGAAAAGGATTCATCACTTTGGGGAGAAAGGAAGCTTGGGTTCGGAAGACCAGCTTGTCTGGGAGGAAAGTGTTGTATGGCAGATGGACAGAGTGGGCTTGCGGTGAGAAGCCGTAATGGCATCTATGCAGTGGTTCAAAAGGAGTATTTATCAAGTGAAGGTCCCACTGAGGCATTGTAAAGGGAGAGGGTAGAAACAAATCTTGCACACCCTTCAAAAACGTATCACAAGGGGTGATTTAAACAAAGATGGCTGATCTGGCAACTGTAAATAGGCTTGAAAAGCTGCTAGGTACCCTTTAACTGTGCCCAAAGCAAGTCCTTGCTGGGCTAGGGACAACACAAAAAGCAATACTTTAGATAACTTGGCTTGAAGTGGGGCATTCTGTCGGGTACCACACCAAACATCAAACTTGTGCCTATGGCACACATATACTGATTTTGTCAAGGAAAACTTGGCTGCCAAGATGACATCTACAACCTCGGGAGGGAGACAGAAGGCTGTCAGCTGTGGCCGCTCAATCTCCAAGCATGGAGGCAAAGACCCTGCCCTGCGACAAAAGATCCTCCTGATGTGGCAGCCTGATTAGAGGACATATGCTAGTGCCCAGGAGTTCTAGATACCACACTCTTCTTGCATAAACAGGTGTCAATAGAATGCCTTGGGTCCATTCGCTCCTGATCTACTTCCGAACTCTGGGAAGGGGTGGTATCAGTTGAAAGGTGCACAGGAGTCAAGAGTTCCTCTCTATGTGGACCACGTCCCCATGGGAGAGACAGCTTGCAAACTCCAACCTGCAAAAGTTCTGACATTGCTCTTTCTCGGGGGTGGTGAACAGATTGAGCCAAGGCTCTCCCTATTTGTGTGCCACGTTTGGGTGGATCATTCCTGATCCGGTGGGCGCAGGTGACTGAGTTTGTACACCTTGCATTTAGAGATCCCACTAAGTGGTGCACCACCAGGAATATTCCCAGGTGTTCCAGCCACTTCCAGAGCCATAGTGACTCTTCGCACAGGGTTGAAAACCAACACAGCCCTGATGTAAAACCACATGGAGGTGGTGTTGTCCATGAGGTCCTGCACCAGCCTCCATTTGATGGATGGTAGGAAGGGGTTAGCAGCAAGTGGATGGCCCGCAGCTCCACAAGGTTGATGTGGAGCCAGGACTCCACCATAGACCAGATGCCTTTGATCTCCACCTCTCACAAGTAGACGCACCAACCCAGAAGCAACACATCGGTCACCACTTTTGGCTCTGGGTGAAGTAGGGAGAGGAGACGGCTGCTGACCCAATCGTGGTCCAGCAATTACCACTGCAGAGCCGGTGTATACCGAAGGGATTCTGAAATTTGGCGTGCCTCACATGTTTTTTCCGGCCCATGTGGTTGAAATTCAACACCAAACACTCAGACGAACCAGCCCATATTGAACAACTTCTATCCTCAATTGTGCTCTTAGTCTGATACTCTCAGAAGACTGAGGGCCTGCGACCTAATTCCTGCACACCGGGGCCCTCTAACTTGTAACTTTCTCTGGTCCATGACAACTCCTGTGAGTCCTGCCTCTCGTTTCGCGCCAAAAAGTCCTTAAGGTATGGAAGGGAGAGGCAGTGGGTGCATCACAAAATGCACCAAAAGTTGCCTGCCAATACTCCTGACATCTTCAGGGAGCAGGACCCCTTCAGTGATAAAGGACAATAGGTTTCTGGCCCTTCCACCATTCCTCAAAGCCACGCCCAGCCCAGCCGCCATTTCCTCCAGCGCCACCAAATACGAAGTTGAAGAGGACATAAAACCGCCACTCAAAACCAGAGACCCTTGGAATGAAGGCTGCACTCAGGGTCATAGGAGTTGGTCAGCTCCGACAGTCACTCAAAGCCTCACAAGAGGACCCATGCCAAGGCAGAGCACCACAACGTGGGAGTCAGGTGTTGAGCCCTGTTCACTCTTCTCTTTCCCATTTCTTTCAAATGACTCTCTCCTTCCTTTCCATCCTCTGCATGCCTCTTCTCTCTGAGCATGGAGTACTCTAACTCAAAAGCATGTTTGCCTTAATCCCTAATATGCTATCTCTGCAAATTGTCCACGCCTTAATTCAAAGATCACAACCTCTCCTTTAAAAGTCATACACCTGCAGCCTAACAGTACCTAATCTTCTGCGGCTGATCTATTAATACCGCCAACCAATGTATGAAATTCCCATAACCCCCATCTGCCACTAAAGATCACACCTAATTCCTACTAATGGGGAGAGGAGTTGGCCTAACGGCTAGGGCGGTCGACCTCGAATCTGGGGAACTGGGTTCGAGTTTCGACAATGATGCTGAACATCCTGTGATTCTGGGCAAATCACTTAATCTCCCCGTGGCTAACAAAAATGAATGTGTCCTCATGTAATGCAACTGGTGCTATGTAAAGCGATCTGATACCCGATTCGGGTCAAGTTTGCGCTATATAAAACTCTGTAAAAAAAAAATAATGTAATCTACCACATAGAAACTGGAGCAAAGGAATGGAATAGTTCCTGTAGAGCGCAAAAATAATCCCAATAACCAACAATAACTACAAAAAAATCAACTAACCTTGGGACCAGGAGCAGTGTGCTGCTCCGCGAAAAGCACAGCAATGCTTCGTCAGGGGTAGTGGGTGCTATATAATACAATCACAAAACAATATATAACCCACACTAAAACTAATACCATAAGATCCAGCAGTCAGACAGTCGAATGTAGTTTGTACAGGCTTCTTGATAATTGCCTTTACTGCTTGACACTCTTACACTCACATACTACAAAACTGTACCAGTCCACAGCAATAAACCACCCATTACCATCTGATCAGGCATGGAATAAATGAAGAGATCTGCCACATACTGCTGGCCAACGGAGGACTCTAATGTGGTCCACCACTGCATTTCCCCATTAGCTACAAACTGTAGCCACTTCTTGCCATCTCACAATGACAATTAGATTTGGGATGATATTAACAAAGCAGACCTCTCCACCAAATCTCCCTTTAAACTATGCTTGCTCAGGACCAAAGACTTTAAACAAAATATGTCAGAATGGATAACCCACTGTAGTAACCTACTAAGTGGACTGTGAACATAAGAAATACCATAAAGGGATCTGCCGAGCTGCTCAAAGCTGCTGACTGAAAACCACCAACTGCGCTCCTGTCTCTAACACCATCACGCTGCTAAGCACTGCGTCCCATAATACGATATCCGCATCTCAGTGGTCCTCAGGCACATCATGGAAACACTTCCAACACAGGATCAAAACAAAGAGAACACACTTCCAACCAAACACCCTACACCATGTTGCATGTTACCCATGCAAACAAGCAATTCAGCACTCCACATAGGGATAGTAAACACTATATAACTGTTACAATACAATATGACGCCTGAGTGCTTGACCAACAGGATGCAGGGAGCTAGCAATCCCAGCAACCTCAAAATCATCCTCACTGAAATCCAGGACAGAGGCTGAATCATCGGGATCATAGCCCAAATGCCCTGGACTTTCCCTTCTGGGGGAGGCACAAAACTGCAACGTGTCCAAAATGGCTCTGTTGAAGGGGAGTTTTCTGTAAAGGAGTCAGGTATAACTTTGGCACATTTACAGTGAACCCCAATGAAGTGAGGAAGCTCACCGTAGTCTGGAGTTGGTTGACGACTGACTGGGGTAAGTCAGCTTTCAACAGCTAGTCATTAAGTTAGTGGAACACTGGAACAAAGGACCTCTGAAAATATGCTACAATCCCTAGCTTCATTTTCGTGAACACCCAAGGGGCACTGATGAGGCCAAAGGAGAGGACTGTGAACTGAAAACACTCCTGTCTCATCGTGAACCACAGATAGCACACCTGTGGGCTTGCAGGATGGGGATTTGGAAATAAGCATCTTGCAGTTCCAACACTACCATCCAGCCTCTAGGGCAGACAAGACTTGAGCCAGGGTGAGCAGCTTGAATTTGTCCTTCCGTGGGAAGCCATTGAGAGGCTTTCGGCACCAGAAACTATCAGGAGTAACCACCAAGGCTTACTTTTGATGCAGGCACCCTTCTCTATGGCGACTGGCAAAAAATCCTAGCAGGTCCTGCCATAAGAGGGTCAGATGGATCTCTGTCTGCTGTTAAGAGGATGGTGGAATGTGCGGCAGGGTGACAAGAAATGGTAGAGCGTAACCCGCAAGACAATCTGTAGGACCCATTTGTCTGAAAATATTTCCTGCCACCCTAGCAGAAAATGTCAGATACTGCCTCTGAAAGGGTGATTATATGCCTTGAACGACACACTAAAGAGTTTTTGAGGCTGCAGGAGGGGTGGAAGACTGTGCTGCATCCTGCCCCTGTTGTCTACGTGGTCTGTGGATACTGCTGTTTCAGCCACGAAGAGGCTGAGGGGGTGTTCGGGGCAGGCCAAACTTGATAGTGATATTGGAAGCCTCTACTATAGGCACAGAGGGGGCGAAACTGTTGGTGTGGCTGATGTGGCAATCCGGACAGGTCCAAGAAGTGCACCGTGGTCCTCCTACCCTTAAAGCACCCAAGGGCAGAGTCTGCCCTCTCACCAAAAAGGAGAAAAGGATGTCCATTGACAGACTTACATGAACGAGCTGGAGAAGCCCGTGGACTATATCCAGGGGGGCCTTCTGAGAGCCACACTGGTGCCAATTGCCCTGCCTTTGAAATCTGTGGTGGCCAAGGCACAGCGGATCATGAATTTTGCCACATCATGACCATCCTGAATACCCTGCTTAAGGAAGAGATGCACCAGGTAAAACGTATGCGATGGAGCACCAAGATATAACATCCCAGGAGGCAGTTGGCATTGACAGAACATAGTGCCAAACTGATCAACGAAAGTGCTTGCCAAAGGTCAATACCCTTTGATTCTCTGTCCTGTGGTATGGCAGGGAATGGATTAAGGTTGACCTTGCTCACTAATGGCTGCATAACTAGGTTCTCAGGTGTGGGGCGTTGAGTCAAGATGTTCGGGTCACCCGGGTCTAGACGATGGTGCAGTGTGATGTGTCTATTCACAGGAGCTCCGGAACAGGGTTTTGGCCAAGCCCCGAGTTGGGTGTCTGTGAAGGAAAGGCTCAGTATTTTTTGCCCAGACTAAACCAGCTCAGTGAGAACTTTATTCTTCACTGGGCAACTGGAGAACCTCGGCTGCCCTTCACATGACAATGGTGAAGGAGGTACTTTCTGCTGTGGCAGTGCCTGTAGGTGAAACTAGCCCAGTGTCTAGTGTGTTGTCCAGGACACTGGCATCCAGAAGGTCCTCATACCAATAGTCATCAATCTATGGGTGGGCAATCTCTTCCCCATCATCATATGCATCATTGTCAGAATCCATTTAAAATTAAGTATGGAAGGCTTGGGCCCTTCCTTGACCCAGGGGCAAAGTATCAGAATCTGATGGGTTGCTCAAACACTGCAGCCCAAGTTAATCTGGCACACCAGGAAAATGCTCCAAAGCAGCAGCCACCACCAAGGGTCCAAGAACTTAACTGCCCTGTCTCTTGATATAATGGCTTTGCGGTCTGAAAGGATGTGAACAACCTTACAAAATGGATGCAAAAAAAGTCTTCATGGTATGGTGGAACCCAACAACTCCAGTACATTTATGTATAGGTACTGCTCCAATGTGGACCAAATCCTAGCACAGTCATACCTCCCAGATAAGCAACCCAATGAGGAGGCATATGTATGTAAGGTGGTCTACGACTAATGAACAGATGACCCACTATGAGATTATAGGACCACATCTACCAACAAAGTCCTGAGAGGACAGATCATACGATTTCCACTCGAGTTAAGAGACTATCATATGCCATCTAATGTGCAGCATCAATATGATGCTCAAGGCTATTGAGCCCAAGAGGTTGAGGGCATGCAGAACTGGTCTAAGAATTCGATTCAGAAACATATGAATCATAACCTGAATATCTGCAGTTCTCTGAAGGAGGAGGAGGAAATGCTTTCTTGCTGGAAATGTCCAAAACCGTATCAATGAAACTCAGCAGAGTCTGGATGAAGTGGGAATTCAAGATGTTTCTGCTCTTCAAAGTGAAGTGAGGAAATCTGGGATCCATCCCGGCTGGCCTGTTTGACCAAATTCTGTGGTCTTAGTGAAACTCTTCCGCATGATGATTTACAAGCTAAATATGTTGATAGCTCGACTTGTGTAATGGCTCTTACAGCCAAGCCAGACCGTTGGTTTGGCTCTACTTCGGCTCTCTTTATTGATTTGCTGGCTCTCCCACCACTTTAGCAGGGGAAAAATCTGACAACCTGCAGGACCCACGTGGTCTGAAATCACCTCCTGTTACACGTCCCAACGGAGAAACACAGATCTAAAACTGCCATCACAACAGTTTCAGAAATCAGTGAAATAGAATCTCTTGTGGTCGCGTAGCACTTCAGGCCCTGGTGGACAGTGGATTTGTCAATATGGGAGAACAGGCTATTGGAAGCCATTTCGTCTCCCTGTAATAACAGATGCCAGTCACAGCGAGTTCGGCATGCAGTATAAAAATCTTTCCAGCTGGAAATCACATAGAATGATAAGTAGGTTTGATGCATGACAGATTCTGTGCTATTCCCATTTGTTTTTGATAGGCACCAGCTGTTTTAAGATCTCAACACTATCCTACATAGCAGGTCCAGCTTTGTCAAGGAGTTAGGAAATATTAAAATTAGATGGCGGGGATAGGAAATCCCTGATCTTTATGGAGTCAGAAGGTGTGATGTTTACTGAATGACAAGGCCTTGCAAGGTATCTCTCTGCTCTACTGCACATGCCGGTATGTGGCTTTGGTCATATGGACCACAGTTCTGACCTACTGGGATGGAAGTACAGCTGCATGCTTTACGTCTTACGTGGATAGGAATCTTGAGGCCCTTCCTCCCATTTGATCAAGCGTGATGACTTGGAAACTTGGGTGTTTCAGCAGATGTACTCTTTGCTTCTTTATATTTGGAAAATGTGGACACTCTTATTGTTTGGAATTTATGGGCATTTCTTTCTACAAAGAAGAATCCGGCCTGATAGCAGAACATCTGTACAAGTGACCTCTAACATAACATAGCACAACCTGTGGATATACCAAGGGTTACTAATGCTTCTTTTATCCTGGTACTCTAGAATTCTCAGTCTGTGATTTTGTGCCAATAACTCTAGAGAGCGCGAAAGCCCTTTAAACAGCGGTACCATTTGGGCCGGTAAACAAGCAGACAGAACACTTCTAGAATGAGGCTGTTGTATTATCCGCTTTTTTAGAGGCATGAATTTGCTAAGTGTGACCAAGTATATACAAAATTTACCATTCCCTCCTTTCGTAGCTCATGAAAGCACAGAGTCTCAAAGGGTCCTCTGGGATGAGCTAGGCAAATCCTATTGTGGCCTCTAGGTATTTTATGTAGAAGTGAGATTTCTACATACATTTCTAAAATTTCAAATGAAAAGTATAAAATAGACCACTTCGTTGGAGGTGAAATCTGGAAAGAAGTCGTCATGATTGTGATGCAACACACTGAATGTCATCTAATGTCATGCGGTTGGTCATACAACATATACTCACCATCAACATCATATTCACCCCATAGGCTTCCTCAGGGACAACACAGGAGAAAAGGAGGGGACATGAAACAGGAAGTGGTGTGTGGCAAGAGGAAAGAGAAGAACATTCTTGCTGTAGTGGCTGATTGTACAGTGAGGCCACTTTTCAGTACTGCGGGGGCAGCAGAGGGAAATACTGGAACCAAGGGAAGGAGCCCAGAGCCTGCCTGCATTCCATGCCACTCTCTTTAATACTGTGTTCTCAATCTCTTCAGTTTTCTCTATAGTTTTCTCTCTCTCTCTCAAATACAATGATTCTCACTGTGCACAGCAAGGTTCTGGAGGAACGCTAGCTTCCACATCCTTACCTCCACTGAGTTCCTCTGGCTAGCATTCTCGTACGGTTTACTTTTAGGGGGGGGAGGAGGAGGTGGGGGCAGGGTACTCTGGAACGTAGACATCACACCATCTGTCATCAGAGATGGAGAGCCTGGAATATAAATATTTACAGTAAGCTTCTTATTGCAAAACATGTTCGTAGTTCATGTATTATGGTTGGGAAGGAGGGACAAGAAAGTTTATGCTACGAAACAAATATATTCCACAAATATAGCATACTTTGTACCATTATGCAATCCCACCCACCTAGTACCTGTTGCTGATCAAAACCAACTATGGACGGTGCAATGTGAAAGCCTAGACTGAATCCCATAAGTTCATGTTCAAGGACTAACGTGGCACTTACTTCAGTCACAATTGATCCGGCTGGAGTCTCCTGTGAGATGCCTGTCTTACCTCATAATTATTTTGATCATTCAATTTTCACTCTGACTGTTATTTATCCCACCATTTTACCAAGATCTAATGTATGTTTTCACTAGCAGTTGTTCCAGCATCATCACAAATGTTAACTGCTTACTTTGATTATCCAGAAACTCATTTTATTTAAAGAATATAGAGAAGTTTGCCTGAACTTTGTAACCGCTTTTACAACACAAACTGAAGCAAACTCATAACTTCTAGCACAATAAAGAGTTAAAGTTTCCCTAGTTCATGCCATAGTAACGAACCAAGTCAAGTGATTTCATGGTAATCTGGTACTTGTGGTCCTGAATTGATAATGGTTAACCAATACTGTAAGTACCAGAATGCACAGAACATATCTGGACTGTATTAACTATTCATGCCTCGATTCGCAAATCTACAAAGCTCTGAAACACAAAATCTAATTAATGCAGCACACAAACAAGTTGAATTGTCTACATCATAAACATATTATGTATGTTTTTTACCCCAAATTAGCCATCCTGTCCACACATATATTCAATCATTACATAAATCTATCCACACTCATAACTCCATTCACTCATCAGCTTAATCCACCTATCAATTCTTGTATGTGTGAGTGTATGCCTGTACTCTGTGATCCTGAGTCATCTTTTGAGTATTTCTGTCTCTTTGTAGTCTACATGTGTGTTGTACTTGTGGTTCTGGCCATCTGTTGATCTATGCACGTGGGTACCTCTATGTTTTATGTATGGAGTCATTTATACAACACAACCGGGCCACAGGTAGTGGGGTGCTGTAAAAGGCTGGCAACCAAGATAATGATCCAAGACAGTTTACAGATTCAAGGTGAGGGAGTGGTGCGGTAGTCAGGAATGGATGAGGGATTATCTAAGGTGATAAAATGTAATCTTCTTTGAGGAGGTGAGTCTTTGGTTCTCTTCTGAAATGGAGGAGGGTTGGGCCAATCTGACAGATCCTGAGCTGTTGCTTTATGTGCCTGGGCGTATGTATGCATGTATAATTGTCTCCGTGTAGTTAGCTGTATGTGCATTGCTCTATCTGCATATATCTTTCTGTAATAATAGTCTTTATGAATGAATAGGCATTTGTAAAGCTCACTGTAACTACAAAGAGTGTCCTGGCGCTCTTCACCTCTGCCCACAACTAAAAGGCCTAGTCAATTTAGGCTAGGTTAAACAGCCAAGTCTTCAATCTTTTCCTGAATTAAGACATATCTGTGATGCTACGACTTTCAGAGGGAAGTTTGTTCCAAGCTGACGGACCTAAGAAGGAAAAGGATCTGCCTCCCGTCCTAGTGCACCTAACCTTAGGCGTTTTGGCTAAGAAGGCTTTAGCTGACCGAAGGCATCTAGAGGGAGCATAAAAATTAATGCGTGCACTAAGATATTCGGCGCCTGTCCGATTGAGACCTTTATGAACCAGGACGAGAGTCTTAAATAAGATTCTATTTTTTATAGGGAGCCAACGTAGTGTCTTTAGATGTGGTGACATGCAGTAGCGGCTGGTAGGGGACGGTGGCGGGGGAGGGATGGGGGTAGGATATACATTTTTAAAAAAACGTTCCTGCTGGTCCCGTTACCGTCGCCAGCCACCGCGTCTCCTCAGCAGGAACAGGAAGTACCCAGGCTTCCAGACTTCCCTAGCTAATCACGACGCTGCTGATTGCAGCGTTGTGATTGGTCTGAGCGCCGTGGTTGGGCACTCAGAGAGGGATTGGAACCTGGACATGTTCTCCATGCAGGCTGTAATGCAGCCTGGGTGGAGAACATGCTAAGTGCACATTGGCAGCAATGTTTTTTTACCTAGCCATGTTGCAGGGTGCAGTACCATATGTGGCCAAAAGAGGTCCCATGGGACCTCTTTAGGTTACATATGGTACTGCACCCTGCAGAAGATATGGTAAATCCACCCTACCCATAGTGCATTGCATGCAAGACAGTACCACGAGTACATTCAAATAGCTATGTCCATATATACCATTAGTAGCTTTGAAATGTGACAAAAGAATTATTATATTAATTCCGGATTAGGTTGTACTCTGTGTGGAGCTGATGAAGGGAAATTTATAGCAAATGTGAGATGTGCTAGTGAGTAAAGTAACCACTGCCAGCCTTGCCTAGGACCAAGCGTGTGTCCTGCCTGAAGCCCTTTAAGAAAATAGTGCTCTGAGACTGTAATTAAAATCTAGGGAGTAACAACACATATAACAGGGGGTGTCCTCATGGGAGGTTACAAGAAGAGACAAGGCGGTACTAAGGAGGTACTACTAAGCCTATTGATCAATGAAAAGCCACCATTTACAAAGGACAGGGACAGGAGCCAATTAAAAAGATGGGCAGAAAGTGGGAAGAGCTTTACACCCATATCCTGAATACAGCATGTCTCGAAGAGACAGCACAAGCGGTGCCTAGGCGAGACCTAAAAATAAAATGATGACACTCCGTTATCATATTATTTTTTCCATTGCACTGGTGGGGCGACGTTCCTCCGCCTTATCGGAGGAGCCGTCGCTGGACATGTGTGCTCTCAGAGGCAAACCTAGGAGAGTATGCGCTGCCGCATTTTGGACCACCCGTAGTTTGTTAATAAGGTAGTCAGGCAGGCCAAGATATAGTGCATTGTAATAATCCAGCCTAGATGACACCAACGCCTGTATCACCTGTTTCCTGGCTGAGAAACACAAAAAATGAAGAAACTTTCTTAAGAAAATACGTAGTAAACCGAAGCAGGACCCTACTACTGTGTTCACCTGTAATGAAAATGTGAGGCCTTCATCGATTTTAATACCTAGATTTTTCACAGGGTTCGCTTGGTGCCCTGGAAAGGGAATATCCACTGGCAAAAAGGATTGCCATGGTTCTTGGGCCTTAGTTCCAAAAAATAGGAGCTCTGTTTTTTCTGCATTGCATTTGAGCAGATGACAAGTTAGCCACTGAAAGACCACTGCCAGGCAGGATCTAATATTTTCACCAGGGAACCCTGTCTTACAGTCCCATGAAAACAGTAGCTGGGTGTCATCAGCATATGACATTATTTTTGCTCCCAAGGCCTCCACAAGAAGTGCTAGAGGAGTAAAGTAGATGTTGAATGAAGTAGGACTCAGAGCTGAGCCCTGCGGTACTCCAAATATTGCAGACCACGCGGTTCTGATGAGAAAGGAAGAACCCAGACCTCTTGCCCACGTCCTTCAAGGAATGATGTCAGCCAGTCAAAGGCTGTACTCCCAATTCCAATGTCTTTGAGACGAGCTAATAGAGCGGTGTGGGGAACTGTATCGAAGGCCGCTGAAAGATCTAGCATTATCAGCAATACCTTCCCCCAGCGTCTAAAATACTCCTGATGTGGTCTCCCACCTCCAGTGCTGAAACATGGGTGGAAGCCAGACTGACTGATGTGTAATAAATTATTGGTTTCCAAGTATTGGGGTAGCTGAGATTTCACATGTTTTTCCATAAACGTTTGATAGAGCTGGGAGCAAAGAAATGGGTCTGTAGCTAAACAGTTCAGCTCGATCTGCCTGTGCTTTTTCTACAGAGGCAGGATCTTAGCCTGCTTCCAGGCCTGGGGTACCACTGCTGATGACAGAGATTCAATCAAAAGTATATTGGCTATAGCGTTAATCACTCTAGCGCCCAGTGCCAGTACATTAGGGGGGCAATGGTCCATCAAATATCCAGACTTGAGGCTTTGAATAGCTATCAGAGAATCTTCCAGAGAGATAGAATCAAATTTGGAAAGAGACCCTATGGAATTCAGGGGATAGCTTGGATAGAAACTATCTAGACAGACACCCTCCGACCATCTGCTAGAAAGGAGGTTGTCTTGGATATTCTTAATCTTATCATGAAAGAATTGTGCCAGCGGCTCACACCATTCAGCTGATGATTCATGACATCTGGAACTTGCTTTCAGGGACATAAAACTTTGTACAATTTAAAAATTTCTCGTGATTTGTACCCGGCAGGTTTAATTCTGTCTCCCAGATAGGCTTTCTTTGCTAATCAAACCTTCCTATAGTACTTTTCTTTTACAGCAGCCTTGTACTGAGCTTTGGGGATAAGACTATAATGTTTCCTCCATTGTCTTTCTAGGACCTTGCACTGTTTCTTGCCTACTTTAAAGGTGTCGATATACCAAGGACATGAAGGCTTGACTCTACGTGGGGCTCGCTTGATTTCTGGTGCTAGCTTCTCAGATGAGTCTCCAATCCAGGTGTTCAGGATACGAGTGTCAAGATGCACGTCACCTGTCAAGGACGGGGTTCTTGCCTGCAATGTTCTCAGAAAATATTCTGATTGAATTTTATAAAAGGCTCTCGAAATACGAGGAACTATCATTGGCTTTGTTGGATTTTTCCCAGACCCTATCCCAATAAAATTTAATCAAACAGTGATCGGACTAGATTTGTGGGCTAGGAGTGTCCACTATCAAAGAGTCAGTGGAAAATATCTGGCCCAACACATGTCCTGCCTGATGAGTAGTGCTAGATACAAAATGTTCTAGGGTGGATGTAGTGTCAATTAAGGAGGCCACCTCACAATCCTCCTTTTTACCATATGAAGGTTAAAGTTTCCTAAAAGTATAAAGTGGCATCTCAGCATCCTCAAGGCCATTTTGTTGGAACACTGTTGAAACATTTTTTGGGCTTCTGGGGCATTTGGGATTATTATCATAATGTGGACACCGACAGCTATTCTGGGGGCAAATACACTTATTGTGCTGCTTTGACAAGATAACTTCCCCTCCTGACAGGTCGATACTGGACAGTTACATACTCTGATGGCAAATTTTAGAGCAAAATTCTGGGCGTCAGGCACAGTGTTCAATTAATGTTTCTCCCACACTCTAATCATGCTTAAAGGTTGAAATTACCCATAACAGTATGAAACAGCCCAATAAAACATCCATTTTGGACTTTTAAAAAAAATAAAACAACTTATGACTAAAGTAAAAATATTGTAGGAGGAGCTCAAAAATGACTTGCCTGTGCTAACTGAATATTGCATAAAACTAGAACAAAATCCTGAGCGAAGTCCTGTGCTTCTCCTGCACCAGGGATATTTACTTGTCCAGGGGACAGGTTGTTTCATAAATCTACTTGTCCTGTCATAAAATCCACTTGTCCCTTTGGTTCCACGTAGTACGGCAACAAATTATGGCAGCAATCTCATTATATAAGAGCTCTGATAATAGCCCCTCTGATTAGCCCAGGGTTCATACTATAGTAGGGTTTGAATACTAGCAATCCCCTTATTTTGCCACCTTTCCGCAGATCTACATAGAGGGGCTGGAGGTAGCGGTAAGCAATGCTTCCAGGTTTGGAATGCCCTTTTGAATCTGTGCAAACCAGTTAACTTACATGTTTTAGGGGTTTTCACTAGCTCTTCTCTAATCATTTAAGAAAGATTGGAAACTTACTCCTGAGAAGGGCAGAAGTAAAACTTCTTCCAGTGTTGAGAAAAAAGTGGTTGGAGGGAAAGTGAACTTGTAAACGTGCAACCAATTTTCGCATGAGCAAATCTCCACATACATATTTGCTCATGCTAAAAGGCAGTCCACAATATTTTCTAAGAGTACAATTTCCTGGCCTACTTCTGTAAATTGTTGTGGATTCGTCAAAGACTAAATCTGCACTAATGAAAGGGTCATATACCATGGATGCACTTTTGTGAATTTAAGAATTGTGCCCTTAACTCGGTCTGGTGTTAACCAAGACCTTTGTTTTTATTAAAATCCATCTCTCTCTCTAGTTGTCAGCTGGCTTCACTGTGAGTGACAGCAATTTGCTCTTTCACAAGGAGTATATTGGCACACAAAGTAGTTTTGTTCAGTGCCAGTGACTACTGTGGCAATGTTTGTTTTTTGAGACCAAAAACCATTTTTGCTAAAGTTTGTTATAGTGGCGAGGGGCTGGTGGCTCCCACAACAATAATGTTTTTATAAAAACCATGTCAAAACAAGACATGCATTGACAAAGCTAAAAGACTGATCACAAATGTCAGACCTACTGGCTTTGCCAATGCTTGTTGGTTTTCATGTTTCCCATCATTTCTTTTTTATTTGGTTACACTGGTTTTCCATTATGAATATTGTTTGAAATACAAGCATACATCAACACTTTTTACTACATGATGTTTCAAAGAAATGATCCCTAAAATTTCAGAGTAGTTTAGCAAAACATTTTTTTCCTAGTTGCATTTTTTGTGAAGATTTAATCTTGAAAGCGAAGAATCAGCAGTGTTGCTTTTAAGCTGATGGAAATATTTGCAACTAATCAGAGCGCATTCTGGGAGCGTTATACGCAGCCTCATATTGTTAAACTATGCAAATTTGTGTACACATTTTTAAACCGGAACTTCGGTCGGTATTGCAGTCCGAGCTTACAACATTTCCTTAAGAGCTCACCCTAATAATAAAGACTTTGTATTAAAGAACAATAAATACAAGTTGTTACACCATTAACATATAGACACAAATTTTACCTCACCTGCAGACAATGCCCTTCCCTGATCCATAATGTGGTAATGTAAACTAGTAGCCAAAGGGTTTGTGCTACAGGAAGTTGGGAGTACTTGTCCCAAGGACAAAATAAACATGAAAACTTGTAGGTCCCACGCAATATGTCCTGGGCGTCGGGTTACAGGAATTCCACACCCCTGCCTGCACCCTTCAAATGTAAGACATCTGAAACAGTTACCGCACAGGATATGGGGCTTATTTCTGACAGTAAGAAAAAGCAACACATGCTCCAGATGCCATCCCAAATAAGCAAGCCACACAATTGTAAGACCTAAAGGCAAAGAAAAGCAATGTGTGAGGCAACCCAAGTGGTTGTGCACACTTTAACATCTAGCCCGGGCTTTGCAACCCTTTGCTGAAGTAACTAAAAAAAATTAGCAGCCATCGCACAGCAAACCTTCTTTGTATGGCACAATAGGATTTAAGGCCAGCATACAGCTGCGCTTGTACATAAATTAATAAGAGGGAACGTGTTTCAAAGAGCGAACCCGTGTCACCGGAACACCAAAGCATAATGCTTATGTACCACGCTGTTGCAATTCATTTCTGTATACATTAACATACGCATTGATATTCCACTGGCACGCATTTCAGCTTACCATCTTTTTTTTTAAATGCCTGCATAGAATTAGTCCTTCTACTTCTCTGTGCATGATCTTAGTGAGTCCACTCTGAGCTGTAACTCTGTGACATCAGGTCACATGCTCTCAATCCCTTCAGAGGCTGCAAGCAACACCCATTCCCAGTTCATCAAAGGGGTGTTGCTTGCAGCCTGTGAAATGATCGACAGGCAGTCCTGGGAATACAGGGCTTTTGCCCTTGATGCCTGGGACTGCCTGAAAATATGAAGCTCCTGGCGT
The DNA here is from genome assembly GCA_963921515.1 of Calotriton arnoldi. Lineage (NCBI taxonomy): Eukaryota > Metazoa > Chordata > Amphibia > Caudata > Salamandridae > Calotriton > Calotriton arnoldi. The sequence continues at coordinate 3,137,395 of CAWUFW010000795.1, forward strand.
TTTCAATGGGAGGTCTCTTCAGACCCCCGAATATTGCAGGCCAGGGCTGGCGCTAGGTCAGCCCTTAGCCTACTTAGGAATTAAAAGAAGAAAAAAAAATCTGGCTGTGTGGCACAAGCTCACTAGAGCATGTGCCCCTCTCGCGAGTGCCTGGCTGCCTCTCATCTCCGCAAGGATGAGAGGCAGCACAAAGCATGGGCTTAAAGTGGTTATTTAATTAAAAAGCAACTTATGTGGAAGGTAATTGCTCTTGGCAATTACCATCAACATAACTTGGAAATGTAGGTGGGCGGCGCCCTCTAGTGGAAGCCGCTGCTGGGTTTCACCCTGCGGGCCATAGCAAACTCTAACTGTTAGGTCTTGATGTAGACGTTTAAGAAGGATGAGGAGTTCCGTTTCAACCCCCATGCTTTCAATCAAAGCCCATAGCTTTGATCGGTTTACCAAATTAAAAGCGCTAGATAAATCAATGAAGGCCAAATGTAGGGCACCCTACGCCATAGCATATTTCCCTGCTATCATATAAAAATTTAGACCTGGATCTATGGTCACAATACCTGGTCTGAAGCCAAATTGAGCAATAGACAGATTCTTATTTTCTTCAGCCCAGGTTTCCCAGCGTGACACAAGCACTCTGCGTAAGATCTTCACACTAGAATCTAACAACCAGATAGGTCTGTTACATGATGGTGAGTCCATATCCCCTTTTTCAGGTCGAGCCTAGACAGCGTTAACGCTGTCTGGAAGATCTGTTGAATGTACTGTGTGTGGGCTTTGGAGCATTGCCCAGGACTTGTCGGCTTCTGCTTTTGCTTAGAGACTACTTTTTTTTCTAGCAACTGCCACTATTTAACTGTCTTGATAGTAAACGACCAGCAGAGGTCAGTAAAATATCAGAATCGCTTTACCCACGATAATGTGCTTCATAGCGAAAAACTTATATGGTCCCAAAGGCGAGACCTATTGCATTGCAAATGCTCGTTATATATAAGGACTATAATCGCTGTCCTCCAGGAGTCGGGGATTGAGCCGGTCACAGCACTCCTGTAGACATTTGTTAACAAGGGCAATAGGGGATATCAGGTTTTTTTTGTAACACACAACATTTAGATTCCTGTAAAATACCTGAACAAATACGGAAAATATATCAGCAATTAGGAAAGCACAAATGTAGCACATTTTCGTAATTCTGAAGTGGGATGTAAACAAAGATGTTAATAGGTGCAAAGAACAAGTTACTTACCTTTGGTAACAATATATCTGTAAGAGACAGATTAGTTATGGATTCCTCACCTTAGAATTACCCCCAGGCGTCAGACTGGATCCAGAGAAATTTTCTTCAGCAGTACCCCTGCGCGTCGGTAGGCGTTGTCGGTCGACTCCGCGTTTGTCGTTGGCGTCGTGGTCGCCGGAATGACGTCGCAGTATCTACTTGGACACCGGGAATGCGCTCTGACGTCCGTTCTTTACACGCCATTCCACGCCAGAAGCGCAGAGCCATGCAAGACACTGACCACTGGTGCACAAAACTAGGGTCCTGAAGGGAAGTCCCTTCCCTAGAAGTCAGTTCGCAGAACGGGGAGGATGGGTGGGCGGTGAGGAATCCATAACTAATCTATGTTTCTAACAGATATATCGTTACCGAAGGTAACTAACTTGTTCATCTGAAAGAGACAATTAGTTAAGGATTACTCACCTTAGAATATATACCCCAGCAATACCAACCCCGGAGGTGGGTCTGCGAATCAAGTTCACACCAGGAAGTACTGGAGAACAGACCGGCCAAAGAAGCCGTCTCTCCAGGCTTGGCTGTCCAGGCAGTAGTGTTTAGTAAACGTGAGCAAAGAAGCCCACGTAGCTGCCTGGCAGATGTCATGAAGGGGGACCCCATGTCCCAAAGCAGTAGTGGCTGCGGTCGTCCTGGTGGAAAGGGCGTGCAACCCCACTGGAGGTTGCTTTTTCACTAAGGAATAGCAGATTTTGATGCATAAAACGACCCATCGGGAGATGGTTTGCTTTTGCACGGCCCGACCTTTCTTGGTGCCCACACAGCCAACAAAGAGCTGGTCATCCACACGGAATTGTTTTGTGCGATCCAGATAGAAGGAAAGCGCACGTTTTGGATCCAGACGGTGGAGCCTCTCTTCCTCTTTAGAAGGATGCGGGGGGCGGGAAGAAGGTGGGCAAAGTGATGGTCTGTCCTATGTGGAAAGAGGTAACCACTTTGGGGAGGAAAGAAGGCCTAGTACGAAGGACAACTTTGTCCGGATGAACAGCCAGGAGAGGAGGTTTTGAAGAAAGGGCCTGAAGCTCACTCACCCTGCGTGCAGAGGTGATGGCGAACAGAAAGGCAGTTTTAAGTGTCAGAAGTCTGAGAGGACAGTTATGTAGCGGCTCGAAAGGAGCGCACATAAGATAGTCCCACTGAGGCATTACGAAGGGAATTGGAGGATACAAGTGAGTAATGCCCTTAAGGAAGCAATTTACAATAGGGGACTTGAAAAGAGAAGGCTGGTCAGGAAGCCGAAGAAAGGCCAAAATGGCCGAAAGATAGCCTTTTAGAGTGCCCAGAGCAGTGCCCTGCTGGGCCAAAGAAAGAATGAAGAGGAGAACCTCTGAAAGGGGAGCAGAAAGGGGATCCACAACCTTTGCTGCGCACCATGCCACAAACTTGTTCCATCTACAGGCTTATACCGTTTTGGTGGAGGGACGCCTGGCTGCCAAGATAACGTTACAGACTTCGGGAGGAAGGTCAAAAGCTGTCAACTGTCGCCGCTCAATCTCCACGCAAGGAGGTGGGGGCTGGACAGGTTCGGGTGGAGGACCGTCCCCTGCTGCTGCAACAGAAGATCCTCCCGAAGCGGCAGTCTGATCAGAGGATCGATTCCCAGGTGCAAGAGCTCGGGATACCAGACTCTTCGTGCCCATTCCGGGCCCACAAGAATGACTTGGGCCGGTCGCTCTTCTTCAGCACTCTGGGTAGAAGTGGTATAGGCGGAAATACATATAGAAGACCGCAACTCCACTCACGATGAAAAGCGTCGCCAAGCAAGTGCCGCCTTGGAAATTCCAATGCGCAGAACTGCTGACCTTGCGCGTTCTCTTCGGTGGCGAATAGATCTAACCAAGGCTCTCCCCACTGCTGAAAGAGACCTTGCACCACCTCCGAGTGAAGACGCCATTCGTGATCCATCATGCACCGGCGGCTGAGTTTGTCCGCCCAGGCGTTCAGAGAACCTGCCAGGTGTTGAACCACCAGGGCAATGCCCTGATGTTCCAGCCACTTCCAGAGACGAAGTGCCTCCTGACATAGGGTCCACGACCCCACCCCGCCCTGTTTGTTGCAGTACCACATGGCGGTGGTGTTGTCCATAAACACCTGCACTACTCTCCCTTTGACAGAAGGAAGGAATGCCTTCAGTGCAAGACGGATCGCCCGAAGCTCCAGAAGGTCTGCCGGAGACCAGAGGCCTCTGATCTCCGCCTCTCTCATGTGGCTGCCCCACCCCAGAAGTGATGCATCTGTCACCACTGTGAACTCTGGTTGGGGAAGTGAGAGGGATCTGCCGTTGACCCAATCCTGGTTCGTTAGCCACCACTGCAATTGAGCCCGCCTTCAACAGTCAGTCGTCGAGATAGGGGAAGACTGGAACCCCTGATCTGCGCAGATGAGGTGCGACCACCGCCATCACTTTCGTGAACACCCGAGGGGCGCTGGTAAGGCCAAATGGGAGCACGGTAAACTGAAAGTGCTCGTGGCCTACCGTGAACCGCAGGTAATGCCGATGGGCCGGCAGGACGGGGATTTGAAAATAAGCGTCCTGCAAATCCAATGCTACCAACCAGTCTCCAGGGTCGATGGCAACAGGACCTGAGCCAGTGTCAACATTTTGAACTTCTCCTTCCGGAGGAAGCGGTTGACGTTCCTGAGATCCAAGATAGGACGCAGGCCCTTGTCCTTCTTGGGCACCAGAAAGTAGTGGGAATAGCAACCACGCACTACTTCTGCGACAGGAACTCGCTCAATGGCTCCCTTGGCCAAGAGAGACGTAACTTCCTGTTGGAGAAGGGCCAAGTGATCCTCCGACATGCAATGAAATTGAGGTGGCATGTATGGAGGGGTAGTCTCGAAGGGGAAGAAGTAGCCCCTTCGGACTATCTGCAAAACCCACCTGTCCAACGTGATGGTGAGCCAGTGGGGGAGGTGATGGCGAATCATGCCGCCTACTGGCGAATGGTGTCCCTGAAAGGTCGGACTAGGAGGGCTTGGAGGCTGCTGCAGAGGGGGCTGTGGTGGACTGGCCCGCCCGCTGGCCCCCAGACCCACGACGGTGGGTCCCACGTCCCCGGCCACGCAGAGGTTGGACAGCTTGCGCAGGCCTGTGACTCTGGACGGAACGTGGTGGGGCACCCCTTCCATAGCCACGAAAGGGGCGAAAAGCAGACTGCGTGGGGCGAGACGTGGATGCGAGGCTTAAGGACCTGGCCGTAGCCCTGGAGTCCTTAAAACGCTTGAGCGCGTTGTCTGCTTTGTCGCCAAACAAGCGACGGCCATCAAAGGGCATGTCCAAAAGTGTAGCCTGGACATCGCCCGAAAAGCCAGTGGACCTCAGCCAGGCGTAGCGTTGTAGGACTACTGACGTTGAAATTGTCCTGTCTAGCGAGTCGGCGGTGTCCAGCCCACACCGTATGGTGAACTTCGCTGCGTCTCTCCCTTCAGCCACTGCACGGGAGAGCACGGCCCCGGCCTCCTCCGGGCACTGAGGTAGCACCTGCGCGACCGAGTCCCACACAGAATGGGAGTAACGGCCCAAGAGACATGCGGTTTTCACCGACTGCAGTCCTAAGCTGGAGGATGAAAACATTTTCTTCCCAAGATGGTCCAGCTTCTTGGATTCCCCGTCAGGTGGTGCGGTAGGGAATGCGCCCTTAGAAGTGGAGGCTTGGACCACCAAGCTCTCAGGGGTGGGGTGTTGGGAGAGGAAAATGGGGTCACCCGGGGACGGGCGGTGGCATCGGACAATCATCCTATCCACAGGAGCCCCTGAGTTAGGCTTGGACCAAGTGCCCAAAAGGATGTCCATGAGGGCCTCATTGAACTGCAGCAGGGGCTCTGAAGAGGCCGATGCCGGTTGAAGCACCTCGGTCAGGAGGTTAGTCCTGACCGCCACCGTAGGAAGCTCGAGGTTTAGGGCCTCAGCTGCCCTACGCAACACCACTGCGTATGACGCATCCTCCTCCGTAGCCACGGTAGGGGGAGAAAGCATGCCAAGGTCTGGGGAAGTGTCCGGACCACTGGCCTCACCCAACTCCTCTCTCCAGTCCGGTTCTTCCAACTGGTCTGCCAGAGGGTCCACAGATTCTTCCCAGTCCTCCTCACCCTCCTCTGGTAGCCACTCAGGGCGATAGGGAACACCAGGGGAAAACAGAGGTACAAAGGTACCGGTCGGCGCCGGCCCTAACGTCAGGCGACGTCGGTCCGGCTCCGTGTCCACATTGAGGGGGAGGCCGGGGTCGACGTCGGTTGGGGACACAACCGGCGTCGGAGGGGGCGGAGGTGTTGCCACTGGATTCAGTGCCGGAGGAGGTGTCACGAGGTCGACTGGCGCCGATCCGGATCCAGGCCTGGATCCCTGGGGGCCCTGCAGCGCCGGAGCCGAAGCTGCCGGCACCTAAGGCCAAGAGCCCCCAGCCGAGTCCGTGGGGCTCAAAGGCGTGCCGGCGGAGTCGGGCTGCCCAAAAATAGAATGGAGGGCTTCGTAAAAGCTATGAAGTTGGGCAGGGGTTGCTCCGGCTCCCGGAAAGGGAGGGAGGCTCGGAGTCGACCCAACAGGCTCCGCGGGCGGAGCCGGGAGACTACCTTACGCAGCCCGTGTCGCGTCAGCCGACGGACGGGGAGAACGCGAAGAGCTACGGTGCTTCTTCGCCTTCTTTTTGTGCTTCAACTTACCCGGAGACGAAGACTTCGACGAGGAATGGTGGTGATGGCTCCGCGACCGGTCCCACGACCTCCCTCTCAAGCGGGACCTCGAGCGGCGCAGAGCTTTCGGGACCGCTCCTGCAAAGACTTCACGCCATGGCCTGGCAGTCGGAGCACGACTTCGGGTTGTGGTCGCGCTTCAGGCACCAGAGGCACACAAGATGGGGGTCCGTCACCGACATCAGCTTGCTGCAGGAGCCACAAGGCTTGTAGCCGGTCCACCGAGTTGACCTCCCTGTGCACCAGGAGTCATAATGACTCAAAAAGAAGTCAACAAAAAGTCGCAAAAATGGAGTCAAAAAGTGACTCGAGGTACCGCTGTCTCCGGATCTGCGCTGGCTGGTGCGGAAAAAGAAAGAACTGACGTCATCGCGCAGGGGCGGCGTCTAAGTAGATACCGCGACATCATTCCGGCGACCACGACGCCAACGACGAATGCCGAGTCGACCGACGCCACCTACAGACGTGCGGGGGTACTGCTGAAGAAAAATTCTCTGGATCCAGTCTGACGCCTGGGGGTAATTCTAAGGTGAGGAATCCATAACTAATTGTCTCTTTCAGATACAAATCACAACACTTTACTTTATGTGCAAATGGTAAATATGCGCTGAAATCAGATTTCCACACATTGTATGCTATACAGTGCACGTGAATTTTTCTGGCCATTTCAATGGTAATGTGTTGTCTGTAAATTATGGGGCACTGCCACACCATCCTTTAGTAATATATTTAAAACAGTGTGCTCCAAAATGCACCACCGTCTACACACCACACCTTTACCGCTCTCCTGCTGAATGGACACAAGTCATTTGCTATGCTTGTTCTTTGTGTGACGCTTCGCTTTTTCACAATCCCTATGCCTTCAGTGATGTAACATTGATGCCAGCACCCCCATTCTGTAAATTGTTTCAGCACCACTGGGTTCATCTAAGTCCAAGGATGCAGAACAATCTGAGTTCTAAAATACAGAGTTATAATATTAGACAACCACACACAAATGTATCAAAATCTCATAAAGGTGCCCCAGAGTAGCGATTAATGAGCCATTACTTGCCCAGAAAGAGCTGGCAACAAAAGGAGCAACTACATTCAGTCAATGTTTGGGGTGGTGGGAGAAAAGAAGGGGGATTAAAGTGGTCTTTTCTTTTTTTATAAACACATTTTATTAAAGTTTTAAATACATCAAGGCCCGGAAGACATTCGCCTAAGTGTATAAACATCATCACAGCAGGTCTCAATGATTCCAGTGTAACATAACCCTGTGAAACAAGCACAGACAGAACACCCCCTCCCCCAAAACCCAGTCATCAGTGATACCCATGGATTCATGTATCTCCCGGATGTGTTACTTTTACTGTCTCTCAGAGCCAAACGACTGTATCTCCCTCTCGATAATAGCTTAGGGATATTGAACAGGGGGTAGCAGAATGCCTCAATAATCTGCATACCGCCTCCAAATTTTACCATGCTTCTGGAGGCAGCCTCTTGCCTGGAAGACTGCAACCCCCACCCCCATGCACCTGTCCATGGCTGCTTTACACCCCCCCCCCACCACTAAAGGCGGGGCCGCAACCTTCCAGTGTTGGGTGATGTCACATTTGGCCAGTGTTAGCCCTAGAAACAAAAGATGCTGTTTGTATCCGTTCCTGTTCCTTCCAGTCTCCTCTGTGCTATGATGAAGGACCAGTTTGGGCTCAAGAGGAATCTCCCAAAATAATACCTGGGCCAAGCAAGAGATCACACCACACCAGAAGGGCTGGAATGCTGTACAGCTCCAGAATGCGTGTAAAAAGGTACACTCCTCAGCATCACAACGCCGGCATGCGAGGAAGGATATCACACCCATCCGCCATAAGCGGCGTCTGGTGTAGTAGGTTCTATGTAGATATTTGAATTAGATCAGGCGATAGCGCAACAATATTGCGGCTCCCAAGGGGGCTGACAGGGCCTCAATCCAGTCATCATCATTCAGGTTCTCAATATCTCACCTCCAACCCGCCTGTCTTGTCGACAGAGTAGTGTGGCTATGTGTTACTAAGGTCTGGTATATTTGTCGAATCTTGTGGGAGCCTAAGTCCCCCACCAACAACCTACCCTTTAATGAGTTAAACTCCGGCAAGTCCTCCAGGCCCTGAACATAGGGAGACAAGGCATGCCTGAGTTGTAAATATTTGTAGAATTGGCTGCGATGTAGCTGGTATTCCTCTTGCAGGTGTTGGAAAGATTCCACTACAGTTCCTTTCATGACGGCCCCCAATGTGGACAGGCCCATGAGATCCCACTCCCGGAATCCTGACAACGCGGCCACTTGGCACAGGACAGTCTCATGCCATAACTGGGTCTCCCCTGCCAATCTACCCAACCAACCTATTTGTCGAACAGTCTGCCGCCACAGTTGAATGACCACTCTGGCTGCCGGAGTCAGGCACACCATCCCTACCGACTATAGAGAAAATCAATGACCGACCGGGTGCCCATTGCCCATCTTTCTACGGCATATGCGAGATCAGCCTGATTGATGTACCAACATTCATTGATATTAAGGAGGTGAGAAGCGGTATAATATGAATGTATATTTGCCGCAACAATTCCCCCACAAAAGGTGGATAGGACACAGGTGCGGAGAGCCGCACGAATCGCGCCGCCCAATCCCCACAGGAGGTGATTAAGGACTGCATTCATTTGTCAGAACCATGAATCTGGGATATTGTATGGGTAGTTTTGAAGCCGATACAGCAGGCGCAGTAGAAACACCATCTTGAAGATGGCGGCCGACCTTATAACGACAAGGGATTGGGGGGTCAACGCTTTCACTTCTTCTCGGACTCGAGACAGCAAGGGACCAATATTGCGTTGCCACAAGATAGCCAGATCCGGGGAGATGTAGCCCCCCAAATATCGAAAGCCCTCAAGATCCCAGGTCAGTTGCAAGGCCCACACCGTTCTCTCCTGGGCACCGCAAACCGGAAAAATTATCGACTTTGACAGATTGATGTAGAGCCCAGATGTCTCCCTGAAAACCCGCAAGATCTGCAGAATCCGTGGACCAGAAAATGCCGGATTGGTAAGAAAAAAAAAGAACATCGTCTGCGTATAAGGCGATCCTGTTGGATATCTCGGCAGACCAGTCAAACCCACGCACTAGGGGGTCACACCTCCCAATGCAGCCAATGACTTCAGCGAGCGCAAATTGCAGGGGAGACAGCGGACACCCCTGTCTAGTGCCTCTGTGCACAGGAAACAGATTAGACCCCACACCGGTTACGCAAACGGACGCTGACAAATCCGTATACAGTAGACAGATGTAGGCGAGGAACTGTGGGCCTAGGTTGAGGGCTTGCAGAAGGATAAATAGGCATTCGCAGCTAATTGAGTCGAAGGCTTTGTCCATATCGGCTAATAAGAGGGCCGCTGGTTTCCCCCAGGTCTGGTGCCTTGGCCAGTGCTTTATGGACATTTCAAATATTATGGCGGGTGGACCGTCGCAGCATAAAGCCGGCCTGATCGGGGTGAACCAGATCGGTTATATGTTGAAGAAGATGATCCGCCAGTACTTTGCCTACCCATTTAACTTCAACATTTAATAACGAGATCGGTCGATACGAAGACGGGTCCTCGATCGGCAGGACGACTCGGTTTGTGGAAAACCACTATTTCCGCATGACGACAATCAGGCAGAAGGATCAACATGTCAAAGGAATCCTGCATCACCCTCAGCAAGTGCGTCCCCAACTGGAGCATGTGGGCCTTCAAAAACTCGCAAAAGAATCTGTTAGGTCCAAGAGCCCAGCCTGGGCGGAGACTGGCCAGTGTCCCGTCAACTCCTCTACCATGATCGGTTCGTCAAGTCGCTTGCGCACCGAGACCAACACGGATTGGGGAGGCATGGTGCGTACAAAATCGACAATCTTGTCATGGGTCAGAACTTCCCGTCGAGCATAGAGGGCCCAATAATATTCCGCAAATGCCTGAGCCACTTCCCGGGGGCCGGAACGTAACTGGCATGGCGCATCGCGAAGCACCGGCACTGGCGTCCATCCGACCTAAAATAGGCGATGAAGCATTTTACTGGACCTGTCGCCCCACTGCTATATTCGATTCTCGCTGCATGCCAAGCCATTCAAGCCTCATCTAGAAGCAGCTGCTGCAACTGGGAGAAATGCAGCCTGTGCCAGAACGGCGCCCCTCCACCTCCCCTGACCTCGTCTTTTAGGGCCCGCAGCTGGGTTTCTAGCTCCACCACCTTCTCAGTTCTACGACTCCGTTCCCCTGCACAAAAACAAATGTTCACCCATTATGGTGTGTACTTCAGGGCCTCCCATAAAACCACTCCAGAGGGAGCCATATCAGTGTTAAAGGAAAGGTATTCAGTAAGTGACCGATGAAGCGCTGACCTATATATTGGGTTATTTAAGTGCCAGGGTGACATACGCCAATGTGCAGGCCACAGGAGAATGATCTGACAATCTGCATGGCAGAATCGTAGCTGCCGAGACCTGATGGATGTAAGGGCTGGGGAGAAAGAGGTAGTCTAAACTAGAGAAGGACACATGAACTGCAGAGAAGAATGTATAGCCAGGCTACGCAGGGTGGTAGGCCCTCCATGCATCCGTCCATCCCAAGGAGGACTTCGGATGGTGCAACCTGGAGTCGCCGGAGCTCTGAACAGGTCCGCCGGACGCCATCTGTCCTCTCCCAGTGCCATCACATAATTCCAATCCCCCCTCACCACCGATAGTCTGGCCTAGAGCCCCCCCCACCCCCAAGTCGTATGATCCTGTCAACAAATGTCCGGCCCAGAGGAGGGGGGGCATAAACACTGCCTATCGTCAGCGACTGCCTATACAACAGTCCTGTCACTAGGGTATACCTCCAACCCGAGTCCGTCCACACTTTAGTAGGCCTATAGGAAACCCTGCGGTGAATGAGAATCGCCGTGAACCCCGAACAAACCCAGAGTGGAAAGCCTGATCAATCCCAAACTGTGCCAGACATGGCACTTTTGTTCCCATCATGCGTTTCCTGAAGCAGCATTATGTCTGTCATGAGCCTTTTGGCCTATTGTAATATTGCCCGCATTTGATTTTGTCAAGGACACCCCTTACATTCCATGTCATGATGCAGACCATCCCGGCCCCATCACCATATGTACGCGCGAGTGTCTGCGAGTCATAGTGCATCTGTGTCTGTGCCAGGGGAAAACATAACAACAAACCCTAATAGATAACATAGCCCCCTCCCTCCACCCCAATGCCTCATCAAACAAGAAATATCTGTCGCGGCGGAGGGCCCCCCTAGAACTCCAATGAGAGCCCAGGTGGGTCCCACGCCAATGGAGCCCCAAACTAGCAACACCCCTAAACATGTGTCTCTGGAAGCTTCAATCAATCAATCAGGGTTTATTAAGCGCGCTACTCACCCGTGAAAGACTCAAGGCGCTGAGGGGGATGGGGGGGGGGTTCGCAGCTCCGTTAGCCGAAGAGCCAGGTCTTGAGTGCCTTCCTGAAAGGCGTTCAGGGAGGGGGCGAGTCAGATGTCTGCCGGGAGCTCGTTCCAGGTTTTGGCCGCAATGTGGGAGAAGGATCTTCCGCCTGTTCTGGCTCTGCGGATGCGTGGGGCTTCGGCCAGTGCGAGGTTGGAAGATCTGAGGTTTCTTTTGGGTACGTGGAAGTTGATTCTGTCGTTGAGGTATTTGGGTCCGGTGTTGTGTAGGCATTTGTAGGCGTGGGTGAGGATTTTGAAGGTGACTCTTTTCTCTACGGGGAGCCAGTGGAGCCTTCGAAGGTGTTGGCTGATGTGTTCGTGCCGGGGGATGCCGAGGACGAGTCGGGCGGCGGTATTCTGTATCGTCTGGAGTTTTCGGAGTAGGGACTTGTTTATGCCGGCGTATAGTGCGTTTCCATAGTCCAGTCTGCTGGTGATGAGTGCGTGGGTGACTGTCTTCCTTGACTCCGGGGGGATCCATTTGAAGGTCTTGCGGAGGATGCGGAGGGTGTTGAAGCATCTGGAGGTGACGGCGTTGATCTGTTGGTTCATGGTGAGGGATGAGTCGAGTACGATGCCGAGGTTCTTGGCGTAGTTCGAGGGGGCCGGTAGGCTTCCGAGGGCTGTTGGCCACCAGGTGTTGTCCCATGCTGAAGGGGTGGTTCCGAGGACGAGGACTTCAGTCTTCTCGGCGTTGAGCTGAAAGCAGCTGTTGGTCATCCAGACTGCGACCTCCTGCATTCCTTTCTGGAAGTTGAGTCTGGCTGTGGCGGGGTCTTTGGTGAGGGAGAGGATGAGTTGGGTGTCGTCAGCGTAGGAGACGATGTTGAGGCCGTGTTGTCGGACGATGGTGGCGAGGGGGGCCATGTAGATGTTGAAGAGGGTCGGGCTCAGCGAAGATCCCTGGGGAACTCCGCAGGTGATTTCCGTGGGATCGGAGCAGGGCGGCAGGCTGATTCTTTGGCTTCTTGCAGTGAGGCATGATCGGATCCAGTCTAGGGCTGTTCCTTGTATGCCGGCATCGTGTAGTCTGGCGACGAGTGTGCGGTGGGAGACGGTGTCGAAGGCTGCAGATAGGTCGAGCAGGATGAGGGCTGCGGAGTGGCCTTGGTCCAGGAGGGTGCGGATGTCGTCTGTGGCGGCGAGTAGGGCGGTCTCTGTGCTGTGGTTGCTTCGGAAGCCGTATTGGGACGGGTCGAGGATGGCATGGTCTTCGATGAATTGTCAGTTCCCTGTTGACTGTTTTCTCTGCAATTTTGGCCGCGAAGGGGAGGAGTGAGATGGGCCTGTAGTTCTTGAGGTCGGTGGGGCCAGCTGTCGGCTTCTTGAGCAGGGGCCTGACTTCTGCACGTTTCCAGTCATCTGGGAAGGTGCCTGATTCGAGGGTGGTGTTGATGGTGCGTTGTAGTTCGGGTGCGATGGCGGTGGCGGCTCTGTGGTAGATGTGTGGGTGGCAGGGGTCTGTGGGGGCCCCTGAGTGGATGCCTTTCATGGTTGAGGTGGTGTCTTCAGCTGTGATCGGCGTCCAGGTGGAGATGGTGGGCCAGCTGGTGTGTCTGGGGGGCGGGCCGGCTGTGGTGTCAGGTGGAAGGTCGATGAAGTTGTCGTAGAGGTTTTTGATCTTGAGGTGAAAGTAGGTTCCAAGCTTGTCGCAGAGGTCTTGGGACGGGGTGATGTCTGGGGCTTCGCTGCGAGGGTTGAATTCCTGGATGACCGTGAAGAGTTCCTTAGAGTTGGTGGAGTTGGCAAAGATTTTGGTGTGGATGAAGGTCCTCTTGGTGGTTCTGATTTGGTTGTGGTAGTCTGTCATGGCATTTTTGTAGGTGGTGTGGTTTTCGGGTGTTTTGGTGTTCCTCCAGTTCTTCTCTAGGTGTCTGCAGGTGCGTCTGCCTTCTTGGAGATCGGTGGTGAACCAGGCGGCTTTCCTGGGGCGCTGTTTGTCGGGGTTGAGTAGCGGGGCGAGTTCGTCCACGCATTTGGAGATCCAGGTGTGGAGTTCTCTGGCTGCGATGTTGGCGTTGGATGCCGAGGTGTGGTTGTTTTGGGTGAGGGTGGAGTTAAGTTGGTCGTCGGTGACCTTGCTCCAGTTCCTTCGTGGTGGGCGTGGGGGTTGGTTTGGGTGCCCTGGGTTTGTCGACGGTGAAATGTACGCAGTAGTGGTCGGTCCATGGGGGTTGCGTTGTGTGGCTGAAGTGAACGCTGTTGCCTGCTGCGAAGATGGGGTCGAGGGTGTGTCCTGCCCTGTGGGTCGGTGTGGAGACGAGTTGTTTGAGTCCGATGTTGGCGAGGTTGTCACTAAGGGTGGTGGAGTTGGGGTCGCTGGCGTTGTCGAGGTGGAAGTTTAGGTCTCCGATGAGTATGTAGTTCATTGTGGCGATGGCGTGGGGTGCGATGAGGTCGGTGATGGTGGAGGCGAAGGGGGCCCGGGGGCCTGTAGATGAGGGTTCCCCGGAGCGTGGAGTTGGGGCTGGTCCGGATCTGGAAGTGCAGGTGTTCGGTGGAGGGGAAGGTTTCACTGGAGGTGGTGAGCTGGAGGGTGTTCTTGTGGGCGATGGCGAGCCCCCCTCCCTGCTGGTTGGGGCGGTCCTTCCTATGGATCCTGTATCCGTCCGGGATGGCGGTGTTGATGTCGGGGGCGAAGGAGGCGTTGGTCCAGGTCTCCGTGAAGAAGGCGACGTCGGGCGAGAGGAAGTCGAGCAGATTCCAGATCTCTACGGCGTGTCTGTGTACAGAGCGCACATTGAGGAGGATGCATCTTAGGGTGTCGCCGGTGCTGGAATCTGCTGTGTTGGAGGTCGGGCAGTGGTGAAGGTCTAGCGGCAGGGGAGGCAGGAGAACTGTCCGTGGGTCGTGTTAGGCGTGGCCTGTTGGCAGTCGCTGAGTCTTCCGGGGTTGAGTGCGTGGAGGGCGGCTGTGTTGTAGTGGTGGGTGGGACGAGATGCAGGCTCTCTGGCACTGGTCGCAGACGGGCACAGACGGGCTTGCCTTTGGCGCGACCGCGCATCGGCCGCCATTAAGTAGGGGAGGGGGAGGGAGGAGATGCTGGGAGCGGGGGATGTCCGGGGGGAGAGGCCGCAGGGACAGCAGCGGCGGGACGGGGGCAGGCAAAAAAGAAGAAACAGTGGTGGGAAAGTATAATAAACAGTGGTGGCAAAGTATAAAGTATAATAAAAAAAGCACAATGAACAGAGGAGGCACAACAGAGAATTAAGTCAGAAATACGTCAGTCACAGCGGTGAAAATAGTTACGGTGGCAGCGCGAAGCGGGCTGAAGCCAGGCCGGTTCCTGGATGGAGCGAGCAGCAGGTAGCAGCCTCGAACCTCCCAGGAGGAGGTCGGGGTGAGGAGGGCAGGAGACGGCACTGCGGAGCTGCGGGGAGAGAGTGGACCTGGACCAAGGGTCAGAGGTCTTACTCGCGCTCCCCCGCAGCGGCCGCCATTAGGTAGGGGAAAGGGGGGAGGGAGGAGAGGAGGGGATGTCTGGGGGGAGGGGCCGCAGGGACAGCAGCGGCGGTACGGAGGCAGGCAAAAAAGAAGAAACAGTGGTGGGAAAGTATAATAAACAGTGGTGGCAAAGTATAAAGTATAATAAAAAAGCACAATGAACAGAGGAGGCACAACAGAGAATTACGTCAGAAATACGTCAGTCACAGCGGAGAAAATAGCTACGGTGACAGCACGAAGCGGGCTGAAGCCAGGCCAGTTCCTGGATGGAGCGAGCAGCAGGTAGCAGCCTCGAACCTCCCAGGAGGAGGTCGGGGTGAGGAGGGCAGGAGACGGCACTGCGGAGCTGCGGGGAAAGAGTGGACCTGGACCAAGCTTCAGGAACGGACTTCAAAGGGGACAGTCAGGCCTGGAAACTCCATGGGAGTAAACCGGTTCAGAGTAATGTCCCAGGCGCTGGGCCAAAGGCCAAAGCCAGAACCTATGCGGAGCCAGCACAGCCATCCAAGTTCTTTTCCATGATATTTATTGTCGTCCTGCCATTGAGATCACCAATTAGAGCGAGAACAGTGCTGACGCTTCGATGTGGACTTCTTTGAACGGTTTCGTCGGTCACCCTGGGAGGAGTCAGACTCCAGCAGGGGCGGTGTATGCGGCCATGGGTGCACTGTTTCGTTTGTCCATTGAAAGACTGCTTTGGGTATGTAGAAGAAAAAGGACTGTGATTTGTATATGACCCTCACTCATGCAGGGTATAACAGCATGTATTGTCAGTTCACGCAATCTCTTCTTTGCCACCACAAAGGATTGACACTGTTGCTGAACTAATCGAGTGTAGTCTGGGAAAATCATAAATGTATGCGAATCGAGTGTCAACTTCTCCTGGCCCCGGCCTAATTTAAGGATAACGTCCTTGTCCAGATAATTCAACAACTTTGCGATCACTGTTCGAGGTCTTGCACAAGGGTGAGGGGTGGGGGTTGTGGGGGGGTGAGCTTCTTCATGAGAGCTCAGTGAGCCTGCTTAACCACAAAGCACAGGGACAGGGAGCCCTCGGGCATTATGAATCACAGCCACTGTGACTTGAACTCCTCCATTGATGCTGCTTCACACCCCTGTGGGAACCCAACAAAGTGTAGATCAATGTGACGGGTGTGACATTCTGCATCTTCTACGCGCACCGCTAACTCTTGCATGACCGCTGTCAATTTATTGACTTTCTGTTGGAGCGACGCTATGGAGTCTTCAACAGTCGACACCCTGTTCTCCGCCTCTGTTATACGGTTGACTTCCTTCCGGAGTTCTTGTCGGAGTAGGGAGACCTCTGACCCCACCGCCGGATGTTAGCGTTGAGTGCATCCCACGATTGCGTGATGCCCAGCCCAATGGTCGTGTGCAGGCTAGCTGGACCTCCCCCTCCCCGGCAGCAAATTGGCTGCACCGATCCCACCGGAGCGGGCCTATCTCATTATGGCACTGGTTTCTCCACCGCCCTCTGAGGCCTTCTGTTCTTTTTGGCCGGCGGCAGCACAGCAATGTCTCCTGCGCTGGACAGGCACCTCGAGGCACAGCCCCTCGTGGCCACAGCCCCAGCCCAACTCCTCCCTGCGGCTCCCAAAATGCCGCCCAGCCAGTCAGCTGTCAGGATTCGCCAAGGGGCCTACTGTCAGCACGCACGGCCTCCATGGCCCCATCCCCATGCTCCAGTGGGCTGCACCGGCCTGGGCACACCAGAGTCCGCAGCTCAGCTCTGCGCAGGCCTCGGAAATCCTTCCTCGCTGCCCCTTGGTCACCGCCTCACCTGGTGGAGCGGACAGTGTGGCTGTGACAGGGACGTCGGGCAGGCACCACATCAGGTCTGACGACCAGGCACTCTGGTGACGACCTCGTCCAGGACCGCCACTCCCGCCTTGTCCTCGCAGCGGCACGCAGACAATCGGGCCACAGGCCCACGTGGCCAGGGACGTTCACCTGTCGTCTGCCAGCAACTAAAGCACTGCAGCCTTTACAAGCGGGCTGTGCCAGTCCTGGGCTCCACCGGGTCCGTGGCTGGTGGTTCTGAGTACCCGTGGGCAGGATGATGGCAGATAATTCGGCCTGACTGCACGGAGCACTCTTAACTAGCGTCCGCCATGCTGGCTCGCCAGGCCACGCCCCCTAAAGTGGTCTTTAAAGGAAAGTATAAAGGACAAACAGCATCTTCTAGTGGGAACATTCTGAGCCCTAAATAGCAAACAAGACTAAATAGCCAGATTCATAAGCAGAATTTGTGTAGCTGTGTACCAAACATTCTATGAGAAGTCTCCTTTCTTAATAACAATCTCCGACTTCCTGCTTGCATTTAGCAGAAGGTGGGGAAAAATGGGGAGTCAATATGGATGAAGTCTCCCTTTATTGTAGGTTTTGTCATTGAATAGTGTTCAGTTTTCTTCAGATAGTGCTTATTTCATCCAGAAGTCCTCACATGGAATCAGGCAGAAACCACAAGCTTACGGTTGACAAAAAGTATCTTTGATACTGAAGCAGGCTAGACCTCTCACGTTTACTTTTTCAGCGCAATTCATAAGGTATTTTATCCCTTCAGAACAAATGAATACACTGTTTCATCTAAAGCTCCACCCCCAATACAAATAAAACCTTCACTTTATGTCTTTAAAAGCCCATCAACTTTCACTGTGTTCTGTAGCTGGTGCAATTTTTGGACCTAGTATTCTTTTGCCAGGACTATGGATTAAGCTACCTACTCCTATGACCATCCAGAGCCTCCTCAAACAGGAGTTACTGGTCGCCCAGCATGCCTGCCTGCCCACACTTGGATCAGCGCCATTGTGCCTCCAAAATTATCAGCCCCAATAATCTTAACCAACATGCAATTTAAAACAGTCTTTATCGCACTGGACACTTTTACCACCACAAGAAAATACCTCCTTATATGGTGTGTCCTCTTAGTGATAGCCACCTTTTTTAACTCATTCATAAGATGTGCCCAGAAATGAGAAGTGCACTCAACTTTGTTTGAATAATGATTGGTGTTTATATAGCAGTCTCATGATTCACCAAAACCCAGATTATTCAACTTGCAAAAAACGGTGACAGCCCCGTAAACTTCCTTATTCTCCATACCGATGGTTAAAGGCTTTCATGCTTCAGTCTGTACCTGGTGCAGCAGCAACAGTGTCCATACAATCTGAGCCCCCTGCCTGCTACTTTAACGAACCTTCAGCAAGCCCCTTTTCATTTCCTTAACAAGGTCTAGCTCAATCAACGCCAGTGTGTAGTCTTTTTTCAATGGATCAAGACCAACCATGGCTGCATTCTTCAAGCCAATTCAACCAACCTGCCCATCAACCGGAAGCATCACACCCACTATTCCAACCAGTAAAATTACAGACCTTCATGTAATAACCCCAACTGATTTCCATATTTCTTATTCTCTGCATTTTTCACAGGCCACTTAAGAACAGAACACTACAGATCTGTGCTTCCAATTTATATACCCCTCTAGGCTGGTTCCCTTAATAATGACACAGGGCACTAAAGACTAGTCTAAAATTACAATGACATTTTAAGTCAGGTCAGATATAACCCCTGTTTATGTGTAACTCTGCGGCCTCCATCTTATATAGCTTAAATCCCCCATCACATGACATGATCCTTTCAGAATCAGCTTAACCTTCTGAAGAATGTTTTCTACCTCCAGAATATTGTTCTCAAATGGTTCTGTTCTTTCCTCACAGGAAGAACCCAGAGGGTCAGGTGCCACCCTTCTCATCAGAAACCAAGAAATTGATTTGTGGAGTCCAACAGGGATCATCCCTCAGCCCCACCCTTTTCAACATATACATCGCACAGCTCGCCAACATCATCATCCGATCACAAGACATCACAGTCATCTCCTATGCAGATAACACCCAACCCATCCTCTCTCTGACGGCCAAAACAACCATCGCCAGAACCAACTTCACCAACTGCATGACCATGGTAGCAGACTGGATGTGAACGAACTGCCTGCAGCTCAACTCCAACAAGATGGAAGTACTGGTCTTTGCCAACAAGGGACACCACCTGGTGGCCATCGGAGCTAGGACCAACACCCACATCCATAGACCACGCAAGAAATCTAGGGATCATCCTAGACGACTAGCTTAACATGATGGCTCAAGTCAATGCAGTGTGCCCCTCCTGCTTCCGTATCCTATGCATGCTGCGAAAAACCTTCAAATGGTTACCTCAGAACACCAGATGTACCATCAAGCAAGCCTCATCCCCAACAGGCTGGACTACTGCAACACTCGGAAGTTATGGGGTCATCTGTACTGTGAAGCCAAAGGATAGGTGAACAGAAAAGGAAGAAACAGGCCTTCTAACCAGAGTGCCTGCTACCTGAAAGAAATGTAAATGTGTGCATCTGGTTAAACAGAAACACTAAATGCTACTTAGTAGTATAGTCTTTAACTAATGGAGTCATTTGTGGGGTCATGATGACAGGAATGTATTCTTTTTGAGAGGTAATATAAGGGTGTTAGGAGCTGAGCTCTCAAGTATCTCCTTTTAATAAAAATTTTGTAAAAAAGTTTGCTTTACTTAGTCTTATTGGGTATTACTAAAAATCATTTTGTGGCAGCCTTCCTCATACTGTGTATAATGCAACTTTAAATAATGATTGCGTCTTCTTAATGCTTTTAGTCTCAGGCTGGGACTTCGTAGCATTGTAAATACGCTGGTCACTACTCCCCAATGCGCCAACTAGATGTCAGGTAAAGTGACTGTCTGGTTACACACAAAGACATGCGCACTGACTGCACTAACCAACTGAGCATTCATGACGTAATAGAATGCATTTCCCAACAATTACTTTAACTTGCATTTATTTTTCATTTAGGGTGTGTGCGTTTGATTTGATATGCATTTACCTGAAGGTGAAAGGCCAACATAGCTGTTGCAGAATACTTTGTTCTTTTTACCCACGTCTCTGACCCTCCCAACACACACTGACCCGCTTCCAATGCATTCAGGATCAGTTTCTATACTTTTTTATGCATTTCAATTCCTGATTCAAACTCAGTTTGAACCTGTGGACTGATGGGGCTGAACAGGGCCGGACTGGGAACTGAACCCGGCCCTGGCAAACTGCTGGGACAGCCCAAGGGTGGGAAGGGGGCGAGCTGTTTGCTAGGGCTGGTTTGCCCGATTTTGTTACAGGGTGCTGATATTGCCGGCCCCCGGTAACAGAAATGGCCCCCACCCTAGCGGCCCACCGGCCAGTCCGGACCTGGGGCTGAACAGATCTTTCTTCAACAAAATTAGGCTCCTGGTGGAACCTTGACCGGCTCATATTTTGCATGAGGTATCCAACATAGTGGTTCTGGTCTTTACTTCGCTTTCAATTTGTCTCGTTCTTCTGCTGGGGCGCATGGTAGCTGGAAACAAGCTACACTAGTAGATAATTGCCATGCAGCCACATCACCTTTGTTCCACCCTACAAGTTAAAGCTATGGATGCCATATTTGGGTCAGTCCTCCTGCAATTCTGCATCTATTCAAAACATTATATTGTCAAGTGTGCAGCATCACATAAGCCTTTCTGTTCTTTAGGATCGAAGCTGGATTTACTGCTTTCTATGTCCTTATGATGACAGGACTAAGGAGGAAAAAAGGCAAAATTGCAATGCACAGATTACTTACCAGCAATCATTATGAGTCGTCACAACCCTATGTGCCTTCCATTCTGCCTATTTATGTCCTCCTCAGACAGGGAGGAGTTTAAAAATGTTTGGCATGTATTTATTCCTTTAGGAGATGATAAAAAATATAAAACAATGATGTCAAGTTCCAATGAAGCACAAATTAGGTTTTTTGCACACCCCGGAAAAAAAGGCTGTGGGAAATTATGCAAAACCCAACTGGTTACTCAGTCGTTTCTGTGACGTGAGGGTTTTATCTTTTCTAGCAAAGCCTCCGGAACCCTAAAAGTAATCTTTTTTGAATGAAAGAAGGGACAGTGGAGAATTTGCTTCAGTGGTGCAGGAACAATTTTCAGAATGGGGGTGTTGCCATTAACGTTACATCATTGAAGGTATTGGGAAACATCCAAGCGTCACACAAAGAACACGCATAGCAAATGCATTCAGCAAGAGAGTGGTAAGGGGATAGTATATAGCTGGTGGTGCATTTTGGAGCACACTGTCACGAATAGACTTCTAAAGCGTAGTGTGGTAGCGCACTGTCAATTATAGCCAGCACATACTCCATTGAAATGGCCACTAAATATGCACAGGCATACAGATTACTGATAATGCACAAACAATGTGTGGAAATCGGGTTTCAGCGAATATTTCATTCGCGCATCACCAAGTGTATTGATTTGTTTTGATCTATTAAAACCTTTGTTTCCATCACACTTCAGAATTACAAAAGAAGTGCTTAATGTATGCTTTTCTAACTGCTGATATACTCTGAATTATTAGTACACCTCCTTTACATGTATTTACATTTTATTGTGTTAGCAAAAAAGTCACATCCTACCACCTTTCCTTCCACACCCACTGCATGCACCCAGCGAGACTGTGGCATAGTTCACTTTACAAAATCCTCTAACTTTGCAGTCAGAGAAAGAAAAGTAAACACCAACCTCCCTTTTAAAGGAATAAGCAGCAATCTGTCAGAAGACATTGCTGGAGATTAGAGCTCTGCCTTTAAAGGCACAGCACGTGACAAGGTAAAACATTTAAAGGCATCTTTATTGTTCATTCACCTTCTGAACTCCAGCACGGTTATTTTCGCGGGGCTGCGTCAACCCCGCACTCCTATGTCCAGCACCTAGGATTTGCGGAGCACAATGCAGCTTACTTGTCAACGACAGGCATGACAAATAAGAGAGATTTTTCCAATGAATTGCTTGTCATTATAAGCATGCAGTATTTGAGACGCTTTTGTTGTCACTATAAGGACAGGAAGGATGAGACTGCATGGAATAAATATTTGGGTCGCTTAATTTCAAAATTAATGCTTTTGCACCAGTACTTAATTTTCGCCTTTATATGGCGAGATGATAAACCCTCAACTTTCTTATTTTAATGATGGATGTTTTTAATCTTCCCTTTACTTCTTTCCCCATTTTGTCGCCAGTTGTTGTTGACAGCGTTTTTATTTTAAAACAATTTCTTTTTAAGGGTTTCAATTACAAATAAAGCAAACACAAGGAGATGATGGACGGAGCGCTGAAACTTTTCAGAAACTCACCCCCAGTCACAGATCTGGGTTTGCTTTGTTCGCCCTAAGTTGGCAGGGTATGCCCAGACGTGGGTCCCTAGCTCACTTTGCCACTGGATTCAAGCTAGCCTGGCTGATGAGGGCTGTATGCCTGAAACCGGTCCCAGGAAGCTTGATTCCGGCCCATGGAAGACATGGCTTGGCAGTTCGGTCTGGACTGTCCCCATGAGGCACAGGGTCAAGACTGATTTGCATATAGCTGTGTCTGAACTGGGGTGGCAAAGTGAGCTAAAGAATGATGATGGATTCAACCCAGATCTGGGGGTGAGTGTTTGAAAAGTTTCAGCACTCCGTCCATCATCTCCTTGTGTTTGCTTTGTTCGCCCTAAGTTGGCAGGGTATGCCCAGACGTGGGTCCCTTGCTCACTTTGCCACTGGATTCAAGCTAGACTGGCTGATGAGGGCTGTTAGCCCGAAACCCGTCCCAGGATGCATGATTCCGGCCCAGGGAAGACATGGCTTGGCAGTTCGGTCTGGACTGTTCACATGAGGCACAAGGTCAAGACTGATTTGCATATAGCTGTGTCTGAACTGGGGTGGCAAAGTGAGCTAAAGAATGATGATGGATTCAACCCAGATCTGTGACTGGGGGTGAGTGTTTGAAAAGTTTCAGTACTCCGTCCATCATCTCCTTGTGTTTGCTTTGTTCAATTACAAATAAGCATAAAACAGAATAAAACAATTACCAGTCTAGGTTTGCTGCATGTCTGCTTCTACTGTGGAATGGAGAGATACGAACCCCAAATAGCATTAACGAACAAGTTACTTACCTTCGGTAACGATATATCTGTAAGAAACATAGGTTAGTTATAGATTTTTTACATTAGAATTACCCCCAGGCGTCAGACTGGATCCGGAAAGTTTTTCGTCAGCAGTACCCCTGCGCATCGGAAGTTGGCGTCGGTCGACTCCGCGTCCGTCGTCGGCATCGTGTTCACCGGGATGACGTCGCGTTAGGTACATAGACGCCGCCCTCGCGCGCTGACGCCAGTTCTGTACACGACTTTCCACGGCAGAAGCGCAGAGCCATGCAAGACACTGACCACTGGTGCACAAAACTAGGGCCCTGAAAGGATGTCCTTAACCCTAGAAGTCAGTTCACAGAATGGGGAGGATGGGTGGGGCGGTAAGGAATCTAAAACTAACCTATGTTTCTTACAGATATATCGTTACCGAAGGTAAGTAACTTGTTCATCTGAAAGAAACAGTTAGTTATAGATTCCTTACCTTAGAATAGATACCCCAGCAATACCAACCCCGGTGGTGGGTTTGCGAACTAAGTTCACACCAGAAAGTCTTGGAGAACAGAACGGCCAAAGAAGCCGTCTCTCCGGACTTGGCTGTCCAGGCAGTAGTGTTTAGTGAACGTGTGCAACAATGCCCACATAGCTGCCTGACAGATGTCATTTGGGGGGACTCCTCATCCCAAAGCAGCGGTAGCTGCCATCGCCCTGGTGGAATAGGCGTGCAGTCCCACTGGAGGCTCCTTCTTAGCCAAAGAATAGCAGGCTTTGATGCACAGAACGACCCACCTGGAGATGGTCCGTTTGTGCACGGCCTGACCTTTCTTAGCGCCCACGTAACCAACAAAGAGCTGGTCGTCCACCCGGAATTGTTTGGTGCGATCCAAGTAGGAGGAAAGCGCACGTTTTTGATCCAGACGGTGGAGCCTCTCTTCCTCTTTTGAAGGATGCGGAGGCGGAAAGAAGTTGGGCAAAGTGATGGTTTGGCCAATGTGGAAAGAAGTAACCACCTTTGGAAGAAAGGAAGGTCTAGTTCGTAGTACGACCTTGTCCGGATGGACAGCCAGAAAGGGAGGCTTGGAAGAAAGAGCTTGTAGCTCACTCACCCTGCGTGCAGAGGTGATGGCCACCAGAAAAGCAGTTTTCAAAGTGAGAAGCCTGAGAGGACAGTTATGTAGTGGCTCAAAGGGAGCGCACATTAGATATGTAAGAACCAAGTTCAAGTCCCACTGGGGCATTACGAAGTGAACAGGAGGAAAAAGATGAGTAACGCCCTTAAGGAATCTATTTACAACAGGGGACTTGAAAAGAGAAGGCTGATCAGAAGCCTAAGGAAGGCTGAAATGGCCGAAAGGTAGCCCTTTAGAGTGCCCAGAGCAGAGCCCTGCTGGGCCAAAGAAAGGAGGAACAAGAGAACCTCAGAAAGAGGGGCGGAAAGTGGATCCACAGCCTTCGCTGTGCACCGTGCCACAAATTTATTCCATCGGCAGGCGTATACCGTCTTAGTGGAGGGACGCCTGGCTGCCAAGATAACATCGCAGACTTCGGGAGGCAGGTCAAAAGACGTCAACTGCCGCCGCTCAACCTCCACGCAAGGAGGTGGAGGCTGGACAGGTTCGGGTGGAGGACCGTTCCCTGCTGCTGCGACAGAAGATCCTCCCGAGGAGGCAGTCGGATGGGAGGATCGATGGCCATGTTGAGCAGCTCGGGATACCAGACTCTTCTCGCCCAATCCGGAGCCACAAGAATGACTTTGACCCGGTCGCGCTTGATCTTCTTCAGCACTCTGGGCAGAAGTGGTATAGGCGGAAAGGCGTATAGAAGACCGCAACTCCACTCGCGTCGAAAAGCTTCGCCTAGCGAGTGCTGCCTTGGAAATTCCAATGCGCAGAACTGCTGACATTGCGCGTTCTCTTCGGTGGCGAGTAGATCTAACCAAGGCTCTCCCCACTGCTGAAAGAGACCTTGCACCACCTCCGAGTGAAGACGCCATTCGTGATCCATCATGCACCTGCGGCTGAGTTCGTCTGCCCTGGCGTGAACCGTAGGTAACGCCTGTGGGCCGGCAGGACGGGGATGTGGAAATAGGCGTCCTGCAAGTCCAACGCTACCATTCAGTCTCCAGGGTCGAGGGCAGACAAGACCTGAGCGAGCGTCAACATTTTGAACTTCTCCTTCCGCAGGAAGCGGTTGACGTTCCTGAGATCCAAGATAGGACGCAGGCCTTTGTCCTTCTTGGGCACCAGAAAGTAGTGGGAACAGCAACGAAGACCTACTTCTGGGGCAGGAACGCGCTCGATGGCTCCCTTGGGCAAGAGTGCTGAAACTTCCTGTTGGAAAAGGGCCAGGTGATCCTCCGACATGCGATGGTACTGAGGTGGCATGGATGGAGGGGTAGTCTCGAAGGGGAGGGAGTAGCCCCTTCGAACTATTTGCAAAACCCACCTGTCCGACGTGATGGTGCGCCAGTGGGGGAGGTGATGGCAGATCCTGCCGCCCACTGGAGCTTGGTGGCCCTGAAAGGTCAGACTAGGAGGGTTTGGAGGCTGCTGCAGAGGGGGCTGTGGTGGACTGGCCCACCCGCTGGCCCCCAGAACCACGGCTGTGGTTCCCACGTCCCCGGCCGCACTGGGGCTGAACAGCTTGCGCCGGCCTGTGGCCCTGGGCGGGACGTAGCGGGGCACCCCTTAAGTAGCCGCGAAAGGCAGACTGCGCAGGGCGGGTGGTGGAGAGGCCCAAGGACCTGGCCGTAGCCCGAGAGTCCTTAAAGCGCTCTAGCGCGTTGTCTGCCTTGTCGCCGAAAAGGCGACGGCCATCAAAGGGCATGTCCATAATTGTAGATTGGACATTCCCGGAAAAACCAGTCGAACGCAACCAGGCGTAGCGTCGAAGGGTTACTGACGTGGAAATCGTCCTGCCAAGTGCGTCGGCGGTATCCAGCCCACAGCGGATGGTAAACTTCGCTGCGTCTCTCCCCTCGGCAACTGCACGGGAGAGCATGGCCCGGGCTTCCTCCGGGCACTGAGGCAGCACTTGCGCAACCGTGTCCCACACGGAGTGGGTGTAACGGCCCAATAGACATGCAGTGTTTACCGACCGCAGTCCCAAGCTGGAGGAAGAAAACATCTTCTTCCCAAGATGATCCAGCTTTTTGGATTCCCTGTCCGGGGAAGCGGTAGGGAATGCGCCCTTGGACGTGGAGGCTTGGACTACCAAGCTCTCAGGGGTGGGGTGTTGGGTGAGGAAAGTGGGGTCGCCCGGGGCCGGGCGGTGGCGTCGGGCAATCATCCTGTCCACAGGAGCCCCTGTGCTGGGCCTGGACCAGGTGCCCAAAAGGATGTCCATGAGGGCTTCATTAAACGGCAGCAAGGGACTCCGAACAGCTTGCTGCCGGTTGAAGCACCTCTGTCAGGAGGTTAGTCCTGACTGCCACCGTAGGTAGCTCGAGGTGGAGAGCCTCGGCCGCCCTACGCAACACCACTGCGTATGACGCTCCGTCCTCCGTAGCCACGGTAGGAGGAGACAACATGCCAAGGTCTGGTGAGGTATCCAAACCACTGGCTTCTCCCAGTTCCTCTCTCCAGTCCTGCTCATCCACCAACTGGTCTGTTAAAGGGTCTCCAGACCCCTCCCAGTCCTCCTCACCCCCCTCTGGCTGCCAATCTGGTCTCAAAGAGCCAGGGTAGAACAGGGGCACAAAAGTACCGACTCCGTGTCTACCTCGAGGTGGAGGCCAGGGTCGACGTCAGCTGGGGACACAGCCAACGCCGGTGGCGGACGTGGTGCCGGTGAAATCGGCACCGGGGGAGGCGTAACGAGGTCGACCGGCGCCGATCCGGATCCAGGCCTGGATCCAGGGGGACCCTGCGGTGCCGAGGCCGAAGCCGCCGACGCCGAAGGCCCAGGGCCCCCAGCCGAGTCCGCAGGGCCCGAAGGCGTGCCGGCGGAGTCGGACTGCCAAAGATGGCATGCATCGCTTCGTAGAAACTCCGAAGCTGGGCAGGGTTCGCACCGGGTCCCGGAAAGGGAGGGAAACCCGGAGTCGACCCAGCAGGCTCCGCAAGCGGAGCCGCGGGAGGGGCACCACCCACATCCCTCGTCGTGTCGGCTGACGGACGGGGAGAAGTCGAAGAGTGATGATGCTTCTTCAACTTCTTTTTGTGCTTCGACTTACCTGACCCCGAGTGCGAAGACTTCGACGAAGAATGGTGTTGGCTCCGCGACCGGTCCCTCGACCTCCTCCGCGACCGGGACCTCAAGCGATGCGGAGCCGACTGCCGGGCCTCGAGTAGCTTTCGGGACCGCTCCCGTAAAGACTTCGGGCCATGGTCCGGCAGTCGGAGCACGACTTGGGGTCGTGGTCGCGCTCCAGGCAGTAGAGGCACACGCAGTGCGTATCCGTCACCGACATGAGTCGGTTACAGGAACCGCAAGCCTTAAAGCCGGGCATCCCTTGTGCACCAGGAGTCGATGGACTCAAACAACAACGAAGTCGACAAAAGTCGAGAAAAAGTTCTGTAAAATATTGACTGGAGGTACCGCTCTCTCCGGATCTGCGCTTGCTGGCGCGGAAAAAGAAAGAACTGACGCGAGGGCGGCGTCTATGTAGCTACCGCAACGTCATCCCGGCGACCATGACGACGGACGCGGAGTCGACCGACGCCACCTTCCGACGCGCAGGGGTACTGCTGACGAAAAACTTTCCGGATCCAGTCTGATGGCTGGGGGTAATTCTAAGGTAAGGAATCTATAACTAACTGTTTCTTTCAGATACCAGGTCACAGTAAGCGCAGTTTGGACTTGTTCACAACAGGCACCTGCCCCAGTATCACCAGGGAGCTTTACCGTCAATCTCTCCAGTGCCACAAGTCCTTTTTACGTCTCGCCTACGCAGCGCGCATGTGCTGCGTAGGAGGGGACCTCTTGTAATCGATCAGCTTTTCTCCCCAAAAACGTGCACGCTTTGCATTGCTTTCTATTGCAACGCGTGCACGTTTGGCGATTCCCTTGCGGGAGCGAGCGGCACCATCTGTTAGCAATTATCGCGCTCGCTCCCGCAAGGTAAACGCTGCTGCGTCCCTGCTCTCGCCGCACTCCCCCTTGTTTTTTTTATGTTAGGTAAAAGGGTTCCTGAAAACGGGACTTAATGGTTCTGTTTCTTCAAGCCTCCGAAAAGAAGAGAATTCACGCGCCTCTTACAGAGATTGCCCACTAGAGGGAACTAAACTTCCAGCATAAAACCAGACTTATCTCATTGACAGCATCTTGCATACCTTACAATCGCATGCTTTGTTTGTGTTCATAGAGCCCACGGCCTCGCATTAAATAACCTCACTGCGCGCGCGCTTATGTTGTGCCACTAGGTGAACCCAGTTAATCAGCGATCCATAACTGACCAAGTTATGCTTGGTTTGCCGAGTAGTTTGCCTTATCAGAGGCAGTTTAAATACAATGTGTTCCACTCAACTTGTCCTATGGTCTAGGTTTGGCCATTTCTGTCGCCCGCCATGGAAGTGCGTGTGATGACCACTGCCTCCCTGCCAGTAATAGTCTGTTGTAACTGCCATTATTGGCAATCTCGTTATTACGGAACACCATTGGCCAGATTTATGGACTGGTCATTAACATCGGCTCTACCACATCCGTCATTCACTGAAACCTCTTTAATCCCTATATATGCATCCGTTCCTCAAGTGGATGTTGAGAAAAGCAAGCATGCCCTCTAGACTACCTTTGCCTGGTCAGTCTGGCTACTGCATTGCTCCTTAGAAGTGGTTCCTTTGGATGGCCCACTGTAAACTATGCAGGCGCTGTGCGAGCCGTGCCCCTTCCCTCGTGGGCGACTGGTTTCGTTTGGTTATCAAGCGATTTTTGTTGATGTAGTTATTACGTGCTGGATTTGCTGTACCTTATTGCCATACCACCTTTTGGTAAGGCGCGTGTCATTTATCCCTGATATTAATCTGCATTGTTTACATCCCCCCCCTCCCCCCAACACACCTTTGGAAGTTGTACTCTTTGTTGCTAACTCTATTGTCTGCATACAATGGAGTAATGATTCGAAGAAACCAATGGCCAAAAGTTTATTTATTTTTTGACCATAGCCTCTTCAAAAATTAGTCTTCCGACTTTTATCTGTTGTTAACCAACCCCCCCCCCCCGCCGAAAAATGGAGGGCCCCGGAATGACGTATCTCCACGTGATTAATCTAAATAACTGGCAACTCTGAACACACATCAATTCAGACCTCGCTGATATGTTAACCCTTTTAAAAATGTAACTGTTACGTGATCACCTTGTGGGCCTTTATTTTATTGGAAATGAGAGTAGGACTTTAGCCCATTCCATCTCCACCTGCACACGCATGCACTTTGACACCCACTTCCAGCCAGGAAGTGAACTTAATTGCCCATCAGTAATAACTTTTTCCAGATTTGTTCACTGCCGTGCCGTTTAATAATTAGGTTTGTGTATATTAATGAATGCTCCTCTTGATCAGCAGTTCCCTCCTCTTCGCCCCCAGCGCCATTGCACGTCAGGACCTAAAAGTTGGCCAAAATGGACACAATTGTGTACTTGTTAACAACAAAACAGCATTGGCATAGCTATAGTCCGCTTTGGGACCTTATAAGTGTTTAGCCATGCAACAGTTGATGTTGTTGCACAAAGGATATTGTGCTGGATAATTAAACACTTATAAGGTCCCAAAGGCGAGACCTATTGGCTATGCCAATGCTTGTTCAGTTTGGGGTCAGTTCACCACTGCCATTCTACTTTCCTCCGTCAGTGCCCATTCTCGTATATCACTGTGACAAAGTTCTAACTTGGGGCCTCAGTACCATTCAGTGACCAGCAATGCAACCTTTTACTAGAAGGAGACCCAGGGCAACCAAACAAAAGTACATCTGTTTGTTCTTTGATCTCGGTGCATTTCCAGAACACATAGATTAACATCCAAACTCTGTCATTATCACCCCTGCAGGTGTGCGACCACTTGATCCCTGAAATTGAGTACAATCCTACATGTCGAAGTCATGTACAGCCACCCCACTCTCTCGTATTGAAAACTTGGGAAGTACTCCTGGTCCGTGTGATATAGCCTACTCACACTATTGGTGGTGAGGTAAGTTCTATGTAAATATTTAAAGTGTGTTAAAAACTTGACATTTTTTGTCATCATTTTTGTATATTCCATCGCCTTACCCCGTTCCCTGACCGTCAAGTGTGTTTCAAATTCTCTTGTTTAGAGCTCTTAGTCTTATTGAGAACCAGATGGTTTTATATGTCTGCCCTTGCATTTTCTTCAGTGGGGCAATAACATCCAACAGAACAGTTATTGTGTCTTTAACACAGTTTAGGTTGGAATTAAGCTCCAGATCTCAGTTGAAAGCGATTATCTGAGATATGAGTGGAATTACCCGAGAAGTGGATCCACGCTTTCATTCTCTTTTTTCAACAGACATCCTGGGATCACTTTTTAAAGTTATTTTCTTGGATACAGATAATTCGAAATAAATAAGGCATGTGCATTCAACAACTTTATATAGAAGTTTGTTAAACCCCAGTATGAGATCACATTCATTCTTCAGACTGAAGAGAAGGGCGTGGAGTCTCGATGGCCTTCGATTTTCACCAATAAACGAGGACACGTTTTTCTCAATAAAAACCGACAGAAGATGGTACTTATTTGAACCTTAGAAAATGTTGGCAGAAAAAGCCTCATTTAAAGATTCTTTTATCCGTAAAAATATTCGGAAAACTACACAAAATGTTTTTTGTAAGCATGCACAATACAGGGCAAATAACAAGATATTGGTTTGACGTGTTACACACTATCCACTTTTTTAGCTTAGTCAGCATCACAATGTTCTCTCTGTACCCCAAAGAGAAAAGGAACTTGGTCAAACTTGTACAAAGGTTTTTGGAAAGTGAAGTGAATTTTTCATGTACCTGTTAGTCTTAAACTTCTTTAACCCTTGGGTATTAATACGCGTTACAAATTATAATTTCATTTCATTTTCATTACATAGCTATGACTATTGAGCTACTATGCTGCCAACTGATGCACTTCTTATGTGACTAAAAGATCAACAAACATACAAATGAGAATGTAAAGGCACCAGTATGAGATGAGCGTTTGAATAATATACAACAAAATGGAATCCTCTTGAGGAACCTCCTTAAAATGACAGTAGCTTCACACTTTACACAACAGAACTTACTGTTAGTTCGTAGTGTTTTTGGCGTGATTGGGGGAGGGCTCTGCAAGCTTGACTGTTGAGACGAGGTATTCTGTAGCAAAGTTAGTCTGTTATCCATGAGTTGAAGGCTCTTTGGTCGTTGTGATCTTCCTGCAGTGTCCTAAAGCCACAAAGATAAAAAAAATTGACATCTGAACCGGTCCCTAAGACTTTAATATTGCAGAGTAAAAGAAAAAATTACTTACATTCAGTAATAATGTTTCTGGTGGATACTCTTACCCAACTGCAGAATCCTCACCTCGTTAATCTCCTGAAATGCCAGGCTGAATCCAGAAAAGTTTAAAGAGCTGTTCTTTGCCAGTAAGCAGCATCATGTCTCCAACACAACACTGGTACCTCCCCAGAATGTGACTTCACAGAGCCATATATAGTGCCACCCCAGGGCCATGATGCTGGTTTCTGTCCTTTTTTTCCGTGCCATTAGAGGTGGAGATGAGAGTGATGAAAGTGACAGCAAAGACGGGTAGAGAAAACTAACTTGGAACATTATTAATCATACACAACACTCCACAGAATAGAGAGGCAGGTGGGTCGGCAGGTACTTAGAGTATCCATCAGAAACACTGTTACCAAAGATACCTTATTCTTTTGATGGATATTTCTACCCAAAAATGCCTTACCTCATGCTTCAATACCAAACTAATAAACCCCGAGGTGGAGGGTCAGAGTAGAAACTCAAACAGCTACGCCATATGGATCCATGTAGGTAGGCAACCAGCCAAGCGTGCAGACAATGCTTGACACAGAACAAAACCCTCACAATAGCCAATTAATGCTACAGCTAGGGACAATTCAGCTGAGTGTGAAAGAACTGGTCATGCTCCAGCAAAGACACCAAGGCATCCCCAAAACACCTACCGTAAAGAACTAATAAGTGCTCACCACATCACTGAGTTGTTTCATTGTACTGTTTCATATACCATACGGTTTAAAAAAAACAAATAACAATGCAACCAGAAAATAGCCTGGGATCAGCCAGCCGTCCCTAACAGTGAGACTACCACAGGCTGTTAAAGTGTCCACAGCACAGGCCAACCAACCCCCAACACCTCTGAATTGTGGATACTATGCCAGGCGGTGGAACTGTAAATCAAATTTAGAACACAGCACAAGAGTTGCTCCTCAGCCAGGAGTAGTCAGAATCAAATATATATATCCAATATCACTATCAAACAACCCCAACTACTAGGCAATACCTGTACCAGAAACTATGTGAAACCCCCAATATAGAAAAAGGGACCCACTGCAAAGTAGCCACTCACAGCTACAGCCCTTTGCCTGACAACTTGAAGCATGGGCAAATGGACAGGTAGTTTGACAAACTGGCCTCGAAGAGAGCAAAGGCTCCTATGGCCCACACTGACACAGTATCAGAAAAGGGAGCCTCCTTCTGCTTGGGCATCTATCCTCTGAGAGGAGGTGTTAAAATGGCCTGATAGGAGAAGTCAGGGATGAAGAAGAAAATGGTTGTTACCGGTCTTGGAACCCCTCGAAGGTGCCATGCTCCCTGTAGCCAGTAGTGCTGGTGATGCTAGTAAGGCCAGAGCCCCAGAAAGCTTCTAAACCTCATGTGTAACCTAACAGACAAGGCCATAGCATATTCCAAGCTCGAGCACTGGTGTGTCTCTGTGTTACATTACTTAAGGCCAAGGAAGACTGTTCACCAAAGAGAAGACAACCATCAATTCTGCATTTAACACATTTGCCTCCAGGAAGGTCCTTGAGGAGCAACTAAGCCTACAAAGTCTGTAGACGGGTTCATAGACCTGCCACAGTTTTAAGAATTGACTTAAGAAGCTGTCTAAAGGTTCAAAGCCAACCCGAACCACTTCAAAAAAGTGTTCATTCATGTGGTCTGGAAAGGAAAGCACCTTCTGTGCTTTCCCCAAAGAGCATTGAAATAATGCAGAACTCAAGAACTAAGGTCCCTGAAGAAAACAACTTCTTCGCTATTATCTCAATCCACTGAAACTCTGTCAGACAAGGAGGAGGGGAAGAAACCTGCATCAACTCTGGTAAAACCTGAGGCCTAGGGTTCTAGCTCCCAACGTGACAGATGAGAGGAGAGAAATTATGAGTTGCCTGGAGTCAGAAGAGGAAGACAAACAACTTCACAGTGCTGAGCCAGGGCAGGAGTTTGCCTAACCCAAGCGGACATGATAGATTCTAACAGTGGCTCATTAAAAGACAACAGAGGATCTAGGATGAAGGAACCAGACTGGATGATTTCAGTCAAAATGTGTGTCTTAATTGCTGCAAATGGAAAAGTCAATTATAGGAGCTCAGCTACCTTTCCCAACACCACCTTAGAAGACATAAAATCTTCTAAAGGGTCTGCCAAGGACAACCTCAGAAGAGGCAATGACTTATTTTGTGCACTGGAAACCCAAAAGGGGACTCTCTTCAGGGTTTGAATAACAGTGACGCGATTCTGCCTCACTACTGACCTTCTGGCCATGGAAGCCCCTGAACGATGCTTGAGCAAGCCCCATAGGGGGTCCAAGATGAATCTTCCCCACGTGTTCCATCCTTACTCGACTTTCGAGGGTGATTGGGGCAGGGTTTTGGTAAGGGTTAAGGCCTGGGCCACGCATCTTTCAGTGGGTGTCTTAGCACACTTGCAGGGGAGAGAACATTTTTAGTTAAGTAATCCAGGGTTTCAGCATAAAGCTTTGTGGGTGTAGATTCTAGAAGGAATTTGGGTGGCTAGAAAATGAGGTATGCATTGATGTTTTACAGCAGGACGGTAAAGAAAACTTGATAAAGCCTGTGGTTATGGAGCTACTTTAAAGGGCAAAGCAGCATGGAGTGGACAGTGCACCCTTTCTGCAACCATACATTTAATTCCAAAATTCTTCATCTGCCATTCCTGTCAATGAAGCCACATCTGACTATCATGGTTTGTTCTGTAAGGGTGTCCTTGTAACCCCAGGTGCTCAGAGCTAGTTTATAGGCATGATAAACATCACAGCAACACAGAGAGATACTTGAAGGGCAGATGTATAAATTTCCAATATGTGTAGCCGAAAATCCTGGGCAAATAGCTGGATCTTTTATTAAAGGTCAGCTTTCAAGATTATGCAATCCCAATTTTTCCAAGCTTTAGTCCATGCTTTCATCAGGTGTTGCACAAGCTGTGACCTATTTAATATATGGAGGCTGGGCAGCGTTCCAAAGATTAACTTGCACTTTGGCCAAAGCCTTCCGGAAAGGAACACAAAAACATTAACCTGACTCATACAATTTATTTAGACTTTACTGTGTTTTTTTTGTGTTCATTTTCTTGAAAATCTTGTGGAATTCATATTTTATTTTCCACAGAGAGTACTATTTTTGGGATGCCATGAAATCCTCTACTTGGCAAAGAAGGAAAGAATGCAGCACTCATCAGTTACTTAAAGGGGAACTGTGGCATATTATATTTGTCCTAGCATTATCCATTGAGCCTATCCCTTTAAGTTGCAGGAATTCCATTTGGCACAGAAAATCACAGCAATGGAGCCAGTCCCTGCCTTGATTATTTAGTGTTGGACATGTGTCCATGAGGTCAGCATTCTTTTTATAATATGGCATAATGATACAATAAAGGTTTGCAGATTCAGCAGTCCGTCATTTCTAAGGTGCTATGCTGTGCAAACCTGAAATCCCATACCATGTGCCATTAAGAAAAGGAAGTTCTGCCTCACAGCAAGTATTTCTGATTCAGAGCAGGAAGTCCAGCCTGAATAAATATGATGCTATGCAGCTCTGTGCTCAAATCATTTTCTCAGATACCACAGTATACAGCCTAAAATATAGGCTTAAGAAGAAGAATGTGGCAAGGCGGCAGAGACCTACCAATGACAAAAACTGATTGGCTGGAGGTTTCGCTGGACAGATAGACATAGATCAGTAGGGTAGGTTGATGAAAGGCTACCTCTTTGTGACAGACCCTTTATTTGCATGCATTCATTTGCCAATTGTTTGCTTGTGTTCCATTTTAGAGACACGGGCCCGGATTGGGGCATTACAAACACTAAATGGTACGCGGCCAGTCTCCTGTCACGCTGCAGATGAACTAAAGAAACCCCAATGTATTTATGGTTAATTCAGCTTCTCCAATCATATCAATTTCACATGAAAAGGCAAAAAGGTACAGGGAGGGCAAGAAGAATTTAATCAGCAGTATGCTAATGGCACAGCATATCCTCGCACTATGGTTTACCTTGTCAGGAACAGAGTTGAGCTAGGAAACGTTTAAGAATACACCTACATGCCTGTAGAACAGGTAGATGAAAGGTCAGAGGTCCGGTAATGGGATTAGGGAAAAAGATCATAGGGAAGACAGAATTAGAATAAAGGTCATAGGTGCGGAATAATTAGGAAAACAGGTCCTAAGTGAGGAGGAATGAGGCCAAATTGGCAGACATCTACAGTGGTTACCAGGTCTTTGGATTGGTGGAATCAATAAAACGTCCAGGTGCCAGGGAAGATTGGGATACACTGTCGTAGGTGAAGACAAGTTGGAATAAGTTAATGGTCAATGGTATTTGGAATACAAGATCACCTGAGGGGATTTGAAATAAAAGGCTGATCTCAAAGATAAGTGGGATTTGTGATAAACAGTCATATAAAAACAAACTGATGGCATATTATGTTTTGAACAATGAGACCCCAACACAACTTTTCATGACAGACAATTCTAACCTATTTACAGGAATTACTTATTTACACAGTAGTCAACATCGGACCAGAGTTTAGAAAGAAAAAAAACCCTGCAATGCTAAACTAATGGCATACTGTGCTCTATACAAATGCACGTAACAATAATATTTACAAAACAAAATAAATAGATTTCTCTCAAGCCTGGGCTTTCAATAGATTTGACATGAGCCTGGGCTATTGAGTTCAAGAACTTGGGATTTGAGATAACTTTTGAACCGTATGAGGAATGGTGTGACTCCAGGTTGGCTGTACAGGACGGAGCTGTTTTAAGAATCTGAACCAGGAGTGGGCACACTTAGGAGATGAAGGTTCTCTGATCACAGGGAACAAAGTGGGATGTGAACACTGATCAGAGATGCGAGATAGAAATCAGAATGCAGCAAATGGCTTTCAACACTGGCATTTTTACAGTGCCCTGTGTTTGGCAGGCATCTGTCCTGCTGAATGTCAGTAGAGTGAGGAAGGTGAATATCTGGGAAGTTTGCGTAGAGTTCACGCAGCAATGCTAATGATATTATTTAAGTAAGAAATTGCATATTGAGGGAGCTTTATTAGTAAGCTCCAGCAGTAGTGCAGCTTAAACAAGACCAATGCATTGATCAGAAGCTTTGACGTCAGGATAAAGTTCTAGCAATTTTCTACTATTTAGCAGCTGGAATCCAGCAGCTGTGGTGGTGGAGATAATGATTGCCAGCTCATGATTGCTTAAAATGGATGCCTAGTCTACAGGTGGTTTGGGAAAGTGTCATAGTGTCTGACGATGATAGTGGTGGGGGAGGATAGTAGGGGCTGATGAACCCAAAACAAGATTATTTCCATTTCAGAGGAATTTAGTATCAGAGATCCAAACAATGTTTACTGAGGCATTCAAAAAGTTTCTTTAAAGAAGAGGTATGGTGTAAAAGACCTGAGTGCAAACAAAATGTAAGTGGTGCAAGATAATGAACTTAAGTTAAAGAAAGGCGACGCAGCAGGAAACCAGTTCATGTCCCTAGAGAAGACAGAACTTTGGAGCACATCGAGCATTAGAAGCAGTGAAGGAGGAGGATGGGGGTGAAAGCCAAGACCATTGCTTGTTACTGAGGGAAGCATGGGTCATAGGCATGGCTGACAGTTTACTTTACCAAATGTTGCAGAGTTCAAGGAGAAAGATGATGGGGAAAAGGTGTTTGTGGCGCCTAAGTTAGAGATGTGCATAAGTGGCAGATGCATTGACTGGAAGTGACCAAAGCCAGATCGCAGTAGTGTGCAAAGGTTGAAAGATGAGAGGAAGCAGGTAAGCCAAGTGATCACCAACCACTTGAGAGTTCCGGAGAAAAGGTAAAGTTGAGATGTCGGTCAGTAGTAAAAATTGAGATATCTTTTTTTTTTTTTAATTAAAGACTTACAATTGCAAACTTGAATCATTCTTGAAAAGAACTAGAAAGAAAGTGGAAGAGAAGACCGGTCAAGACCCTAGATATGGCTAGTGGTTCTATTAATGGTAAGATGAAGAGAAAGTTTCACTGGCCAACCATACTATGTGGATCAGTTCTGTAGGAGAGATTCTGGCAAAGAAGTCAAGCTATGTGGTGTGATTTCTAAGGACATGCAAAGCAGTGAAAAGTTTGCGAAGTGTGTTTTCACTAGAGATGTGGATGTGAACTCACAGGAAGTGAGGTTGGACAAGATAGTAGTGGTACAGGGGGAGTAAAGAAAGAGTTAATTCCATTTGACACTTTCAGGGAGTGAGGTTTTACAGAGCAGATGAGGTTGAAAAGGTAAAGTGATTTTGCAAAACTATGGGTCACAGTTAGTGCTCTCAAGGTCTCTTAAAAGATGGCGAGGTGCTTTTGAGTGTGGTAATCTTCAGTGGAAATTTGGTTAAAAGGTCAGAAGTTAAGACAATTATGCCGAAGGTCACCGGTGAGGAGGAATAGGAATACAAGCTCAAAAGCAAGGAGGAACTGGAATAAAAAGCCATACTTATAATGAAATTCTGAGTCATAAGGGAGGGGAAATAAGCTAAAAAGTAGTGGGTGAAAGGGAATTGAAACCCAATTAACAGTGAAGCAAAACTGCAATAAAAGAAAAAAAAAGTTAGGTACTTATTATCAATGGCCAAAAGAAAGATTTATAGGGAGGAGCTAGCAATTAACAATACCACTTTAGTTGTAGATAAAGACGTTCAAAAGAGTAATCTGTAGAGGTGTTTATTTGTAAATACACCACACCTGGATCAAGATCAATGCCTGTATGACTGAAATCACTCAGTGGATGAAGACCAATTGTCTGAAGCTGAACACTGACAAGACTGACATCATGATCTTCAGGAAGAGCACTTCCCCCTGGGGCTCCACCTGGTGGACAGCAGAGCTAGGACCACACCCGTCCTTGAACTCTAAAACCATTTCTACACTTAAACTCGACCCATGCCTGAACCCCACAACCCCATCCCTAAACTCCACCCATTTCCCAACCCTATAAACCCTTCACTGCCCCTAAACACACTACACATCACTGAGCCCTAAATTCTGCCAATCCCTGAACCCTAAAAACCCCTTACCACCCCTAAACTCCACCCATTCCGATCACCAAACCCCCTTTCTCACACTCATTCCTGACCCCTAGAAAACCCTCATCACCCTTTCTTGAACCAAAAAAACCCTCACTACACATGAACCCTACCCAATGTTAATGTAAATTTGGAATTTCCCTTAAAATTATCTTTTATTTAAAATGTTTACTTGAATTTTCGATTTTTTGGAGTTACCTTAAAATTAGTTTTCATTGATTAGGTTTCCTCCTATGCGGTTTCTCAGTTTTTGTTTTTCAATTAATTCTCATACATCACTAGAAGGCCCACTAGGCCCTAGGCTTGGCAAGAAGCGCAACTCCACAGAGCCAAGATATCCTACCAGGCGATAGGGCACTCTACAAATTTGCATAACATAACAAAAGGCTTGCAGCTTGCTCATGATCATTCTCAGAAATCAGAAGGAATATGTCTGGAAATATAGTTGTAGATGTGTTGAACGCATGCCCTTTGTAAGAAAGTGGCTCTGTATATGCTGGACCAAGTAAGGTACAGTGTGCACAGAGTCCACAGTCCCCAGAGGTTTGGCAGAGGCTAAAGTTAGATATAACCTTACTCTCTAAAGTGGTAGCTTGGACGAGCAGTAAGGCAGTATCAGAGGACAGTGTAAAGCATTTGTTGTACACACTCAGTCAGCAAATGAAGCCACACACTCAAGAACTGAACTCTAGGCCAATGGTTTGTGTATAAAAATATATGCTTGTTTTATTTTAGAACCAACAATAGGTATCAAAATATACTTTCTCAGATTGAGATGCTTTAGGTAAATACTTTCAATAGGCAATAGACTTTTGAATGTAATAGTTACAGTTGTTGCAATAGGCAACACAATTTTAAACACAACTATACATTGAGCTCAATGGGAATTTCTAGTTAAATGCAATTGATTACTTTTTGGATTACTTTTCTTACCACAGGACTGGATCCTAGATTTAGTCCTGGGACATCTCCTGTAAACAGTTGAGTAAAAGCGTTTTGGTTACAGTTGTGATTTTTAAGGAATATTATTGTATTTTAAAAGTTGACACTTGGAAACTTTTTCCCATAGAATCACCAATGTTATCCTATGGAAGGGAATTCACTTAGCAGGTAAGTGGGGTTATTGTTACTTTTTCTAACTCAGTGTTGGATCCTGGATCCAGCACTGGTGCATCTCCTGTAAACAGTTGGAAGAATGTGTTTTTGTTATACAGGCGATTTTTAACGAATATTTGTAAGATTGCAAAATCGACACTTAGAAACTTTTTCAGCAAAAACCAGGCAATGTTATCCTATGGAAGGAAATTCAGGTTACTGGTTTCGAGGTAAGTAATCGGTCTTTTGAGTTAGGGTTCTGGGGTTAGACTCAGGGGTCTCCCAGGGTCAGTGATGTACTGTTGTTGCACCCTCAGCGGCACTAGGGCGGCCGGGTGCAGAGTGTTGAGGCCCAATGTTATCCTATGGAGGATAGGGGGACTCCGGTTGGTGGCTGCTGGCAAGCAGGCCACTGGGTTGTGGGAGCAAAGCTCCTAGGGTTAAGCTCAGGGCATGTTGGGGACCAAGTTAGCACAGAAGGGGCACCCTCAGCGGCACTAGGGCGGCCGGGTGCAGGGTGCTGTTTTGAGGTCGGGTGCCCTGTTGATTTCAATGGAGATTTTCGGTTTTGGTTTTCAGCTGCAGGCTCGGTCCAGGAAGACTTCCAGGAGGAACCAACAGCTGGGCAGGTAAGTTGGAGGGCTCGGGGACGTAGGTGCACTCTCTGGTTCCTTTCTCCAGGGCGCAGGGCGGCTGGATGCAGGGGTGTCTTTTGAGGTCGGATTTCACCTTACCGGGCCACTCGCGGTTGGGGGGTCTCCGTGCAGAGGCTGCAGGCGACGTCAGGGAGTCCTGGAGGGGTCAACCCACGGTGGACTCGGACTCTGGAGAGCTGGGGGACCTCGCTGGGACCGGTGGGCCACTTGAACTCGGGCTGTAGGCGACGGGTGCAGTGGTGGTTCCAGGCGTCGGGTTTCTTTTTCCTCAGCAGGCTCGGAGTCTTTGTTTGGTGTTTCTTTTGAACAGAGCTGCTGTTCACAGGAGATCCGGTCTTTGTTGAAGGCAGTCAGTCCTCCCTGGGGTTCTGGAGGTCGCTGGCTGCAGGACAAGACTATTTTTGGCGCAGGATCTCTGGAAACTGCAGACGGGCCGGTAGGGCTGGGGCCAAGTCAGTTGTTCTCTGCAGTCTCCTCTGCTGGGCGTCTTCTTTCGTCCTTTTTCTTCTTAGGTTGCGGGAATCTGAGGAAGGAAGGTTCAGGGTGCCCCTAAATACTAGATTTAGGGGCGTTACAGGTAGGTAAGGGAAGGGACCAATGGGTCCCTGCCCTGGGGTGGGTACACCCCCTATCCTGCCACTCTCCTGTGGGAGGGGGCAGGAGCCTAGTCCTGATTGGGCAGGGCTCCCCATCTTCAAGATGGCGAGAGCCCGGAGATGTGCTTCACCTCGCCTCCCCACCTGAGGGGTGGGGTTGGCAGAGGCTGGCACACCCCTTTCCTCCCTTGGTGTTTCCCGCCAGTCTTCCCGCCCGGATGGGGGGGAAGAACCGGTGGGGACCAGTTGCTGAGTACAGCAAGTGGTCTGGGAAGCTCTACAAAGGCGGAATGCCTTTGAAGCTTCCCCTGCCCATCCTGGGGGAGGAGGCCTCAGCACCTCGCCCAGGACGTGCATTGTTGCAGGCCCGGAGAGCGGATGGCTCTCTACCCAGGGGTCCAGCAACATGTCTGCTGTGTGGCAGCCTAGGCAGCCCCTCAGACAAGGCGTGGATTGTAGGTTAGGTTCAGGGGGCAACTCTAAGTTGCCCTCTGTCGTGCATTTTACTAGTAAATCCCACACTGGCATCAGTGTGGGTTTATTGTGCGGAGAAGTTTGATACCAAACTTCTCAGTCTTCAGTGCAGCCATCATGGTGCTGTGGAGTTCGTGACGGACGACCTCCCAGCACCATATACTCGGAATGGCAGCACTGCACTTACAGTGCCCAGGAATGGACCTGGTACTGTAGGGGCACAGGGCTCATGCACCTGTACCCTCACCACTGGCATAGGGCACCCAGCTAGAGGGGTGACTGAGGTATGCCAGGGCAGTGTGTTTGTGGGGCATGGCACACAGGGATGTGTGCCATGTCGACTCTCTGTATTGTTCTGCACCAAGACACTCAGCCTGCAAGGGCAGTGTGTGTGTGTCAGGGTACAGGGCCTCTAAGGGTGGCACAATAAGTGCTGCAGCCCTTAGGGGTCTTCTCTGGTCACAGTGCCCTGGGTACCTAGGGTACCATTTACCAGGGGCTTACCTGTGGCCAGAGATGCCAATTGGGTTTAGGCTTTAGTACAGTTTTTAGGGAAGGAACACAGGCCCTGGGTACCCGATAGGCAGGGACCCAGGGCACACCAAGGAAAAGTGCATCAGTTATCAGGCAAAAAGTGGGGGGGTTACTGCAACAGAAACCCACTTTCCTACACCCTTTGATAACAGGCACATATTGATATACTTTAAGTTAGCCTGGTATTTGCACCACTTGGCTATGGGAAAGATATTCCTAAAAACTACCATAGATGTGTGGCTATTGCTTTATTGCTGGT
Organism: Calotriton arnoldi; assembly: GCA_963921515.1. NCBI lineage: Eukaryota > Metazoa > Chordata > Amphibia > Caudata > Salamandridae > Calotriton > Calotriton arnoldi. The sequence goes on from CAWUFW010000795.1 coordinate 3,179,450, forward strand.
GAAGCGTTGAGTGGCAATTAGACGATGAAAGGGCCGGTGCCAACACTGAAAGAATGCAAGCAAGACTTGGTTTATTGCAAGGAAATGATGGACTTGTGACTCTGGGGCGATACAAAATGCAGCCAGACCAAAGGCTTTTGAGACCCACTCAGAACATATCTTCTGTCAACGTAAAATATGGAAAATCATGAAAATCCGCTGGCTGTTGTAGAGTTACATGATCAGCAATAAATCACACACAAGAAGATTGATATAGTTGGGTCGGTTCATGACCTATAGTTAGTTCTGTTGTGTCTATGTGAATAGAAGCATATGGGACTGGCAAGCGAGGTAAGTAAGAATGTACTATAACACTTAATACATTATCAAAGTTATAACCTATGATACTAAGAGTCTATGTTGGCACTTTGAATGGACGTAACGTAACGCTGTCTAACATTACACTATCAGATGGATCAGAAAAAAGCTAAAGGAAAAAAAAAAATCAGAAGGAATGTGCCTCATCTGGTGCGCTAAATTTTGAAACATTAGCTGCCACAATTGCAAATGTTTTAATTTAGTCAGGTGGTTGATACATCCGTTCTGTTTATATACAGGTGGCAGGGGCTTGAGGGAAGAGGGAGGGGTCCTCAGGTGTGAACTTCTATTTTCGCCACCAACCTCTCTGATACTAAAGTAGAAAGCATTCCAACATTTAAACAGTACCCAATTAAAGCCATTTCGCTAAATTTTCAAATTCTAAATTTGACCTAAACCTACGACTTTGGCTGTACACAAAAGATTTCTAGGTGATCTGCATTTAACCGCGGCACGAATTCCGCCGCAATGCGGCAGTTTTAATCAGTGGGCGGGGCCGCGTCGGCCAACGGACGTGCGCAGCACTACGGAGGTAGTGCGGGCGACGGCCGTTGGCCGACGGGCGCATCGAAGGATCGTAACTGATCAAATCTCTCTCTCTTATTGCTTTAGAGAGAAACTGTCCCAATTATTCAAGAAGGTAACAATCTGAAAGTGTTTGAGTCTAAACTTCTCGAAATGAGTCCCTACCCAGATAAAAGCTTTCACAACTCCAGGGTGACACACGGTGGTAGTGATGCCTTAAAGTTAATCAGCCCAGCTAACATCACCAGAAGTGTAAATACCATCAACTTTAATTCAATACTCCAGAATACCACACAGAACTTCTCCAGGGATAAACCCAGTTCTTTCTGGACTACGCTGGCCATTTCTCCAGAGGCATGTCATGTCTTCTAGAGAGGGGCTATTCTACTTGCTTGGGCCTTTGACTTCGTTATTGCCTCTGCTGTTGACTATCCTAGTCCAGATGCGATTTGTCCGGTCGAAGCCAGTAAATGAATTCCTTTACTCACTCAATGCTTTGGTAATCCTCAGCAAAACATAAGCCTGTCAGCTTCACTGTAGATTCAAATAGTATATATTTCCAATATACTTGTTTTCTTGAAGTGCTTGATACTTTATACACAACACTGGTAAAATTCACAGTAGGGTCTTGTTAAAAGACTTCTAACAGCACTCATAAAATCAGAAGCATGGCTCACCACCAATGGGCTGTATTTGGAGTTGTTGTACCATTGTTTCTTCTACCTTGGGAGTTTGCTTGTGTTTTGGGGATATCCATGTCTTTGTTCAAAGCCAGCAATGGGATTCAGAAGACCTGGGATGTGAGTTCTTTATGCTTAATGGATGTGCAGAGCATAGAACCATGTTGTGAATTCATTCACGTGCAAAAATATTTTCACAGAAATTTGGGACCAAGTGATTGGAGCCAAAATGTATAGTTTGCCAACTGGTGAGGCAGCTAGCTTATGGCTGATGTGACGTTGGAAAGACCAGATGGTGCTCTGGGCCCGTTAGAGGCCAGGTAGGAAAAAAAGAAGTCGTTTTTCTAAGTCCATCACCACTGCTTACATGTCAATCAAGCAGATCTTTTGCACATGGTTCACATTATATGTAAGTGATTGTACCTCATTTTGTCTTTCAATATTCAACTCAATATGATAATGGTATATCATATTGAAAGGCTGAAAGCTTTCTAACTGCCAGAATTCACACCATCACCATCTGAATGGCAGGAAGAGAACTTTGTTATTAGGAGTATTGCAGGACAGAGTAAACTGACTCAGCGTTACAATGAATACAAAAAACAACATCAGTCGAACTACAGGATTTGTTTCAATTTACAAACTAAAAAAAACATTTCACCAAAATGTGTTTCTGGATCACATGGTTAGGTTTACAAAAAATCTTTAAAATGCGCCTTACTGTGATTTTTGTCGCATGACCACCTTCTGGGAGGACTACATTAACCAGCATCCCGTAGCGAGCCCAGGAGGAGTAGAGGCCGCTATACACAAGCGCTTTTTAGCGCACTGGGCGACCGCGGTGTGGGATGCGCCTTACTGTGATTTTTGCCAGCATTACCGCCCGCTGGGAGGACTACAGCAGCCAGCATCCCGTAGCAAGCCCAGGAGGAGGAGAGGCCGCTATACACAAGCACTTTTAAGTGCTGTGGGCTACCCTGTGGCACAGGACATGCCCAGGCGCTTGCCTGGTCCAAGAGCGGAACCGCCCATGGCTGGCCGAGACTGAGCTGGGTCACCCCCTTAATATCCACCTTGGGGGGTTAACTCATTTTGTGTTCGACCTATTTAGAGTATTATTACCAAAGTGTCCCTTGGCCTTTAATAGTTTTCCCCTCTTTGATTGTTACTCGCTTGAGGATGGGCAAGAGAAAAGGAGATGCTGTAAATATGGTGGAAAAAATGCCCAGAACTCAGAACACTATTTTGACTTTTCTCAAAAATGCTGTTGGGGCTTTACTGGAGGAAATAACGCAGATGGAAGTTCAACTGGCTTACTTCTCTTCAAATGCTAACATTGTTACAACCGGTGCCCTCGATTATGCCTGCCCAAGTTCTCCCTACTGCTCCCGGTAATAGCAGACCCTTGGAGGAGTTGTCTCTGTCAGAACCAAATCCTAAGACTCTTGATCCGGACCCCATTGGCGAAGAAAGACGGAAAAAAAGCAAGAAGTCAAATGTCTCTGAGGTAGCTTCTGTGGCCTCTGGTAGCCTTCAAACCTCCCTGCAGGACATTGTCTTAAAAAAGATTTTGGGTGCTCTTGAGCCCCTTAATGCTTGACCGAACAATTTGAAGGACAGAACAGGAGGAAGAGCCTTCTCCTACATTGCGACCAAGACCTGGAACGAGCTCCCGATCGACATCAGATGCGTCCCCTCCCTAAGTGTCTTCAGAAAGACACTCAAAACCTGGCTTTTCGGCAGATAGGAGATGCTCACCCCCCCCCCAGACCCCCAGCGCCTTGAGACCCTTGTGGGTGAGTAGTGCGCTTACAATTCCATGATTGATTGATTGATTGACGGGGGAAAATGGAAGGGGGCCTGGGTAAAATAGTCAGCCTGTTGGAGAAGCTAGAACGCAAAATTTGCCACTTGACCTCTCCCCTTAGTGCTCCCCCTATGCTCCCACACTTTGCAGACAGGGCCTCTCCATGTTCAAATTCCTACAGCACCTTAGCACCCAGAGGTAAGGATAGTCACCCTGACGCTCCCCCACAGAGCTCCCAGGTGGGCGCCCGCTGCTCAAATGTTTTGCCTACTACAGGGAGTGGGCCACTTGGCTCTAATCAACATTCCCGCTTATGACCAAGTAGCTCTGTTAAACAACCCTACTAGCAAATCCCTATGGGACCATACATCTTACACTACCTCCTCAATCATTTCAATCCCATTTATGGTTGTCCTTCATTTGCCCCTTGCCTCAATACCTTATGTCTGTGTGATGGTGAATGTGCCGTCTCTTAGAAGGGGGTGATAGCTTTAGCCAGATTAAAAATAAAGTTGTTCATTGGCTTTCGAGCTTGAGGGTCTTTCACCTCCCTCTTTATTCAAAGAGATTATGGTGCGCAAGGTGGGATGGATTGCGGACACCCTCAAACCTGGCTTAGGCGATTGTATTGTGGTAAATTTTAGAAATCCCAGGATGTGTTAGACAACTCTTTTAAGTTCGACCACCAAGCGATGAGGGTGACAGGGGCTTGCTTTGGCATACTCAGACTTCTTCGGAAAGTCCTCCCGCTCCTTCCAATGGCTGCAAAAAGAATCCTGATCCAGGCCTTGGTCCTATCACGATTGGACTACGGCAATTCCCTTTACTTAGGGGCTCCCAAAGCAGCATTAAGGAAGCTCCAAGTTGCTCAGAACTGTGCCGCCAGAATGTTACTGGGGATCCCAAAAACTAAATCAGCCAAGCCAGCCTTAATAACTCTACACTGGCTGCCAATCCCCGAAAGAGTAAAATTTAAGGCCCTTTGCATTGCTCATAAGACTATGTGGGGAATGGGCCCGGCTATTAACAAATCCCTCATTACCCCCTACCGCCCTAAGAAGGACCTGCGGTCGGCTACTCTCAATCTAGCAGTCGTTCCTAAAATCAGGAGGACAAGACGTGGAGGAAGATCCTTTTCCTATAATGTGGTGAAGCTCTGGAACACATTACCTCCACCTCTCCGCTCTGAACCTCATCTCCTTCCGTTTCGTAAACTTTTAAAAACCTGGCTATTTCAGCAATCTGTCCTATAACTCCATCTGTTTTCTGTTCGGTCGCCAGCGCTGGGATGCCTAAGGGTAGCTATGCGCTCTATAAATGTTTAATAATAATAATAATAATGGTGGAACAGATTTTATTTAACAATAGGCCCAATTCTCTATTGAGGACGGATATATATATTTTTTTTAAACGTCTTTTTATTAAACATACGTCAACATCAAAATATAGCAGTATCATGAGTCTCATATTCTATGCATCCTCAGTACAATAGTGCACAATCAGCAATCAATATTCGTATATGACACCGAACACGTTACAATCAGAATCTCAGTCTGACACAGATCTCTTCCCCTACCCTCTCCCTCATCTAGTTCCCAGGAATCTCCCAGTTGCCCCTATAAGATTCCCACTGTTGCCATACTTTTCCCCATTTCTTGGGACAACCCCTACTTTCGTATATGGTCTTTTCTGCGGTACAGCACCAGTCCATGTCTCGCTTCCATTGTGTCGCTGTTGGCGCTTGCGTGGCCCCCCAAGCTCTGGCAATGTTCCGTTTGGCGACCATTGTGGCCACTAATAGCCATATTTTTTGGGTATTTAGGCCATGCTTGTTCCCCTGATACACATAGTACATGCCACCGGGCTTCAAGAGGAACCTCCTGTCCCACCACCTCTGACATTATGCGTATCACCTTCCACCAATATCGCTGGATGACCGGGCACTCCCACACCATATGAAAGAAGGTACCTCTTTGATTACATCCCCTCCGACATTGTTCCATAGGAATGCGCCCCAGCTTGAACATGAGTATACTAGTGGAATAGGATCTGTGAATTATTCTTAGTTGAACCAGCCTGAACCTTGCTCGGATCGCCACCTCCCTGGGGCTTTGTATCACCTCCGCCCAGTCATCATCTTCTAGTAGGCCTACATCAGTTTCCCAGGACTCTCTTAACTTTATCAGGAGATCCAGGGCATTATTGATTATCTTTCTATAGGTGCATGACAGTGCTTTTTCCGGTATTGGGTCCAGTAGCAATCTATCTTCAAGTGGGCTATATTCGGGTATCTGTTCACCCTCCTTTAAATATTTGTTCAAAGCATGTCTCAACTGTAGGTACCTGTAACATTCTGTTTCCGCTAACTGGTAATCAGTCTGTAATTCAGAGAAAGTAAGCATATGTTGCCCCCGCCACACATCTCCCAGTCGCATTATGTCGATCAGTTTCCATTTCCCAAAGCCCTGCAAGCTACCTACTTCCCGGAGCATATCACTGTCCCAGAGAGGGGTCTGTTCCGTTAATTTATCCGCCCAGCCGAGAAACCGGTTAGCCTTTGTCCACATGTCAACGACTATCGGAGTATGTGGTGGCCTGCCTCCCGTTTTTTTCCGACGATACAGTGCTCCTAAATGACCCCCTGTCCCATTTGCCCAGTGGTCCACCCTATACGCTGGGTCGTTCCTATCTGCGAACACCCAGTCGTTATGACCATTAGATGTGAGGCACAATAATATTTTTGTAAGTCCGGAATAGCCAGCCCACCCTCGTAGACACCCTTCTGCAGTTTGGCTAGCACGATTCTTGTACCCCAACCATCCCACAGCAGCGTCCTAAGTTCGATGTCCACCTCCCTAAAGAATTTGTCAGGGATTGGGCATGGGGTGTTTTGTACTACATAGAGCATACGGGGTAATGACATCATCTTATATAGCACCGCCCTCCCCATCAGGGATAGCGGCAGCTTTCTCCAATGAGTAATGTCCCTCCTGAGGCGCTCCAGCTGTGGTTGTAGGTTCTCGGTCAGGAAGGCTGCATCAGTTTTCGTTATTCGTATACCCAAATACTTAAAGCACAAGTTACTAACTTGTGTAACGATATATCTGTAAGAGACAGTAGTTAGTGACAGATTCCTTACCTTAGAATATCCCCAGGCGTCAGGCTGGATCCGGAAAGTTTTTGCGTAGCAGTACCCTTGCGCGGGCCGGTGGCGGCGCCGTGCGGCTCCGCGTCCGTCGTCGGCGTCGTGATCGCCGGGATGACGTCGCGGGCAGTACTTAGACGCCGCCCTGCGCGCTGACGTCCGTTCTGTACACGACTTTCCGCGCCAGGAACGCAGAGCCATGCAAGAAGCTGACATAGGTGTCTGAAAAATACTAGGGCCCTGAAAGGGATGTCCTTAACCCTAGAAATCAGTTCGCAGAACGGGAGGATGGGTGGGCGGTAGGAATCTGTCACTAACTACTGTCTCTTACAGATATATCGTTACACAAGTTAGTAACTTGTGCATCAGAAAGAGACACGTTAGTGACAGATTCCTTACCTTAGAATAGATACCCCAGCAATACCAACCCCGGTGGTGGGTCTGCGAACAAAGATCAGACAAGGAAGTCCTGGAGGACAGAACGGCCAAAGAAGCCGTCCCTCCGGACCTGACTGTCAAGGCAGTAATGCTTTGTAAACGTGTGCAGCGAGGCCCACGTAGCTGCCTGACAGATAACCGGCAGCGGAACACCGCGGCCCAAGGCCGTGGTAGCAGCCGTTGCCCTGGTGGAATGGGCACGCAGCCCAACAGGAGGCTCCTTCTTAGCCAAAGAATAGCAGGCCTTGATGCACAAGGTAACCCAGCGGGAGATGGTTCGTTTGTGCACCGCCCGAACTTTTTTGGCGCCCACGTAGCCAACAAAGAGCTTGTTATCCACCCGGAAGTGTTTTGTGCGGTCGATATAGAAGGAGAGCGTACGTTTTGGGTCCAGACGGTGGAGCCTCTCTTCCTCTCTGGAAGGATGCGGAGGCGGAAAGAAGGTAGGCAAAGTGATGGTCTGCCCAATGTGGAAGGCAGTGACCACCTTTGGCAAGAAGGACGGACGCGTCCTAAGAACAACCTTGTCTGGATGAACAGACAGAAAGGGAGGTTTGCAAGATAGAGCCTGAGCTCACTCACCCGCCGAGCGGAGGTGATGGCCACCAGAAAGGCTGTCTTCAGAGTCAGAAGACGAAGAGGACAGTTATGTAGAGGCTCAAAGGGAGTGCACATTAAAAAGGTAAGAACCAAGTTCAAGTCCCACTGAGGCATCACAAACGGAACAGGAGGGAAGAGGTGTGTAATGCCTTTTAAGAACCTGTTAACAACAGGGGACTTGAAAAGGAGGGCTGATCAGGGAGCCTGAGGAAGGCCGAGATAGCACAAAGATAACCCTTGATGGTACCCAGGGCAGAACCCTGTTGGGCCAGAGAAAGAAGGAACAGAAGGACCTCAGAAAGAGGGGCAGAAAGGGGATTCACAGCCTTTGCTGTGCACCATGCCACAAATTTGTTCCACCTGCAGGCGTATACCACCTTAGTGGAGGGACGCCTGGCTGCCAGAATCACATCACAAACTTCGGGAGGCAAGTCGAAAGGAATCAACTGCCGCCGCTCAATCTCCACGCAAGCAGGTGTAGACTGGACAGGTTCGGGTGGAGGACCGTCCCTGCTGCTGCGACAGAAGATCCTCCCGAAGAGGCAGACGGATCGGGGGATCTACGCTCATACTGAGTAGCTCGGGATACCAAACTCTTCGAGCCCAGTCCGGAGCCACAAGGATGACTTGGGCCCGGTTGTGCCGAATCTTCTTCAACACTCTGGGTAGAAGTGGTATAGGCGGAAAGGCGTACAACAGACCGCAACTCCACTCGCGACGAAAAGCGCCGCCGAGCGAGTGCCGCCTTGGAAATTCCAACGCGCAGAACTGATGACATTGCGCGTTCTCTTCGGTGGCGAATAGATCTAACCAAGGCTCTCCCCATTGTAGAAAGAGTCCTTGCGCCACTTCCGAGTGAAGACGCCATTCGTGATCCATCATGCACCTGCGGCTGAGTTCGTCCGCCCTGGCGTTCAGGAACCTGCCAGGTGTTGAACCATCAGGAACATGCCCTGATGTTCCAGCCATGTCCAGAGGCGCAGAGCCTCCTGACAGAGGGTCCACGACCCCACCCCGCCCTGTTTGTTGCAGTACCACATGGCGGTGGTGTTGTCTGTGAACACCTGCACTACCTTCCCTTTGACAGAGGGAAGGAATGCCTTGAGTGCAAGTCGGATCGCCCGGAGCTCCAGAAGGTTGATATGGAGCCGGGACTCCGCCCGGAGACCAGAGGCCTCTGATCTCCGCCTCTCCCATGTGACCGCCCCATCCCAGAACGGACGCGTCCGTCACAACTGTGTGCTCTGGCTGGGGAAGGAGAGGATCTGCCCATGACCCATTGCCGGTTCGAGAGCCACCACTGCAACTGTTTTGCAGTCCCCTCCGAGATCTGGACGTGATCGGACAGGTTGCCCTTGTGCTGCGCCCACTGGAACTTCAGGTCCCACTGCAGAGCCCGCATATGCCATCTGGCATGATTGACCAGCAGGATGCAGGAGGCCATGAGGCCCAGCAGCCTCAGGGTCATCCGTACCGAAACCCAGGATAAAGGCTGAAAGATCGGAATCATAGCCTGTATATCCCGGACTCGCCGTTCGGGAGGATAGGCCCGAAACTGCGTCGTGTCCAGAACTGCTCCGATGAAAAGGAGCTGTGGAGAAGGAATCAGATGCGACTTCGGCACATTGATGGAGAACCCCAGCGAGTGCAGGAGTTCGGCCGTAGTCTGGAGGTGGGAGACGACTGCCTGGGACGAGCCCGCCTTCAGCAGCCAGTCGTCGAGGTAGGGGAAGACTGAAACCCCTGCCCGGCGCAGATGAGCTGCGACCACCGCCATCACTTTCGTGAACACCCGAGGGGCACTGGTAAGGCCAAAGGGGAGCACGGTGAACTGAAAATGCTCGAGGCCTCACCGTGAACCGAGGGTAACGCCGGTGGGCCGGCAGGACGGGGATGTGGAAATAGGCGTCCTGCAAGTCCAACGCTACCAACCAGTCTCCAGGGTCTAGGGCAGTCAAGACCTGAGCTAGGGTGAGCATCTTGAACTTCTCCTTCCGGAGGAAGCGATTGACGTTCCGGAGGTCCAAGATAGGACGCATGTCCTCCTTGTCCTTTTGGGCACCAGGAAGTAGTGGGAGTAGCAACCACGTCCTACTTCTGGGGTCGGAACATGCTCGATGGCCCTCTTGGCCAAGAGGGCCGTGACTTCCTTCTGCAGAAGTACCAAGTGATCCCCTGACATGCGGTGGAATTGTGGTGGCATGGCTGGGGGGTGGTCTCGAAGGGGAGGGAGTAGCCCTTCGGACAATGTCCAAGACCCACCTGTCCGAGGTGATGGGACGCCAGTGGTGAAGGTGATGGCGGACCCTGCCCCTACTGGCGTGCTGTGCACCTGAAAGGAGGGACTAGGAGGGCTTGGAGGCCGCGGACGGGTTGGAGGTGGTGGCCTGACCCGCACGCTGGTTGCCCGAACCGCCACGGCGGTATCCACGTCCTCGGCCACGCGAAGACGCCTGCTGCGCGGGCCGGTGGCTGGGCTGTTGACGTGACTGGGCGCCCCTTCCATGGCCACGATAGGGGCGAAAAGCAGAAGGCAGCGGAGGGCGTGTAGCAGAAAGGCCCAGGGACTTGGCAGTAGCCCGTGAGTCCTTAAAACGCTCCAACGCATGGTCTGCTTTGGAACCAAAAAGACCGACTCCATCAAAGGGCATGTCCATGAGGGTATTCTGGACATCACCCGAAAAACCAGTTGTTCTCAGCCAGGCGTGGCGACGCAGCGCCACCGTCGTTGCAATAGATCTGCCCAGCGAGTCGGAGGTATCAAGGCCACAACGTATGGTGTATTTGGCCGCATCCCTACCTTCCGCAATGGCGCGGGTAAGCAGTGTCTGGACCTCCTCAGAACACTGGGGCAAAACAGTCGCCACCGAATCCCACAAGGAGTGGGTATATCGGCCCAAAAGACAAGTGGTGTTGATGGACCGCAAGCCAGCACTGGAGGAAGAAAAACCCTTCTTCCCAAATTGATCCAGGCGTTTGGATTCCCTATCCGGAGGGGCGGTAGGGAAGGCGGTTTGGGAAGCCGAGGCTTGGACAACCAAGCTCTCAGGAGTGGGGTGGACAGAGAGAAACAAGGGGTAGCCCGGAGCTGGGCGATGGCGTCGGGACACGTTCCTATCCACAGGAGCCCCTGTGTTGGGCTTGGACCAGGCGCCCAAAAGAACGTCAGTGAGTGCATCGTTGAACGGCAGCACAGCCTCCAAGGAGGAGGCTGCCGGCTGAAGCACTTCTGTCAAGAGATTAGTCTTGACCGCCACAGTAGGGAGTCGGAGATGTAAGGCTCCAGCTGCCCTACGCAACACCGTTGCAAAATTGGCTCCCTCCTCCGTAGCCACGGAAGGAGACAGCATGCCAGTGTCAGGGGAAGTATCTAGACCACTGGCATCCCCTAGTTCCTCTGCCCAGTCCTCATCATACTGACACTGTTGTGCCAGAGGGTCCTCAGACCCCTCCCAGTCCTCCTGGTCCTCCTCCGGTTCAAAATAAGGAGGAGGAGGGACATTTGGGACCCAAGGTCTCATCGGCGCCGGAACCGGCGCCGAGCGGCGGTCGGTCCGGCTCCATGTCCGAGCCGGAGAGTACATGGGGACGCCGCCGCCCGGAGCCCCAGGCGGCGCCAGGAACGGCACCGGAGACATCGGCGCCGGCGGAGGCGTGGTCAGGTCGACCGGCGTCGATGGGGGTTGCGGTACCACCGGAGCCGGGATCGAGGCCGGGCCGAAGCCGGAGCCGGGATCGAGGCTGGAGGCACGAGCGACGCCGGGACCGGAGTCGCCGGCGACGCCGGGCAACCCCATCAGAGCCCGCGGGGCCCGAAGGCGCACCGGAGGGACCTTGAGGCCCGAAGAGGCGGGCCATGGCCGACAGGCATTCCTGTACTTAGGCCGGATCCGCCCCGAACCCGGGAAGGACGGGTATGGCGGGCGACTCCACAGGCATGTCCTGGGCCGCGGGGCGGGGACGGTGCCGGGAGGGGCCTCAGCCGAGTCGCGAGATCGGCGAGGCAAAGTCCTAGAGCGATGATGCTTTTGGACTTCTTGTGTTTAGACTTACCGGACGACGAAGACTTGGATCCCGACGACCGGCGAGGACTCCGCGTCCGACCCCTCGACCTCTCACGCGACCGGGGCTTGGTGGGCGCGGAGCCGACTGCCGGGCCTCGAGGAGCTTTCGAGACCGCTCTTGCAAAGCTTTCGGGTTTAGGGACCGGCAGTCGGAACACGACTTCGTGTCGTGGTCTCGCCCGAGGCAGAAGAGACACTCCAGATGCGGGTCTGTGATGGACATCATCCGAGCACAGGCGTCGCAACGTTTAAAGCCGGGCATCCCTAACGACACCTTGGAGTCGATATGAAAAGAAACAGTGAAAAATTCACCCAAAAAGTTAGTCAAAAAATGACTAGGGCACTGCTCTTCCCGGATCTGCGCTTGCTGGCGCGGAAAAAGAAGAACTGACGTCAGCGCGCAGGGGCGGCGTCTAAGTACTGCCCGCGACGTCATCCCGGCGATCACGACGCCGACGACGGACGCGGAGCCGCACGACGCCGCCTACCGACGCGCAAGGGTACTGCTACGCAAAAACTTTCCGGATCCAGCCTGACGCCTGGGGATATTCTAAGGTAAGGAATCTGTCACTAACGTGTCTCTTTCAGATACTATCTTTAACCGTCAACTGTGTGTCGGCACCAAGCCGTGGAGGTGGTCCAACTGATAGCATGTACAGGAGGGACTTATCCCAGTTAATTTGGTACCCAGAATACCCTTCAAAGAGTTTAAAGATCTGCAGCAGTCGGCTTATTGTAAACCGCGGTTGCGTCGCATAAAGAAGGACATCGTCAGAGTAGAGTGATATTCGTTCCTCCCACCCGGAATACCAGCAATCACCGGGTCACCTCTCACCCAGGCCGCAAGCGGCTCGAGTGCCAACGCAAATAAAATCGGTGACAGAGGGCATCCCTGCCGTGTGCCCTTGTGGAGCGCAAAAGCGCGCGAGACCGTACAATTTACCCGAACTCTGGCTAGAGGATGTGAGTATAATAACTTTACCCATGACTGGAAGTGTGGACCAAACCCAAACCGCCCCAGGACCTCAAACAAGTAATGCCATTCTATACTATCGAACGCCATACGGGCGTCCAGTGAAAGGAGCGCTGCCTCCATCCCCGGGTTTGTCTTCACTAGGTGCATCACCCCGTAAAGGCGTCGAAGGTTGAGTCTGGTGCTTCTGCGGGGCATAAAGCCTGATTGGTCAGGGTGTATCAGGGTCGTAATGGGGACCAGTAAACGATTAACTCGGACCTTAGCCAAAATTTTAATTTCCGCGTTCAACAGGGATATTGGTCTGTAAGAATTGCACTGGTCTGCTGGCTTTCCAGGCTTGGGAATTCCCACGTTGGTAGCCGTTCGCTGGTCAACCGGTAACCGTCCCCGTTTCCACGCCTCATTGAACATGTCTAATAGATACGGGGCCACCACACTTGCCGTACATTTAAAAAGCTCGATGGGAAGACCATTTGGACCCGGTGCCTTGCCAGCCTGTAAATCCTGTATAGCTCCTGCTATTTCTTCGGTAGTTATTTCCCCATCTAATCCATCCCTATCTTCCTCAGTCAGTTTTGGTAGTCTCATTTCTTCCAAAAATTCTCTACAATCAATGGCTATCCTGGTGGGGCGAGACTCATATAGTTCCTCATAATAATCTGCGAAGGCCGAGGACGGATATTTTACTTCATACCCTGGGTTTCTTCTATCCCCCATGGGGCGTCAGATCGTCGTCTAGTTTGCCTCTGTTGGGAGGGTCTGCAACTCCCTTTCATACAGGCCCCAATGCCAATATTCAGCTTGGTAATAGATATGCCCCCTTAGTCCAGTTTGATGAGCAAGATTGACTTCCAGCCCAAATTGCGTCTATCCGCGGGGAGGCTGAGGTATTGACTTTGACTTGCAGGTCACTTGGGATTTTGTGCTAGAGTCCTATTGTCAGATGACCATGACAGGAGTCTGCTGAAATCCTAAGAGATTGTCTCCAAGAGACATGGGATGTCTCGGGGAATCTGTATCTGAGTGGCTATGTTGCTTTCTTTGTTAATGCTACACCTTCGTCACATGGTAGAGCAAAGGGGGGCCTGGTGACTTTTGTCCATTTCAGTTTAGGCTGTGAAATGGAGAGAGTCTCTTTTAACTCGCTAAATATTTTATGTGTGTTTTTGACCTTCTCCAACAAGTCAAGGGTGTTAGTGATAAATGTTTATAATTCTGTTTCGTCAAATGAAAGCCTCGATGCAGAGCTAAGAATTTTTCGGGAAGACTATTTTATGGATCGGCCCAATTTTCCTATGATTTTATTATTAGGAGATTTTAACATGCTCCCTTGTATGTCGTGTGGTGCTAATGTACAGAATGTTGTCTGCGATGATTTTGAGCAGGTACATTTTATCCACTCCCAACAGGGGGACTTTTTAAATAACTTGCTAGCGGAAGTTAACCCAATCTATTTATTGTCCAGGAATTAGTGTAATTCTGCTGATTTAGTGCTCACTTGTAAGGGTAGAGACCATAGTTCAACTATTGACTTTATTTTTGTGTCGGCTAGTTTCCTTCCCTTTCTTATCAATTTTAAAACAGTCTGGAACATCCGTAGTGATCACAACACATTACCTACATAGTTTAGATGGAGCGACTCTGGGTGTATGAAAACCCTGTTGTATAAAAAGACTCTTATAACAAAGGAGCAGGGTCACAGAAAAAGCTGGGCTAAGATTATTCCAGGCAATGTTTTTTAAAGAATCTGAGGTTAACTTGTAGTAACGATTTTGAAGCCTGCTTACAGTAAGAGAGTTCCGATCAAGTCATTATGGACTCGTTTATTAATATTTGCTCAGAAGTACAGACAGCCCTTTCTAGGAAGAGGTGAACTCCTGACAACTTTAAGCCTAAATGATTTGATAACAAATGTTCTAAGGTCCATAAAGTCCCACTGACGGCTTTAAATCAGAAACCAAGATATAAAGAAGTATTGAAGGAGGCCAGGAGCATGTACCATGCTGCCTGCATGACCCGCAAAAAAGCCCTTAAAAGGGAGGCCTGGGAACAGTTACTGGCTGCTTGTTCGCTCAGGGATAGCTCAGCTTTTTGGAGAGTGGTGATTCAGCCCCTTTTCATGCTGAGACTTTGCCAGACATGGCTTAAACTATCCTGGCTCAGGCCTGGGTCTCTCACTTTGAGTCCATTTGCTCTATAGAAAGCTCTCACTCGTTCAATTTTTACCCTCTTAGGAGGGGAGAGCTTTATTTCAATTGGGAAGAAGTGACAGAAGCTATAATGGCTCTCCCATACGGGAAAGCTCCTGGCCCGGATGGAGGGCCTGGGGATCATTTTAAATCCTGTGTAGATCTTTGAACACCTATGATTACCCTATATTTAAATGCGGCAGTCGGGCACATACTCCCCCTTCCTAGCAAAAATCTGTGATAATTCCGATTTTCAAAAAAGGGAACAGAGCTGATCCAGCTTGTTATAGACCTATTTCCTTAGTGGACGTGGAAGTGAAAATCATTGGCCATATCCTGTTGAATCGCCTGACGGAGTGGGCAGAGGAGCATAACATATTGTCAGATATTCAATATGGTTTTAGACAAGGTCGGGGGATGATTTAACAAACTTGAATCTATCTATTGATTAATAAGTACTCCACAGTTAAAAGGGGAGTTATCCATCTGGCCTTCATAGACCTCAGCACGGACTTTGACACAGTCAACAGATCGAAGCTCTAGGCTGTGCTGGGATAGATAACGCACTTGTCACTTTCTTGCATGATCTGTACAATGGGCTCGAGGCATCTGTAAGGTTTGGCCCTACTGGGTAATACATGTCACACTTAAGTTGGTGAGGGGTGTTCATCAGGGCTGTATATTAGCACCCTTGCTATTTATTTTATATATCAATCAGCTAGAGCCCTTTTTATTGGAACAGTGCAAGGATGTTCCAAAGGTTGGTGACAGGCTGATACCAGCACTATTATACGCGGACGATACAGTCCTTATAGCGCGTATAGCTAACGTCCTTCAGCTCCTGTTAGATTGTTTCTTCGAATTTAGGGACAATTTGGGCCTGAAAAACCAACTTCTCTAAATCTTATACTATGGTTTTAGGATCAAAGAAACTCAAAATTAAAAACTATTTGATCAATGGTCATATCATTGGTAGAGCGGATACATTTTGCTTTCTGGGTATTTTATTATACTCTAACTTGAACTGGCACTCCTCGATTAAAACCCATGTACAGCCTTTTAACAGAGTCCTACATTATAGGTGACTTTTCCAAGCAGCTCAGCCACACCCACATTAAGTCAATTGTTGACCTTTATAAAGCCACATGTATCTTTGACAGTGTCTTTTGGCTGTGAGATCTGGGTCTATAAGGCCTGCAGCTCAATTCAGGTTGCGGAAAATACATTTTTTAGGAGGGTTCTGAGGATCCCCCAAAGTGTATCCTCCGAGATTGTTCATGAGGAACTGGGTGCAGGTTACGTTTCAGATTGTAAACAAATTTGCCCTTTGTTATTGTGGTCTTCTCTCTAGTTAAAAGGTGAACTAGCTTTTAACAGAAGGATTTTAATAGACTCTCTGTGTTTGGACCACTGATGTCATATACCCTGGTTGTACTATATTAAAAGTACCCTGAGTGGTCTTGGTAGACCCGATTTCTTTTTTGATCCAGATCATATCTCCAAAGTGTATATTTTGTGGGTCAAACAAGCCTTTTTCTCCAACGCACACGAAAAAAGGGTTGAGCGTGCGTTAACTAAAAGTTCTTGTGTTCATTATTTTATGGTCAAATCCTCCTGTAATACTGATTTGTATTTGACGCTTGACATGCCCCTCCACCCAGAATGGGGAGGAGGGAGTGCACAGAGGAATCTTCAGTAAGACAGAGTGTTGGCCATAAAGAACCTTATCCAAGCTAGGTATCTCGTACTTCTGATGGCTACTTCTAATCACAAATTCCTCACATTTTGATTAGAGAAGTCGCTGTTGAAACTGATGAATTTTCATCGGTGAAACATCAAGAGACTGCTAAACCACATTGATGAGACTCAAAAAACAGGACCCAATGTCAGCACAGGTACCTATTATTTACTAGTGTCATTGTGTCTGGGGGACTCAAGCTGCATGGCGACAGCTGTGGGTACTGGAAAGCTACCACTGGGGAAAAAGACTTACACCTGGGAAGATATTCTTTAAATGAGGAAGCTGCAGGAAGTTATATCCATAAGAATAGAATTTCACTAGGCATAACATGTCTGTTCGATATATATATCCTATCTTAAACAGAAAGGACGAACCCTCAGTGTGGATGTGGTACAATCACTAGTTACGTTGGTACATGGACCCACTAGGTTTGTTTAAAGACCCTCACACACCAACCTAGTTGGTGTCATGCTTCATCATTGGGGTCCCAACCGGTGGCCGAATGCCGCCCGGTTGTGCCTAACGCCTGGTTACAGCGGAGCTGGTTGGTGTATATGTGAGATGTGATGTAAATTAAAAATATCTCTGAGAATCCTTGCCTGTAAACTTTATTAGTGGCGGCTCAGGATATGGTTAAAAATAAGTGTGGTGCAACTAGAATCGGAAATTGTTATCCCTAGTTGACTAAGTGTGTGGTCAACATGTTTCAGCCCACAATGGGAATTACGTGGGGCTTTCTTCAGGACCGTGTGGTGAAAAAGTGAGTGGCAAAGTGAGTAGTGCCACGTGAAAAGAGTAAAAAGGTACCTACACACCACCACACTTATTTTTAACCATATCCTGAGCCGCCACTAATAAAGTTTACAGGCAAGGATTCTCAGAGATATTTTAATTTACATCACATCTCACATATACACCAACCAGCTCCGCTGTAACCAGCGTAGCAGCACAACCGGGCGGCATTCGGCCACCCGGTTGGGACCCCAATGATGAAGCATGACACCAACTAGGTTGGTGTGAGGGGTCTTTAAACAAACCTGAGTGGGTCCATGTACCAACGTAACTAGTGATTGTACCACATCCACACTGAGGGTTCGTCCTTTCTGTTTAAGATATCATTATACCGGGGATACGGACGCACCCCATTTTTCCCTTGCTCTCTCATTGTTTTGTCCGATATATATATCCACCCATGAACCCAGAATTTGGAACAACATTCGTGCCCCAATCAGGATTGCCCCAACCATGCTCCGATTTAGGAAAGTGCTGAAGACACACATTTTTAAAGAACACCAAGTGCAGAGAAAGTACTAGTCAAATACCACTCTCAGAACCCACCTAACCCACCAATCACTCGTTAACTGTATCTTTGCCTTTGCCCTTGAACAGTTCTCTGATGCTTCTAGCTAGGTTTGTGTGATTCAAAACCTGCACACATACAAATAGATGTTGGCAAAGAACTCAACACAATCTTTAGAGAAAGGAAGCAGGCAGATGAGTGTATAACAGAAGGAAGAATGGGCATGGAGGCAGGAGGAATATGGAAAAATGAACAGAGAAGGAAGAAGGCTGCAAAAATGGAATAATACTGGAGGCAGTTCAGAAGAGTAGGGAAATAGGGGACTAAGTGAATGAGAATATAGATTGGACAGAATGAGGGAATGTAAAATCAAGTAGGTAGGTAATATGACAATGCGGAAGCTGGAGGTGCTTAGGAATGTGAACAAAGATTTGACAAAAAGAGGGCTGTACAAAGGTGCAGATAGTGAAGTAGATTGGGTAGGTGAGGTTAAAAGACATGTAAGCTAACTGAGATGGTGTGCACAACAGGAAAGCTAACTGGGGATCAAGTTTGTGAATATCTGATTTGTGGTGGTCTCCCTTCGTCAAATAGGGCAACAAATGGACAGCAGTCTTAAATTTGATAGCAAAACAGATTATTCATTCATGGCAAAACAAATCAATCTTTAAGCCACCTGTTTTCTGCACCCAACGTTTATTGTTTTCTACCCCCGATTATGTACAGAGTACTGTTGGTTTGTAAAACATGGCCCTAGACTTTTGTGAGGGATATGTGCATATAGATGTCCATCCACAGCTAAAATGTGTTTCATCTGAGAGCTTCTAGGAGTTCTTTTTCTATCCATAAAGACCTTAATGTAAAATGTAGACTTAGGTTTGGATTTCTAAAGATATTTAGAATACACAAGATGTTTCTCCTTGAAAAAGTATTTAGGTAGGCTCCAAATGTTGTTTCAGAAATGTTACATACTTACCTTTCCGAAACATATTTTCTGGCAGGTTCAAATATAGAGAATTGTGTATTTCTTTGGACTGGATTCATAATAATCTTATTGGTTGCCCTATTTTATTCATCCACAAAAAACAATCTGAAAAACAAAAACGCTTAAAACCCCTTCATTTGTTATGCGAGGTTCTTACCATTTCTGAAGACCGGTCAGACTCTGCCTGCCTCTCCACAATAACCTGCGACTTGCTGACATTCCATTCTTTCCTCTTGAACTTGCTGATTCGATTGTCGCTGTCGTCTTTGATGGGAATGTCATCCGTTCTTGAAATTACAGATGCTCTTCTTTCAACCAAAGGCTCAAGAATCGACCTGTGCCCATGACATGACACAAAAAATATAAAAACCTTTATAACACCCCATTACAGAGACATGCTTTTAGCAAACACAAACAGTAACATAACACATGAAGCGCGCAGAGACCAATTATGTTCAGAAGATGAGGGGCTAAAGAAAGAGACTAGAGCAGAGCTTTGTGGAAGATCAGTAGAACAAAATATTAAAATCTGCCTGCGGATAGTAGGGACTGGCCACAGAATAATGTATTGGATTTTAGGCAAAAAGATATTTGAGAACTGTAAACGGATTCATAAAGGACCACCGAACGAATTTAAAAGCTGGAAAGATTGAATTAGAAGGATATGCTCCTCTAGTTTTTTTAAACACACATCATACATAACACAGTGTGCCATATCAAAGAAGAACAGTAACAACAGTACATCGTGGCAGATCCAAAAAAAAAAAGAAATAAGCGATTCAAGTTTGTGCTTCAATCTATTTGAGATACTGCACTAGTTAAGGCTAGTTTTTCTTAGGAGAAGATCAGTACTGGGTAGTGGATTGAATTACTGGTGCATATACATTAAGTGCTACAGGACAGTAGCAGGAAAGCGGACAAAATTAATGAGGGAAGTGTGAGAAAGTGCCCTCTTTCTTCATGGTTGCCCCCACTTTTTGCTGAATTGCTGATGTGCTTTGACCTGCTAATCCGGTACCCAGGGCCTATGTTCTTTCCCTAAAACTGCATTGAAGCCTAAACCCAATTGGCATCTCTGGCCACAGGTCAGCCCCTGGTAAATGGTACCACAGGTACCCAGGGCACTGTGACCAGAGAAGGCCTCTAAGGGCTGCAGCACTTATTGTGCCACCCTTAGAGGTCCTGTACCCTTACACACACACACCTTTGCAGGCTGCATGTTTTTGTGCAGAACAAAGTGAAGAGTCGACATGGCACACATCCCTGTGTGCCATGCCTACAAACCACTGCCCTGGCATAGGTCAGTCACCCCTCTAGCTGGGTGCACTATACCAGTGGTGAGGGTACAGGTGCATGAGCTCTGTACCCCTACAGTGTCTAAGTCCATTCTTAGACATTGTAAGTTCAGTGCTGCCATTAAGAGTATATGGTGCTGGGAGTTTGTCATTACGAACTCCACAGCACCATAATGGCTACACTGAAAACTGAGAAGTTTGGTACCAAACTTCTCAGCACATTAAACCCACACTGATGCCAGTGTGGGATTTAATGAAAAATGCACACAGAGGCATCTTAGAGATGCCCCCTGAAAACTAACCCACCTCTAGTGTCCAGGCTGAGTGGCTGATTTCAGCTGCCACCACCAGACATGTTTCTGGGCCCCTGGGTCGAGAGCCTGCTGCTCTCTGGGGCCTGAAACAATGCACATCCTGGGACGAGGTGCCAAGCCTCGTCCCCCAGGATGGGCAGGGTTCACGAAGGGGAAGCTTCAAAGGCTTGCCGCCTTTGTGAGCTTCCCCAGGCCACTTGCTGCTCTCAGCAACTGGTCCCCACTGGTTCTGACCCCCACTTTGGGCGGGAGAGCCGGCGGGAAAAACAAGTGAGGAAGAGAGGTGTGCCCGCCCCTGCCAACTCCACCCCTCAGGTGTGGGAGGCAAGGTGAAGCACAACTCTCAGTCCACACCATCTTGAAGATGGGGGGACTCAGCCAACCAGGGACAGGCTCATGCCCCCCTCCCACTGGAGGGTGGAATAATAGGGGGTGTACCCACCCCAGGGAAGGGACCCATTGGTCCCTGCCTTTTACCTACCTGTAACGCCCCTAAATCTAGTATTTAGGGGCACCCCTGAACCTTGCTTCCTCAGACAAGAACCTGCAAGAAGAAGAAGAAGAAGAAGAAGCACCGAACAGCCGTGCAGCAGCTAACAAGAGGAAGACGCCCACTGACTTGGCCCCAGCCCTACCGGCCTGTCTCCACCTCGAACCTGCTCCTGCGAAATCCCGGTGTGTCCTGCAGCCAGCAACCTCGAAAACCCCGGAGGACCTGCCTGCCTTCAAGCACAAAGACTTTGTCTCCCGTGAACACCGGATTTGTTCACCTGTTACATCTGGCTCCGGCCGGACACCGCGAAACTGCCCCACTCTGCACCCGCCGTCCACGGCCCGAGCTCGAGTGGGCAAACACCACGAGGAGGTCACCCCGGCAATCCTGACCCGAGATCCGGCGACCCTGACCTGCCTCAAGCCTCCAGCCGACGCCTGCAGCCTAAATCCAGAAGGCCCCCATAACCATAACCGGGAGCTGGTAAGAAGATCCGACCCCAAAAAGCACCCCTGCACCCGACGCCCCACGGCCTTGTGTGCCCAAACCGACGGTGCCTAACCAATCCCTAACTTCCCAACTTACCTCTCGAAGTGGTGGTCGCACCCAGAAGACCTTCGTCCCCGAGCCTGCAGTGTCTTTCTAAACTGGAGGTTCTCCATTGAAAACAACAGGACGTCCGACGTCGAAACAGCACTCTGCACCCGGCCGCCCTAGTGCCGCTGAGGGTGCACCTTTTGTGCAACTTTGTTTCCCCATTTGCCCTGAGCTAAAGTCCAGGAGCTTTGCTCCCACAACCCAGTGGCCTGCTTGCCAGCAGCCACCAACCGGAGGCCCCCTATCCCCCACTGGATAACATTGGGCCTCAGCACTCTGCACCCGGCCGCCCTAGTGCCGCTGAGGGTGTAACTAGAGTGCATCCTTGACCCTGGGGGACCCCTGAGGCTACCCCCAGAACCTCAACTCCCACTACCAAATACCTCAAAACCGATAACACTATTTTCCTCCATAGGATAAGATTGACTGTTTTTTCTGTGAAAAGTTTCTAAGTGTGGAGTTTGAAAACCTAAAGAAATTCTTTAAAATTGTACTGTTTAACAAAAAGGATTTTACTTACCGGTTTACAGGAAATGTCCCAGAGTAGTATCCAGGTATACTACTCTGAGTAAGCCTAGTAATCTCAAAAGTTACTTACCTGCTAATTTACTGAAAAGCCTATTCAAGTCTATGTACTGTATTTACTAAGTATTGCATTTCTCTGCACCCATACTGTAAATCAAATCAAAGTGCATATACAATTATCATTCAAACTGTATTTCAATTGCATTACTACTGTAAAGTACTTATTGCTTACCTGTGCCAGGCTTGCTTGGTTCTAGAAAATAAAATAACTAAAAGAATATTTTTATACAAAAACAATTGGTCTGAAGTTCAGTCTTTGAGTGTGTGAATTCATTTGCTGACTGAGTGTGTACAACAAATGCTTAACACTGTCCTCTGATACTGCCTTACTGCTCGACCACACTACCACAAATAGAGATTAAGGTTCTATCTAACTTTGCCTCTGCCTACCTTTGGGGTTCCACTGGACTCTGTGCACACTATACCTCACTTTGGTATAGTATATACAGAGCCAGCTTCCTACAGGAAGTATGAATGAAAAATTGCTGCCTTGTTAAAGACTGATGTTTTATAATCCCTTCACTGTCGAAAAATTGCCAGACTCCAGCCTATTAGTGGCTGTCCTTGAAGAGCCCACAACTAGGTTATACAGTTGCCTGTGTGTGAGAATTTGTTCTCCTGGTTCTCCAAATAGTCTGATCAGCAGGGTAAAACAATACCTCCCAAGAGCATCTCTGATGTGGGCCAGAAGGGCAGATGTCTCACATAAAGGAATGTTTTTTCTCCCAGACTAATGGGCCAAACCTGACCTCAATCAGTGAAAGCTGCTTTCAGATCTTATGGGCAACAATACCCGATATCTGGCAAAGTCATCTTACAGTAATTTATTAACAAACCTCTATGACAACTCGGCAATACATTTCCTGTTTTACCATGACCTCCAAGTTCAAATAACATTATTTGCAACAAAACGCTGCCAGTCCATTTTTACTTCTTCCATCAGTGTTATATTAACCATACACCCACCTAAGTTGTGAAAACGTTCCTGCCCCTTTGATTGAACAGCCATTGAAAGTTATATTGACAAATGGGCCTCCCTGCAGTCGTACTGATGATGACTAACCTTGCAGCTCCTTAGCTACTGGGAAAATTCCCCAGGTCCTCAAATATGGAATCATTACATCCATCCTCAAGAAACTAACTACGGATTCCATTTTCCTGCTGAATCATAGACCAATCTCAAGCCTCCCATGTGCTGACAAGGTAATCAAAGCACTCTCCAGCCTAATATCTTCTCCCATTCCTGAGTCCAATGGCCACATTAGTGACCTCCAGTCCGAATTTAGGCCACTAAGGAGCACCAATACCACCCTGCTAAACATAACATAAAAACTCTTCTCTGCCTGCGACCAAGGTCTTCCTGTGCCCTGATACTACTTCATCTTTCTGCAGCATTTAACACCATCGACCATCAGGTGCTCATTAACCCTACCACTCAGATCTCACTGGATCGGATTCATGTTACAGAAAGGTCACCATTTAAAATTCTCTCTCTGGATTGCTAACAAGGCACTACATGATGGAAATACATCACCGCCCTATTTGTTCCAGATTGACCTATTTGAAATCTCTGGTCAGCTAACCGAAGACCGATGTCACCCCACTGATTCAGATATAAAAGATTTGGTGGGTAATCTCTTCTTTACTAGTGCTCCTCCCTGTGGCATTCTTTAGCCATATACCCACCTGAAACTTGAAAATGACCACATCAAATTCAGGAAATCCTTGAAGATGCACCTTTTCACTCTGGCACTTGGGTAATCCTAATGTTCTAGAAGCAGTGACTCGCAGCCATACAGTAGTCCTACCAGTCAGATGCCTAAGGCTTCGCCGCTCTTTACACATGGTTATGGACTTATGCACATCTAAGGCTTTGACATTGGCATAAACTCTTTGGTGGTGCTATTATACAACATGTTGGTAGATGGATTGGGTGATATATATATATATCATTCCGTTCACTCACTTGTGCCAACTTGAGACCCCCCGAGGCCACGGATTGGGTGCTTAGTAACTCTTAACGAAAGTCCTAAATAATAATAACTGAACTAACATGAAACAGTCCTAGACATCTAACAATAATGTTGATGCTTGCATCTTTACAGGGAAGTCCTTGTACACAATGACAACTAAATAAAAGAACACTGAAAGGGACGTTTTCCTGTTACCTTGATTTGATCACCTGTAAATGAGCTAAGCGCCTAAGGAATGGGAACATGAGTCTTAATAAGGAAAATGTTCCTGTATAAATTGATGCACCAACAGCAAAACAAAAATGAAAATTAAGTTAAAGTTTGAAAACATGTAAGGCTGCCAGGTTGTTTTTTTCACCCTGACGTTGGAAATCCAACATTTTAAAGAAATTCTTTCCGACACATGTACAGGCATTTCTCAACATTACAAGAAGGAAACAGTGTCTGTATCTACCCCCAACCTGAATTTTAGTACAAAGTTTAGCTGGCCAGTCAAAGTGTGAAATTAATCACTTTCATCATCCCTCCCCTTCACCTCCGGTGAGTGGCCGATGAACCTGCAACCACACGTTAAGAAACCCAGTCTCCATTCCCCGGTCGATCCCAATCACCACCCAATATGCACAGAAACCAGGGGCGGCTCCTCCGCTAAAGCGGAGGAGCGTCGCCTCACTCCTCTCAGAACAGGAAAAATAAAATGACAATAACATTATTTTTTTCATTTTTCTTAGGATCAGGGCTCATTTAGGGCAGGGTGGTGCTGGTGGCACAGCGGGAGGAGTGGTTTGTAGACTCCGAGTGCGCATGACGGTTTGGCCGGCCAAACAGTCTTGCACATTTTGAATGTTCCCCACCAGGCTGTGCCTTACAGCCTGGTGGGGAACATGCACAGGCTCCCTGTCTGAGCGCCGAACCACGGCACTCAGACCAATCATTGCAGCGTTGTGATTGGCTTAGGGGAGCCTGGTTCCGGGACTCGTGGAGAAGCGGAGGAGGGACCCGGCCGGCCGAAGAGGTAAGTAGTATTTTTCTTTTGTATCTTGTCCTCCCCTGCCACCACCCGCCCCTCTACCCCCGGTCCCTGCCAGCCACTACTGACAGAGACTGAGCAAAGATATGCACTTCTGGCATGGTGCAGAGTGCGAATCGTTCTCAGCACTGCATACAGTCAAATTACAGTGCCAAACAATTCAAGTTTGGAAAAAGCTAAGCAGTCTAGAAACTAGTGGGAAATGTACTTATGCAGGAATTCAAAAATGCACACAGAAATACAGTAAAAATAAACAGGATGTTTCAATATAATTTGTGCCAGATTAATTATGTTTTGTGTAGTAGTGGGAGGCATTGTTCCAGAGGAAAGTCCACATGGCTTATGTTTTCTAGCGTTGTACGGTATGTAACAGCACCTAATATGGCATCATAGTACAAAACATTGTGCACTTGGTTGAAGAGTGTATGTCTGTAGGATGCCCTATGCAACAAAATCTGGGTGGAGTGAGTGAGGTCTTGACACGTGTTTTCGTAGTTTCACAACAAAGTTGTCATTACTGGTATACAAACTGATGCTTGCAGGCGACATGAGAAAGGAAGAAGTAATCTTCATGCAACACTTCAAAAGAAATTTAAAAAATATGTCAGGCAAAAAGAGGCAGAGTAAGTGAGAAAATGAATCTGGGAAAGGAGGAAGGATGTCTAAATCTGGCATGTTATGTTGCACAGCTATATATTCAGGGGCTGCCTAAATTGACTGCATGTGGAACAAATCTAACATGATCTATTAATCATTCCATATGACTGGACCACTGCTATAGAATGCTCTACTTTCATGAAGGATTCTTACAATCGGACTCGTGAGCGAGTGTTGCTCCATTGATTGGATGAGTAGGAAAGTGTATGTTGGTGTGTCTTGCAATTAGTTATTGGGGACAAGGATTAGGGCTTTTGACAAGGAGCCAAGAAGATAAATGCACACAAACTAGGGCACTAGCAGCTGCCTTATAATAAGGTCAATGCACAAATAGTGAAAAAAATTATCAAAACAAACCCATCAGATCCTGGTCTGGAAGAAGTGCTGTCAGATGATGTAGATGATGTGGAGATGACAGAAGTAGTTGACAGTCTCCGGAGGGTGGATGACATGATGTAAGGCAGCACCACAGAACCCGAGCGGCTTGGCTTCCTGTCGGTTAGTGAGGAAGGCTGTTGAAAACAGAAATCCATTACAAACAAGTTCATGTTAAAGTAGAGACTAAAGTAACATCCTAATAAATTCACACACATTTCAATCTAATGATAGATGAGCCTTGGGCTATTAACCACAGATAAGCACTTAACTAGCACACACAACTAAGCAAAGCACAATAGTTTTAGTGCAAAACTGATGCTCAACAAATAGGATTATAGATGTGGGATAAAAGAACTTCGCTCTTTCTGCTGGATCCTCTAACTGTAGATTCATCACCTTGTGATTTTCACCCAGGCGGTAGATTGGATCAGGAAAGCTCAAAAGCAGTGCTCCTGCATGCCGATAGGCAGTTCTGTGCAACTCCACATCAACGCTATTCCACTCTGGAAGTGACAAACGGAGCTGCATATAAATACCACCCATGTGCACTGATGTCGGTTTCTTTCAGGAACTCTTCTGAGGAGCCCATCTGCAAATTGAACACGCCAGTGTGCAGATTCCTAGATAGGGACCTTTATAGACGGAAGTGACCATACCTCAAAATGGAGGGAGGGAGGGTGGTGAGGAATCTGCAGTTAAATAGAGCATTGACTATAAAGAGTGTTACTGAAGGTAAGTTACTTGTTCTTCTAATGGATACTTCTAACCACAGATTCCTCAACTTACAAATGGATACCAAAGTAGTACCAACCAAGGTGGTGGGTCTGTGGAATGGCTCAAACTAAAATATCCAGCAGGATTGAGTGGGCAAAACAACCATCTCAACTGACCTGACTATTGAGTCCATAGTGTTTTGTGGCCGGGCGCAATGCCGACAAGTACCCTTTAACTGTGCCTAGAGCAACTCTTTCCTTGGCTAAACAATTCTGCCTGCAACAGGCCAACTGACAGGCACTGCGCCAAGCCACAAATATGACTCAGCGTCCAGCATACACAGACTTCGTTGAAGGACACCTGGCTGCTAAGATGACATCAACTACCTCAGGAGGAAGGTTTAAGGGAATCAACTGCCGCCGCTCAATCTCTATGCATGGAGGTGCAGGTTGTGCTGGCTCAGCTGCAGAACCCTACCCTGCTGTTGTGACAGGAGGTCCACTGAAAGTGGCAGCCTGATGGGAGGATGGATGCACAAGGCCAGATACTCCAGGTACCACACTCTCCTGGCCCAATACGGAGCCACTAGAATGACTTTGTCCTAGTCGTTTTATCTTTTCCAGAGATGAGGAGAGGTTGTGGTGGAAATGCATACAAGAGTCCAATGCTCCACACAAAATGGAATACATCTCCGAGAGAGAGCCTGCATGGGAACTCCAGGGCACAAATGTGCTGACAATGCGCGTTCTCTGTGGTGACAAAGAGAGAGAGCCAGGGCGCACCCTGGCCTTTAATGATCCAGTGACGTGGTGTAGCATCTGAGAGATACTCTGATGATTCAGTCAACTCCCAGAGGTGGACAGCCTCTTGGCACAGGACCCCACCCTGCTTGTTGTTGTACCACATGCCTGTGGTGTTGTCAATGTGAACCATACCAACTATCTCTTAATTGAGGGGAGAAGGCCTTCACTGTCAAGCAAATTGCCTGCAACTCCAGAAAACTGATGTGGAGGCGGGTCTCTGCTCGAGACCAAAGTCTTCTGATCTACCACTCTTCCAGATTACCTCACCCACCCAGTAGCAATGCTTTAATCACCATCGCCAACTCAAAGCGGGGCAAGGAGAGGGGTCTGTCGCTGGTCAAATTGAGGTCGAACTGCTACTACTGGAAGTCTTTTGCAGTCTCCTCCGACACCTGGATGGAATTCGGCATGTTCCCTTGATGCTGAGCCCACTGAGACTTTAAGTCCCACTGCAAAGCTTGCATGTTCCACCTGGCATTTTCAGCAAATGGGCTGCAACAGGCTAGTAAGCCCAAAAGCCTCAGAGTCATTCTCACTGAGACCCAGGATAGAGGTTGGAACATCAGGATCATCGCCCGAACGTCCTGGACTCGTTGGTCTGAAGGAAAGCACAACATATCCATGATAGCTCTGATGAAGAGGAGCCCCTGCAAAGGAGTCAGGTGTGACTCTGCAAGTTGATTTAGAACCCTAAAGGTGTAAGGAGGTTCCCCATCATCTGGAGGTGGTCTGCAAATAACTGTGGTGAGCCCACCTTCAACAGCCTGCCATTGAGTTAGGGTAGGACTGGTAATCCCCCCTCCGAAGATTGGTACCGAACACTGCTATCACCTTTTTTAACACTTGAGGGTTACTGGTGAGGCTGAAAGGGAGCAAGGCAAACTGAAAGTGCTCCTGGCCTGCAATGAACTGCCGGGAGCATCTGTGGGAGGACGGAGATGTGAAAACTAGCGTCCTGCACCATCCAGTCTCCAGGATGGATCCAGGGTTGAAAGAACCTGGGCCAGGGTGAGCATTTTGAATTTGGCCTTGCATGGAAATGGTGATACTGGTGGATGAGAGGTGCCTCGGTCGAGGTCAAACTGGCACCGACTCGCAATAAAAAAGTACAATGGGTATCTCGTTTTACGGCGTTAATGAAGTCTGTGTTGAAGCTCCAGGAACCAGCATGAATCTTGGGGCCGGGGGTGTAGTTGGAACTGGAGCCAGAGGTGGTCCCATGGTGGACACGGAGGGTCAAACCAGTGCAGAAGGTGAACCTTGCCGGAGGTATTCCGGAAGGAGGGCCTCTCAGGGATGTGGGTTCCGAAGGTGCGCCACAGGGAGTCGGCAAGGATCCAAAGAGTCAGAGCATGGCCTTGTGGAACTCTTTGATCTGTTTTGGCATGGCAGATGGCCTCAGAAACTCTTGTTCTGGAAAAAGTTGCAGGATAGGCTCCGAAGTCGACTGACTTCAGGAGCGAGATCGAGAAGTATGGAGCCATGGAGCCACCCTTGCGCCGTCTCAAGAGAGTGAGAGTAGCTGGAAGGGGCAGAGACCTGCTTAGATTTCTTGTGTTTTTTCTTTAACCCTCAACTTAAAAAAATTTTTTTTTATAAACTTTATTTTTCAATTTAGGTAATACAATTACAGAAAAAAAACAAATTGGCATCAAATTAACGTATGTATGCATATCTTTGTCATTGGTACCGGCATATAGGACAAAAGGCAGCTTCAGAGAGGGAACGGCACAATGGGGAAAGAGAAACCAAATTACTGACAGTATACAGTGATAAGGGTAACTGGGTGGAACAACGAGCGCCCGCGAGGACACTACCGGGGTTGACTCTCCCTCTCCCCACTAGCTTTAACTCTCAACTTTGAGTGAGACAAAGACCACCCCTTGGAAGGACTCCTGCGACTTCTGGATCTTGAACGGGATTGAATTTTTGACTTGGAGAAGTCCCGTCACGGACTCTTCTGGTGCTTGGTGATGTAGACTTTTGCCTCACAGGCTCGGATGGCCTTCGGGTTTATTGACGTGCAACTGCTGCAGGCCTTAGAGATGTGACACCACAGGCAAACCTGATGATGTTCTGTGTCAGACATTTGTTTTGTGACAGTCTCTACAAGGTTTAAAGCCTATCATTTTGGGAGGTGCCATTTCCCTTTCACACTGTTTTCCAATTTTAAAGAGGTAAAGGGAGTCTCACAGAGACGAGAGAAAGCTCCGGATCAGTGTCTGGTAGCACAGAAAACAAGCATTAAAAATGCAATAGGTCTCGTCCTTTATTAAGTTAAAGCCATTTGCTTTGCTATACAATACCATTAGCAAAGCAAGTGGCTTTAACTTAATCAAAGGCGAGACCTATTGCATTTTCAATGCTTGTTTTGGCCACCAGTGGGGCTGACATTGTTGATCTTAGCCTGATGTCTCTTTCCAGCTCTGTCAGCTGGCAGTGTGTCTTCTGTTAGCGCCGGCTCCGGCTGCGCCGACGCCTCTCTCTGCGCCCCAGCCCTGGCTTCTAGTTCAGCTCAAAGTTATACTTTTTGTTTGTTTTAGCCGCTGCTGCTGCAGTTGTTTTCATTGCTTATGTGCAGCCAGTTACAGCGTCTCGGTGTTTAACGACTCGCGTCTTAGAATCGGGCTTCGATGTCTGTAGCTGAGGCAAAGGCTTTATAGCACGCATATAGTTACATGTCGACGAAGTGTGGCTAGCAAGCACGTGCACACGTCACATACCAAACCTTCTCTATAAACACCCTAGCACAACATTTTTCCATCACATACAGTACGCATACCACACAAATTCACAATCAGGGACTCATGCACCCCCACACACACACACAGGGACACCCGCACACACAGGGACACCCACACAGGCACACGCAAGGACACATACACTCACGCACACATGCACACACAAGCTTACACTCACTCAGATACACACACATATAGAAACATACAAGCATCCACACGCAAACCCTAAACAACCACCCACACAAATGGTCAGACACACACGCCCTACACAGTCTGACTGCCCGCTTGACTTAGCTGCCATGCAACTATTTTTGCCAGGAGGTATGTCGCTTGTAAGCAGACTTAATCAGCAGCTCGAGCCGGCAGCCCTTTGTCGGGTTTCTGTGGCTGTGGAGGTGTGATGTGCCGAGATTTGCACGGGTCAGGAGCGCCTTTGCAGCCGCACTGTGTATATTTACAGGGGACTTTTCCTGGTGTTAAAAAGTGTACACTCTGAATGGATCCACACACAGTAGCAAACAATGGCGGCATTGTGTGTGCATGTACAACGCGCATTGAAACGCGGCGTCCAGACTTCAACTAATCTGTCCTCAATAAAGCTGAAATAATTATCCTAAGCCGCTTTTCTACAAGAAGAAAAAAATCATTGAGGAATTCAAAAACTTGAAGAAAAAAAGATCTGTTCTGCATTCCGATGGAGATCTGGAGGCAGCGCACGGAGCCCGCATTATCTCCCAGCATCAATGGGCAGCTGTGCTGATTTCAGCAAAATGTCGTGTAAAATAAAGAAAATAGGGGAGAAGTAAGTCAGCAACGCCGGTCTCCCCTCAGAAATGTAAATGAAATATTAAGCGACAATCCCGATGAATAGAAAATTGAGGGCTGGCCCTGCAGATAAGCACGAGGCGTAGAAATAAATACCATCCCTCCGAAGTTAATGCCGCAATTGAGGAAAGTGGCAAAGGTAGCGCGTTCAATGGCAGCGCGAGTTGACATATTAACAACACCCAAAAGCAGTCGGGTCACTGGTGAGTCATGAAGGCATCACGCTGCTTTAATAATTCTGTCAGAAGCGCAGAAAAAAACGTCGCCGAGTTTTCTTTTTTAGCATATTAAACCTGTAAAAACATAATTATGTTTGTGGGGCAGGACAGGCAGGCACTACAAGGACAATCGCCTGAAAATGTTTGTGGGAAAAAAAATAGCCGGAGCATGGGGATCTCTTGTTTTTATGGGGCCATGTGTGTCAGGCTCACCTGAGGTCTCCGTGGGGACAGGAGGCAGGAGTCAGATGAATAGATCCCAACTTCCCTCTACCACTAGTCCGCCCAACAAGGTCAAAACAGTACCAGTGAATAGGGGGAAGAGGGGAGACAAGGGAAGGAGAAGTAGGGACAGGGCAGGTCCAGCACACGTCCAACACCACAAAAGCTCCACTGGGATCCGGAAGAATTCCTGCGAACAGAAGGCTAAATCAGCAGTTGGATAGGCTAGGAGCAAGCATACATAACTAATGGTCTGCAAAATATTCTACCTGGAAATCTCCCCTCTTCCGCTTCTGTCCACAGTTAATGAAAAAATGCAACAGGTGCAATATTCCTAAACACAGATAAAGATAATGCTAACACCTAATAACACTGATTCACAGTCGGGTAATTATGTGGTAAAGTAGTTGCATATCTTACCCCCCCAAACATGTGAGGAACATGTAATGTATGGTGGCTTTTAAAAAAAAGTATGGTTTTTGTGGGTTGTTAACAGCACAACCTTCCAAACGACCAACGTAAATTTAGTAAGCAGCCACCTAATCAGTTGAGCCAGCAGGTCTGTATAGTGCCAAAAAAAAAAGGGGTAGAAGCGACTGACAACCCCTGCAAACTCTGAGCTCTGTGATATGCAGCTATGTGCTCCGTGCCTCAGGAGCCGAGGTAGCTGTCCATATGATATATACATCGTACAATACAAATAATGCCAAATAATGTGTAAGAACACTCTGTACAAGATCGAGAATATAAGGAAAATGCAGATGCCTGGATGCCCACACAAGAAGGAGCCCCTACACAGCAAGCAGAGGGAGCATTCAGGGGGCGGGGCCACCTAACTAACGCTAGCGCGTTACCGCCAAACCAAGTGAGGGTTCTTGTCGAAGGGGCCGAGAGAAGCGGAGAAGGGCCAAGGAAGGTCCCTGTGCCGCCTTCAAAGAATCAGTGTCCGTGAGCAGAAGAAGGTACTCGGCGACTCTCGAAGGGGAAGCAGGATCCGCAGACACGACGCACCAACCCTGGAGCCCAAGACCCGGAAGTGACAGGAGTGACCCGGAAGTGCTAAAGCCTGAAACCAACAACAAGAACGCGAAGCGTCTGTATTCCCGACGCGTCGCGTTTTATGCGGGCGGTGACTCTACCTTCACCTCCCCCTTTGCTGCGGCGCTAACTCGGGCACAACCCTGACAGTATATCCCCCCCACGGAACCCCCCGCTGGTTTGGGCTTCCAGGGGTATTTACGATGGAACAACCGTACCAAACGGGGAGCATGCACATGACCTACAGGTTCCCAGGTCCGATCTGCGGTCCCGTACCCTTTCCAATGAATGAGGTATTGGAGCTTCCCTCGTACTCTACGTGAGTCCACAATGGCCCCAACCTCATACTCCTCTTCTTTGTCAACTTCTAGAGGGACTGGTTGGACTGGTAGCTCGGTACCCGGCGCAACAGGTTTCAACAAGGACACATGGAATACTGGGTGTATTTTCAAAGCATCGGGGAGTTCCAACCTCATGGCCACTGGATTGATTACTTCCGCAATGTCATAAGGACCTATATATCGAGGTTTGAATTTGCGAACGCCTTTGATCTGTACATGACGTGTTGATAGCCAAACCTTATCCCCCACAACGTATTCAGGGCTTGAGCGGCGATGAGCATCTGCACTCTCCTTATATGCCAATTTGGCCCTTTCAAGGTTTGCTGCTGCTGCTTTTTGTACCTCCTGAAGTTGTGTGATAAACTCCTTAGCTGCGGGGACTGGTGCAGAAGCTGCAGTATGTGACATTAAGAATCGGGGATGGAATCCATAAGAAACAAAGAAAGGGGAATAGTCTGTGGAGGAATGTATACTATTGTTAATGGAAAATTCTGCTGCCCATAAATACCTATCCCAATCTACTGGAGTCTGTAACAACTGACATCTTAGATATTGTTCTAGACACTGGTTAATTCTTTCTGTCTGCCCATCTGTTTGGGGATGATGCCCTGAGGAAAACCGCATATCGATGTGCAAGAGTTTACCCACCCCTTTCCAGAAGTTAGACACGAACTGGGGCACTCGGTCAGAAACCAGAACAGTGGGCAAGCCATGTAACCTAACCACATGCTGCACAAACAACCATGCTAATTCTTGTGAAGTGGGAAGAGACTTCAGAGGAGTGAAGTGGGTCAACTTTGTCAACATGTCAACTACCACCCATACTACTGTGTGTCCTTTTGTTGTTCTAGGAAGCTCCGCTATAAAATCCATTGAAACAGTATGCCACGGACTGGGAGGAGTAGGCATGGGGAGTAGAAGACCGGCTGGAGCTTGATGTGAGCTTTTGCCTTGTGCACACACGTGGCATCGTTGGACGTAGGACTTAACATCAGCCACCAGAGAGGGCCATCAGAAATAACGACGTACTAGGTCCACCGTCTTTCTACAACCAGGATGACCCACAAGGACATGGGCGTGACACCACTTCAAGGCCTGTTCCTGCAATTCAGGGGTAGGAACCGCGAGTTTTCCTTGGATGTATAAAAGACCGTCAATTCTGTTCCCTTGGTGTTTCTTTTCCCAGTTCTTGAGCTCTTCGGTTTCTTGCACCCCTCTTACTTTCTGCAAATAATCCTCTTCTAGGGTTAGTGCCCCCAAAATGCGTTCTGCTGCTATGATAGGCGGTGGGTCGGGTACTCGCTCATCATCTTCATGACTCAATCGGGATAACGCATCCGCTTTCCCATGTTTTCTACCAGGCTGATACTGGATTACAAAGTCATATTCGCTAAAGAAAGAAGTCCATCGCAATTGTCTTGTGGACAATGCACTTGCGGATTTCAGAAACAGTAGGTTCCTATGATCAGTAAGAACAGTAACTTTATGCAAGGCTCCTAACAAGTACTGTCTCCACTCTTCGAAAGCTCGTTTAATAGCCAGAAGTTCTCGGTCCCCTACTGAGTAATTCTGTTCAGGGGCGTTAAGTTTGTGAGAAAAAAAAGCAACTGGATGTAAGTACCCGGTGGAGGTGTCTCTTTGAGACAGGATGCCTCCAATTGCCGTCTGAGAGGCATCAGTTTCAACCGTAAAGGGACGGGTGGGATCCGGATGTCTTAAGACAGGAGCCTGAGTGAAGGCTCGTTTCAAGGTTTCAAAAGCAGCTTCAGCTGCAGGGGACCACAAAAATTCCATATTCTTCTTTAGTAGATTAGTAATAGGGGATGCCAACTCAGAAAACTTGTCAATAAACCGCCTATAAAAGTTGGCGAACCCCAAGGTCTGTACGTCCTTCACAGTTTTGGGGGATGGCCATTGAGTTATTGCCTCTACCTTCTGTGGATCCATACTGACCCCCTTAGGTGTTAAAACGAAACCCAAAAAGGCTACTCTGGTTGTGTGGAATTCACATTTGTCAAGCTTAACGAACAAATGGTTGTCTCTGAGTCTTTGCAGTACTGACCGCACATGACCTTTGTGCTCGTCCATAGAGGATGAATATACAAGGATGTCGTCTATGTAGGCGATGGCATAGACGTCCAACATGTCTCTCAGAACCTCATTGATAAAGTATTGAAACGCAGCTGGAGCATTACAAAGCCCGAAGGGCATAACTAAATATTCGTAATGCCCAAACTTAGTACGAAAGGCTGTCTTCCACTCGTCGCCTTGTTGGACTCACACTAAGTGGTATGCCCCTCGTAAATCCAGCTTCATAAAGATCTTGGCCTCCTTAACCTGGTCCAATAAGAAAGATATTAAAGGCAATGGGTATCTGTTTTTGATGGTGTTGTTATTTAAGCTGCGATAGTCGATACAGCA
The DNA here is from genome assembly GCA_963921515.1 of Calotriton arnoldi. NCBI lineage: Eukaryota > Metazoa > Chordata > Amphibia > Caudata > Salamandridae > Calotriton > Calotriton arnoldi. The sequence goes on from CAWUFW010000795.1 coordinate 3,214,902, forward strand.
TCTGAGGCCTCCCTCCCGTTTAGGGATAAAAAAAAGAGGAGAAGATGCCTGGGACCTAGAAGGACGAATAAACCCTATGCGTAACATTTCGTCCAAATACTCACGTAAATAGAGGTTCTCTTTTTCAGTGAGTGCGTATATGCGGCTGCAAGGGATCTGAGCCCCCGGTATCAAATCTATCCTACAATCGTAGGGACGATGGGGCGGAAGAGTCGTGGCCTTTTGTTTATCAACCACATCCGTCCAGTCCAGGTAACAGGAGGGGAGTTCAGGTTCGGTTTGTATACAGGATCCCAGCAAAGGGGCTAAAACTTTAGGTTGTTTTACACAGTGTGCACTACAGAAGTCTGAGTCAAACAAGATTGTTCTCTGTCTCCAATCTATGGTTGGATTGTGCTGCGATAACCAAGACACCCCCAACACAACAGGAAACTGGGGAGATTTAATCAAATCAAAAGTGACCGTCTCTGTATGTACTTCTTCTATGCACATAGTCAAGGGAATGGTAGCATGTGTAACCGGGCCTGACTTAATGGTACTCCCGTCTATGGTTTTAACTTCCTCTATTACCGCCTTTACTTCAGCCGGTATGCTTTTCTTGGTGGCCCACTGGATGTCCATAAAATTGCCGGTAGCACCGGAATCAACCATAGCCCGGATTTAACGTGCTGACCTCCCCAATCTAACCAAGTGTCTACGTGAAAATGCGAAAACATAGTACAGGAGTGTTCTGTAACTACAGGTTGGGAGACTATTAAACCCGAACCGCCTGAAGTTCCTGTCCCCTTAGAACCCAGGCTGTTTAGTTTCCCTGCTCCTTTTGTCTTTTTGGTTTGATTGGACACTCCTTCAAGAAATGCCCCTGTTTACCGCAATAAAGACATAACTTCTGGTCCCGACGCCGCTGCCTTTCTTCGCTACTGATAGGACCTTTTATTCTCCCTATCTGCATTGGTTCAGCCTCTGCCACAGGCCTCTCCGTCTCTGTGCGCTTTTCCCTGTATGTTAGAAGCCGTGCCTCTGACCGCCCCCTCTCTCTCCTCCGCTCATGTAACCTATGGTCGAGTTTCACTGTCAGATCCATAAGGGCCTTACACTCATCAGGTGGGTCTACTACTTGAGCGAATACGTCCTTCAATTCACCTTTAAGCCCCCTATAAAATAAGGCACTTCTCTTTTCTTCTGGCCAACCCGCTTCCACCACTAGGCGCTTAAATTCAGCAATATAAGTGACTAAATCCTTCGAGCCTTGTTTCAGGTTCAGTAGTTCTGAGTCTACTGATTGTACAAAAGAATGTCTATCAAACAACCTCTTTAATTCCTCCTTAAACAAACCATAATTGTACAGAAGAGGATCATTCCGTTCCACTAATGGAATCGACCAAGTGGCTGCGACACCGCCCAAATACGATAACACAAAGGCCACTTTGGCTTGTTCGGTTGGGAAACAAGCAGCCTTGCACATAAAGTGCAACTGGCATTGGTTGATAAAGGCTGCAAAGCGAGAGGGATCTCCCATGAATCTCTCAGGGGGGGCCAGCGGTATAATAGGAGGGGTAGTGACCTGAATAACTGGGCTACTGACAACTGTGGGGGGAGTAAAAGAAGAAGGAACACCTCCTTCAGTCCCTTTAGGGGCCTCTTGGGCCATGCTTCTCTGTAGTGTATCTACTCTTATAGAAAGAGCTTGTGTTTCTTTCTGCAAGTTCCCTAACATGTGTGCTAAATCTGCTAGCGTGATCTTGTTCGCCTCCATCCTGCCCAGGCAGAGATTCCACGTGGGCTTCGCGTTCTGTCAGGCTCACCTGAGGTCTCCGCGGGGACAGGAGGCAGGAGTCAGATGAATAGATCCCAACTTCCCTCTACCACTAGTCCGCCCAACAAGGTCAAAGCAGTACCAGTGAATAGGGGGAAGAGGGGAGACAAGGGAAGGAGAAGTAGAGACAGGGCAGGTCCAGCACAAGTCCAACACCACAAAAGCTCCACTGGTATCCGGAAGAATTCCTGCGAACAGAAGGCTAAATCAGCAGTTGGAAGGCTAGGAGCAAGCATACATAACTAATGGTCTGCAAAATATTCTACCTGAAAATCTCCCCTCTTCCGCTTGTATCCACAGTTAATGAAAAAACGCAACAGGTGCAATATTCCTAAACACAGATAAAGATAATGTTAACACCTAATAACACTGATTCACAGTCGGGTAATTATGTGGTAAAGTAGTTGCATATCTTACCCCCCCAAACATGTGAGGAACATGTAATGTATGGTGGCTTTTAAAAAAAAGTATGTTTTTTGTGGGTTGTTAACAGCACAACCTTCCAAACGACCAACGTAAATTTAGTAAGCAGCCACCTAATCAGTTGAGCCAGCAGGTCTGTATAGTGCCAAAAAAAAAAGGGGTAGAAGCGACTGACAACCCCTGCAAACTCTGAGCTCTGTGATATGCAGCTATGTGCTCCTTGCCTCAGGAGCCGAGGTAGCTGTCCATATGATATATATATCGTACAATACAAATAATGCCAAATAATGTGTAAGAACACTCTGTACAAGATCGAGAATATAAGGAAAATGCAGATGCCTGGATGCCCACACAAGAAGGAGCCCCTACACAGCAAGCAGAGGGAGCATTCAGGGGGCGAGGCCACCTAACTAACGCTAGCGCGTTACCGCCAAACCAAGTGAGGGTTCTTGTCGAAGGGGCCGAGAGAAGCGGAGAAGGGCCAAGGAAGGTCCCTGTGCCGCCTTCAAAGAATCAGTGTCCGTGAGCAGAAGAAGGTACTCGGCGACACTCGAAGGGGAAGCAGGATCCGCAGACGCGACGCACCAACGCTGGAGCCCAAGACCCGGAAGTGACAGGAGTGACCCGGAAGTGCTAAAGCCTGAAACCAACTACTAGAACGCGAAGCGTCTGTATTCCCGACGCGTCGCGTTTTATGCGGGCGGTGACTCAACCTTCACCTCCCCCTTTGCTGCGGCGCTAACTCGAGCACAACCCTGACAATGTGTTTCTAATTAGAAACACATGGCCCCATAAAGATAAGAAAGTGCTTTGCAACAGACGCAAAGCAGGGAAGCCAGTCCGGGTGGGCCGGCACAAAAAGCGAAAGGGAGGCAACCCAAACACCTAATTTCCAATGGCAGGCCACCGTTTACCATAAACGGAGACGCCAGCCAATGGAAATAAGGGGCGGGGCTTCAAGCCCTTTTCTCAAACTCCTCATTTACAATAAATCTCGCCGAGCGAGCTGCGCATGTGCGCAGCAACGCTAGGCGAGACCTAAAAAGGATGTGACATCAGCGTGTGGGGGTGGCCCCTATATAGGCTCTGCATGTCATTTTAAGAAGTGGAATGGCATCAGTGCTGAGCCACATGGCGCCACATACTGGTGCACAAAGGTACTGTTGAAAAGCTCCCAGATCCAGTCTAAAGCCTGGGGAATATTCAAAAGGTGTAAATCTGCTGCTAGAAGTCTCTATCAGAACAGTTATTTTGGTACCAGCGCATTGCTTATGCTTAGCGCTAATATTTTCAAAGCTACCAAAAGAACCTCTATAAAACTGATTTATTTATAAAGGCTTTGGCACTGAAATGTTTGAAACAACATCTCTTATTGGAGATTTTAATATATTTTAGTGCCAAAGGAGGCTGTGATGTTGCCTTTGACAACTGTCCTCATTTATCTTTGCACATTGCAACCTCGGTAGCACATTTATACATTGCCATGCCTAATGTTTATTTCTGAGATGTATTTCAAAGGTGAAGACTTGTTTTGAAGCATTTTGCCATCACTCTTCTGAAGTCCATGGCTTATCTCCTGTAGATGTCTGTGCATCATGTATTTAACTTTGCAGGTGGCTGCTTCCCTTGGCTTCTTGAACAGCTATGCTGTTTAAGAGTGGTCTTTTTCACTAAAATTAACTACTTAGCAGTTTTCTGATTTTTCCACCTGCAGTACTGTCCCTCATTTGGGAGTCTAATGGGCTTGAGTTTATTGTGTGTAACCACCTTGTCAAGCTAATCCTGCCACACGGGCATGTCAGTATATTTAGCTTCTCCATTTCTCTGATGAACTTACGGAAAAGTGAAAAATAGGTCAGGAATGAATGGGAAACTGAGAAACTACACATATTATAATGACAAGCTCGAAATGAACCTCAAAGAGGTAATACCCGCTTTGCTTCACTTGGGGTACACATTTTAAAAAAATGAGAATCCAGCTAATTTGTTTGAGTGCAGCCACACTGCCTTTAAAGATATCGGATAATGTTCAGGAAGGAGCTTTGCCTAGCATTAGTGGGGTAGTCCACATCAGAATTTAAAACTTCAAGCTAGGAGTTTTAAGCAGCAGAGGTAGATAAAGAGGAGAAAAGATTGGTGGATGGTAAATTAAGTAAAGGGCTGAGAGAGAGTCAGAGGAAAAAGGCGGACAGCCATCTGGAAGAAGAGGTGCCTTGAGTGGGGAAAGATATCTGATGGACAGAGACTGGCTCGTCTCAGAACTCTATGGCATAAACAAAACCAAAAGCAGCAGCTATACTCTTTACTCTGGCACCCTCCATGAGAGGTACCTGGGTAACTGTGGCTTTTACGTGCAAGACAGAGCCTGTAAATGCCCAGAAGTGAGATTAGTTGATCCCACTGGAATAGACCCATGTACAGGTACCGTGTACTTGGGATCACATCAGGCCAAAAGTCAAAATGAAACCTGAGCAAGTGAGACGGACACATTTCAGGGTAGTTATTTCCTTTGCTGCATATATGTCAAAAGCTGCAAAGACAAACTGATATTGTACGGCATGGTGTCCACCAAGCTTCTTCCAATAATCAAAGAATGCACTATACAGCCCTTGGGCTGTGTGTAGACCAATTCACTCTGCTGCCACCTTGAACACAGCAGTTTGCCAGTATGAACAGTGTGCAAGTTCCAAACCCAAGGCTTGTTAAAGAATTATCATTAAGTTCAAAGCATAAAACAATGCAAGGTATATTTCTGGGAGAGAATACAAAGACACCTAACATGAGGGGCAGAATATTTGACTGAGGTGAGAAAAAGTTAGGGTGTACTGCCTGTCCTTACTGTTCACCTGACAATGCTAGAAGCCATAGCCTACTAAAACTGTACAAAGAGTGGCCCTGCAGTACACCTTCTACCGTATTACACTTCTATTTACTTAAAGCTTCCAGTGCCTGACATGTTCTATAAATCTCACTATATCAAGCAAGCATCAACAGAAAGTCTAAGCTGTCTGTCCAGGAACTCAGACTGATACAACCACCAATCCCACTCTGACTGAGAAAGCTACACCGTCATGCCTTCCAACTCCCACTAATTCAAGATCCCATTTTTAAAAGTCTTCCCATCGCCTCCTCAGCCATTGGACCTCTTGATAAACCAAGACATTAACTATTAAAAGCCTATGTTGCCTGGTCAAACTAGCACGTCACTTCAATTTCCTTGTCACTAATGTGACAGGCTGGGTGTGCCAGTTAACCAATGAACTGAAGCTGGATAAGAAGGGAAATTGGTTTCTTGATGTTTAGAGGAATTGGTCAGAAAGCAAACTTTGCAACCAATGGAACAGACGCAGACACTAATATTGTACGTGCTTTATAAGAATGTACAGCAACTGTCTAATGGACAAAGCTGGTAACACGTAAGAGCAATGGCACATTAGAAACCAGAAATGTGTTTAATTGTATTCCAAGTGATTGAGCAAGCCAGAAGTTAAGGCTATAATGAGTTTGCAAAACAGAGAGAGCAATTGTGACTTTAAAAAATATAATTTTATATGGTTTTATCTAAAGATTAAATAACATCGAGATCAACATAAATGCTGTAAAATACTGTACTGTCCTCACAGACCGTATTTGTTTATTAACTTATGAAAAATAAAAAATATGTTTTATAATTAAGTGCTAATACCAAAGTTATAACACCATAGAGTTTCTCCACTTTCTCCTTCAGCTCCTTGAAGCAGGATGTCAAACGCTCATGCAGAGGCCTCAGCTGCTCTGTGAGCTTCTCCCCGTGGATCCTGAGGCCTTGATTGAGTAAAGGCATCTGCAAAATCAAGAGAATTCACATTATAAGAGGCAATACTCCAGCAACGAGGACCATAGAGCTGTCTGAGCCACAGCTGCCCGTCTCATCTGAAAAAAGCCTCATTAACACTTCTTTAAAAGCACAACACCTACAAATATGATTGTCCAGTGCATACTTTAAATTTATAATAAGAAAGGAACTTTATTGACAGAAAAAACCAGAAGCATAATTTCTAAAATGCGTACAGTGATCATCAAGTTGCATCCCCGAGCCGAGGATCATGCTGTGGATCGTCATCAGAAGAATAAACTGAAAGATTGCAAAGAGCCACATTTTAGAGATTTCCAAAAGCCATATGATTTAGAGATAGTGCTGAGGTTTGGCAGACGAACATTCCAATACTGAGTTGCCAAATATGAAAGAAGGTGGAGAGAAAATTACATAGAACAACAGAGAAATTTGCAGAGGCCAACCGCAAGGCAAACACACACAGTAGTAACATTTGAAATGTATACAAAGAAAGGTGGCTCGAGTCATATATAACTTGTGCAATCCCCGGTAAGTGGCGCTGCCAAAACCGTAAGGCTTGTCTGATGGTTGTGCAGTAATTAATGGGTGGCACTGGAAGAAATGTCCATAGAGTTCCAAGAATCTGGAAACAGGTAAACATTAGCTTGTGCAGTTCGGGAATAAAAGACATTGCGTGACTGAAGGTAATTCCAAAACTGCATGCTTGACTAACAGGCTCTGGGGGGAGCCCAGAGAAAATGGATTCATTAAAGGGTATACATTGCAAAGCCCAACTCCAATGTTGCAAAAAAAAAAAGAGTAAAAGGGAGCTCCTGCTAAGGGATTGCATTTTATTTTGAAGAGTTTTATATAGCGCGAACTAGACCAGAAGGTATCAGAGCGCTTTACATGAGCACCAGTTGCGTTACAGACGGACACATTCATTTTTGATAGGCACGGGGAAATTAAGTGATTTGCCCAGAATCATAGGATGTTGAGCGTTCCTGCCGAGACTCGAACCCGGTTCCCTAGCTTCGATGTCGACCGCCTTAGCCGTTAGGCCACATCCTCTCCCCTATTTCTGTTAAGTTCACTTGGGGAAAAAAACTAGACCACAATCATACAAGAGCCGAGCAGATCAACTTTGCCAAAGCCGTGCAAAAGACTTGTGTGCCAAAAAGGTATTTCTGAAAAAATATTTTATGTCTGTGAAAAACTTATCACAAAAATAGTACTGATTACAATTAAGGCACATCTGCACATCTTTTAAAAAATTACTAGATTTTATCTAGTACAAAAACATTTCAGTCTTGTGTGAGAATTACGGTTTGAAAACTTCCTTAAAATAATGTTATCCCTAACTTTAAAAGTAGAGAGTAAAATTCTCCAGAGTGAAAATCCTATTCAGAGCCTGTGTCTCACAAATAATAACCATAAGTTGTCAGACAAAAGGTCCCCAAACTCCGCAACTCCAATCATCATAAACTGAATGATTCCTAAAAAATATTCTGGCCAAAGAGAAGGAAAAAAGGGGCTCTCATAAATCCCGGGTCCAAATTTACAGAACTATTTCAGGGGCAACACTCCTATTGATTTGATCTGGTTTCATTGAATGAGTTGAAACAAATAGTTTCTTACCTGTCGGTGTAGTTTTGCAGCTTGAAGACTTTCTGGATTCACTATGCTGTGCATTATTCCGCCATCTCGTGGTTGGGTCCGGATTCGTAGTCTTTTCTTTGTGTTTTTTTGTTTTTTTGTTGTTGGCCCAGGTGGGCGGCGACGCCCCCACCATTTGGTGTCCTCGGTGACGTCGTCGCGCTTCCTGCGGAAGCTCCCACCTTTGGTCGCCATCTTCGGATTCTTTTTCTTTTCCTCTTATTGTTTTGTCGTCTATGTCTTTTTCTTTTATCCTTTTATTTTCCTTTTGATCCCTCTAAACTCTGTATGTAGTCTAGTTTTACCCTTAACCTCGTATGTTATCTTTCTCTGGCGGAGGCGGGTGGGATCGCTAGTGAATCCAGAAAGTCTTCAAGCTGCAAAACTACACCGACAGGTAAGAAACTATTCGTTTTGCAGCGTGAATCTTTCTGGATTCACTATGCTGTGCATAGACTTTGTAGCGGTTTTCCGTTATTGCGGGGGTTGGGTGGAAGATGAGCATTGGTTGCTGAAAATGTGCTGTAAGACCTTCTGTCCTACTTGTGCCTCTTTGTTCATCTGGATATCCACACAGTAGTGTTTGGTGAACGTGTGCACGGAAGACCATGTTGCCGCTTGGCAAATGTCTTGGATAGGTGTGTTCGCTAGGAACGCAACCGTTGCTCCTTTCTTCCTTGTTGAGTGGGCCTGGGCGGCTCCCTCTAATTCTTGTCCTGCCTGCTTGTGGCAGAGTTGTATTGCCTGCGCAATCCATTGTGCGATGGTATTTTTGGTTACTGGTCGTCCCAAGAAACTGCTTGCGAAGGAAACGAAGAGTTGTTTTGTTTTCCTGCATTCCTTTGTCCTTTCTATGTAGTGCATCACTGCCCTTCTGGCGTCCAGCGTGTGTAGCGCCTTCTCTGTGGGCGTTGATGGTTTTTGGAAGAAACTTGGTATCTGTATTGTCTGGTTAATATGGAACCACGACACCACCTTTGGCAGGAAGTGTGGGTCCGTTCTCATGACAATTCTGTCCTTGTGTATTTGCAAGTAGGGCTCTTGTAGTGTAAGAGCCTGCAGTTCACTGACCCTTCGCAGTGACGTGATAGCCACCAAGAATGCGGTCTTTAGTGTGAGCATGTGCAGTGTAGTCTTGTGTATGGGCTCAAACAGTGATTTCATCAACTGTGTTAGCACAGTGTTGAGGTTCCAGCTCGGGCTGGCATCCTTTTTGGGGGGGCTATTCTTTTAGCCCCCTCCAGGAATCTTTTGACCACCTGGGAGGTGAAGAAACTTTTCCCCGCTTCTCCCCTGGTGTAGGCCACTATGGCTGCTAAGTGAACCCTTCGTGACGAGTAGCTCAGCCCGCTGTGTAGTAGGTGCGTTAAGTATTTTAGTACCGTTGATTCTTTTGTGACCTTTCGTTGCAGTCCCTCTTTAAGGCACCATTGCGAGAACCTTTTCCACTTTGCAATGTAGCACTTCCTTGTAGTGGGTCTCCTTGCTTCTCTGAGTACTGCCATAGTGCTTGGTGGTAGCTTGAGGTGTGCGAATTCTAGGTCCTCAGGAGCCATGCTGCTAGGCTGAGGCTCTCTGGTTCTGGGTGGAGCACTTTTCCGTCTTGCATTGTCAGGAGGTCTTTCCTTCTGCTGAACCTGTGCGCTGGTTCCTGCGCCATTTCCATTATTTGTGAGAACCATGACTGTCTGGCCCACCAGTATGAGGTGCCACCAGTATGAGTGTCATGCTGCTGCTCCTGCATTTGCTGAGTACCTTGTGTAACAGTGGTATCGGGGGAAAAGCGTATGCAAATTCGTTCGACCAACTTATCCATAGCGCATTCCCTAGGGACCCTTGGTCCGGTTGTCTGGATGCGTAATGTTGGCATTTTGCATTCTGGGGTGTTGCAAACAGGTCTATCCGTGGTGTACCCCATTTTTGGAACAGCCGCTGCACTTCCTGTTGGTTGAGCTCCCATTCGTGGGATGCCGACGTCTGCCTGCTGAGTCGGTTTGCTTCTACATTGTCTATTCCTGGAAGGTGTATTGCCAGTAGGTCTATCCTTAGAGGGATGGCCCATCTCCAAATCTCTTGTGCCAGGCTTGATAGCGGTGCTGACTGTGTTCCACCTTGTTTGTTGATGTAGAACATGGTGGTTGTGTTGTCTGTTTGTATCAGCACTCTCTGGCCGTAAAGCTGCTTCTGGAAAGGCTCTTAAGGCTAGGAACACAGTTTTTAATTCTAGGTAGTTGATGTGTCTCACTGCATCTTGTTGTGACCACAGCCCCCTGACGCGGAGTCTGTCCATGTGCGCGCCCCAGCCCTGCTATGAGGCATCTGTTGTGATGGTCACTGTTGGAGTTGGCTGTGTGAATGGCTTCCCCTGTAATATGTTCTCTTCCTTCCACCACGCTATTTCTTGCTGCACTGCGTGTGTGACAACCACTAGATCTTCCCAACTCCCTGTTGCTTGGGACCACTGTTGCTGTATCCATTCTTGGAACGGTCTCATGTGCAGCTTGACATTTGGGACCAGGTGGATGCATGATGCCATCATCCCCATTAGTCTGCTCACCGTCCTCACTGTCAGAACTTGCCCCTTGCGGTAATGACGTGTTTCCCTCAGGAGCGCTATAGTTCTCTTCTCGCTGAGGAACACTTTGGACTGTGTGCTGTCGATCTGTGCCCCTAAGAATATCTTGATCTGCTGCGGTTCTGTTGATGATTTCTCCCAATGTATTGAGAAACCTAGTCTGGACAGTGTTTGTATGACTTGTTTGATGTGATCTTTGCAGTGCCTGTATGATCCTGCTTTCACAAGCCAGTCGTCGAGGTAGGGGTATACATGTATGCCCTTTCTCCGTAGGTGCGCTGCCACTGCTGCTAGGCATTTTGTGAACACCCTTGTTGCGGACTTGAGCCCGAAGGCTAGCACTGTGAACTGGTAGTGATTCTGGCCTATCACGAATCTTAGTAGACGTTTGTGTTTGTGGTTGACGGGGATGTGCAGATATGCGTCTTTCATGTCTATGGTCGCCATGTAGTCCCCTTGTTGGATTTGGGGTATTACTTCCTGAAGTGACGTCATTTTGAATTTTTGAGTTCTTACGAACTTGTTCAGGAATCTGAGGTCCAGTATTGGCCTTAGTGTTTCGTCTACCTTTGGCACCAGGAAATACGTTGAGTAGACTCCCTTGTTCCTTTCGTTGATTGGAACTGGTTCTATTGCTCTTTTTTGAGCAGCTCCTCTGCTTCTAGACGTAGGAGGGCGAGCTCCCTTGCGGGGAGTGGGCGGTGTCTTGGTTTTCTGCCCGGGGGTGTTTTGGAGTTCTATGCAGTATCCGTGCTGTATGATGTTCAGTATTCACTTGTCCGTGGTAATCTCTCTCCATTGTGTGAGGAAGTTTCCTATTCGGCCTCCCACCGGGGTTGTATGCTCGGTGGTTATTTGTTTGCTGTGTGTGTTTCTTAGTTTTTCCTTCTGTTGACTTCTCCTCTCCCTTGGTGGTGATAGGGGAGGGTTTGGTTTCTTTGCGGAGTCACTTTGAGGTGGGCTGCTGACCCCCTCATCGGGACTGTCCCCGTCCGTACCCGCGTCCTCGAAAGGACCGTCCTCTGGGTTGATACTGCCAATTTTGCTGTTGTTGTCCCTGTTGGCTTTGGCCCTGGTTGTTCCCCTGGTATCCTTGTTGGGGAGATTGGTGGGAAGTGGCGGGCGCATTGCCCCCTCTACCATTGGGCCGCTTTGAGGGGGTTCCTCTTCTCATCCCCCTGAACTGCAGTGCTCCCATGGACCTCGCAGTTTCATTGTCTTTTTTAAGCTGCGTCAACTTGTCGTCGACTGGGGCTCCAAACAGTTTCTGGCCGTCGAATGGCGTGTTCAGGATATTGCTTTGTACCTCCGGTTTGAAACCCGAGAACCTGAGCCATGCGTGTCTCCTTTCAGTCACCCCTATCATCATCTGCCTGCTGGAGTTCTCTGCTGCGTCCAAGGCTGATTTTAGGCAAGTGTTTGCGATAGCCTTGCCCTCTTCCACTAGGTGATTAGCCCTTTGTTGGTGTTGTTGTGGCAGGTGTGTTACGAGCTGGCTCATTTCATCCCAATGCTGGTATGCATGCCTGCTGATGAGGGCGTTGGAGTTGGCGATGCGCCAGTGTATGGCTGCGTTCCTCTCCACCTTTCGTCCTGTGAGGTCTATTCGTTTGCTCTCCTTGTCTGGAGGTGGACCTGTGTTAGTGGGCACATTGGCCCTTTTCCTGGCCGTTGCCGTGATAATGGAGTCTGCTGGCACTGACCCTTGGATGTACGCAGGGTCTTTTGAGGAGTGTTTGTACTTCTTTTCGCTCCTCGGTGTAACAGCTTTGCAGACTGCCGGTTCTTTGAAGGCCTCCCTTCCCTGGTCCAGGACGCTAGGAAGCATGGGTAGGAACTGGGACCTGGTTTGTTGAGGAAGTAGGGTTTCCAAAAGGAAACATGCCTTCGCCTTCTCCTCTTGCATTTCGACGCCATACGTTGCTGCAGCCTTTTGGACGACCACATTGTAGACTCCAATGTCGTCTGGCGGCAAAGGCCTCGAGGGATAAGAGTCTACCCCTTCTTCTGGTGATTCTGCGTTGAGGTCTTGCCAGTCTAAATCTTGTGCTTCCGAGGGCGTCGAGTCCCGGTAAGACTGGAGCTCTTCTTCGGCTTCGAAGTAGTAGTCCTCTTCGCCCTGTTCGTCGAGCGGTTCGGGGTTTTCGGGGTTCGATGTCTTCGGTGTCGCCCTCCCGAGTGCTTCGCGTGATGGCTTCGACGGAATGGCGTATAGCTTCATTTTTTCGTCTAAGTCTTTTTTCCGTTGCAGGATGCTCGCCATCTCTGCTTCGAGCCTTCTCTTTTTTTTCTCCATCTCGTGGTCCTTTTCGGCGTTGATGGCTGAAGCGCCTCTCTCGCGGTCTCGGATGTCGAGGATGACGCCGGGCCTTCTTTTCTCGGCGTCGAGGCTTCCTTTTCGGAGGTTACCTTCGACGCCCTTGGTTTTTCGGAGGCTTTTGCCGATTGGGAGTCCTTCCCGAAGGATCCGCTCGGCTGTTTGTCCCTGGATGCTGTTGCTTTCGTCGAGTGTTTCGGCGGCAACGCTCCCTTCGAGGACTTGGCTTCACTTCTAAGAGTGTCGCTCGGGGCCTTGGCTTCACTCTTTCGAGCGTCGCTTGGGTGCTTCGGGGTCGACGTCTCCCTTACCTCCTTCGACATTTTCTTGTGGACCTCGACGACTGAGCAGTCCTCCGGTCCCTCTGCGATGTTGTCTTCCTCTCCACTCGAGAGGCCCAGGTCTTGGAGTGATGGAGCTGGTCCCTGGCCCTGCATATTGTAGTTAGCCCTTTTTTGCCTCTCTCTCACCCGGAGGGTTTTTGGGGTAAACGCCGAACACGCGTTGCAGTTTTCGCTGATGTGGTCGAGCGGCAAGCAGAGGTTGCAGACTGGGTGCTGGTCCTTCTGGGCGTACTTGTGGTGACAGTTTTGGCAAAACTTAAACGGTGTCTTGTCCATAACCGCGCTCAGGGGGCCCCCTGTGAGCGCATTCTCTGTAGGCGTCGAGATTTTGGTCGTGGACCTTCTACCTCGTCGTTCTTCTCGTCGCCTCCGGTACTCGACTCCTCGTCCGGTGTCTCAGGAAACGATCCTCTGTGGTGATGATTGAATTTTCGAGCTTCTTCGTCCAAAGTTTCTGGAACTTCTCGTCAACGATCCAGACCCCACGGCGGAAAAAAGAATCTGAAGATGGCGACCAAAGGTGGGAGCTTCCGCAGGAAGCGCGACAACGTCACCGAGGACACCAAATGGTGGGGGCGTAGCCGCCCACCTGGGCCAACAAAAAAAAAACAAAAAAAGAAAAGACTACGAATCCGGACCCAACCACGAGATGGCGGAATAATGCACAGCATAGTGAATCCAGAAAGATTCACGCTGCAAAACTAGAAACGTTCTCCAAATCTTTATCTCAGAAGCAAATTCGCTGGGATCCACTTGAGATAACAAACTGGCTCTAATATATCTGTAGAAGATCAAAAACAAACTCACCAAAACGACTAAATTCTCTTTTTTAATTTTAGCTTATTGACATTATTGAAAAAGTATCAATCAGCAATAAACAGTAATCAGAGAGCAACTCAATTACTGTAATTATTTATCTCCAAACATCACACTTCTTCAAGCTATAGTACCTGACGTCTATGCATATACCTTTTATAAAATAAATCTTCTTCAAATACTCCTAGATACCAGCCAAACGTGTCTCAATATCGATTAGTCCATGCCTCCGCAGATGTTATTAGTCTATGGGTGACAATGCTCCAAGGGCCCTCCTCCTCTCAATAAGAGAGTTGTGTGCAGATGCATTGCTGTTAGTGTTAGCCCTCTATAAGAAGACGAAAATCAAAGTGTAATGATGAAAAAGAGTAAAGAAGACAAGGTAAGCAGGGATGGGGTAGAAACAATGTGGAAGGGAGTAAGAAGGGAGGACAGGGCCTTATGGCAGAGTGCCCTTCGGGGAAGGATGATCAGGGACTAAGTACGCATGGGATGACGAATCAGACAGGCGAATCCAGTCAGGTTAATTTACATCAATTAGAAAACCTCTTTAGTGCATCACATGCTTTTAACCAGTTATGTCTAAACAGGTTAGGCAATGGAACATGTCAAGCCTTAAAATAAAGTACTCAAATAATGGTCCAGAAAGCAAGCTCTCCTGCAGTTATCTGTAAATAATCAGGTGTTGTCAGGTATATTCTCTTTAATAAAGACAGCAGTTCAACAGCAGTTCATCTGCAGTCTCACATTATGCATACCACTCTGCAGCACTATGGATTTCCTTCTTCCAGTCACCGTGTATTCATGATCAGGGAAATCCATGTGTCTGTGACTTCAAGTTTTGGCATGGGAGGGGGGGCATACTTGTGTTTTTACCACCAGCCACTTCCTCTCTCAATGCCACATTCGCCCCAGACTAAACACCATGCTTGCTTTCCTCTGTGTCCACACCACCCCCATCTATGTCACTTAAGACTTACAGTGTTTCCCTTATAATGCACAAAATGTCAAATGTTGTGAAGTGTTGTGTGATGGTTTCTTCAATCTTTGGCAATAGCTTCAAACACGAGACCTTCCTCCCAGACTGTCAAGTCTCCTCCTCAAGATCACTTCTCTTCCCAAAACCAGAGTGCAGAGGGTGGGACCTTCAAATACTTTGCAGTTGCGGGCATGTAGGTGGCTTCCTCTTTCAACTGGTGTACTACTCTCCAAGCGCTGCAGAGGTAACTCTTCAAGTGTTGATTCTGCTAACAGATATCTCCAGAGCACCTCCACATGACTCCATCCCTCTCACTGAAAAGATGTCATATTGGCCACATATAGATCCAAGGCCAAGGGAGTGGGGAGAGAGACGTCCACTGCAATTTCCAAGTCTACCTGGTCACAAAATCCTGTGCAAAAAACAGAAAAATGGCCTGTGCTGCTTGCCCTTTATTCCTGAATATCGCCTAAGTACCTCCAGCCATTACCTAAGGCCTCCACTCCCCGATTAACTCTTCTGCTGCGGGAACAATACCACAGCACAACCGTCATGTTGGCTAACTGGCCATGCCTCATCGGCTAACTTCTACCCACTTCTGGTTTATAATCTTTGTTCTTGTTTCATGCAAAGTGCACTAATATTACTTGGTGCAGTTGCACATTAGAAAAATATTAAATAACATTTTGTGCAGCAGAAGCAATGAGCAAGGGTACCGGAGTGTGAGGGTGCTTCTGCATGCCCACTGTGGCTCTCCTTCAATACCCAACTAGAGGACATTACTTTTTCTTGCTTATATTAGGGCCCCAGGTAACCTTGTTGTCCCACTGAACGATTTTTTGAAAGCATGGATGTGCAGATGTTTCTGCATACAAACACACTTGTACATATCATCATATTCCGGCCACAAAAATGTAGCTCTGGAGAAATTGGAGTAATCTCTCTAAAACCTAGACCTGGGTACACCGTACATAACCCTCCACAATGCACCTGTGCATGATGTTCAATGCAAGGACTAATCAGCAACCTAGTGAGACGCCCAGGTCTGCATATTATGTCACGACACAAAGTACAGCTGCTATTCCCAGGCTGTGCTGTAAGGTGCTGCCCAGCCTATCCTGTCCATCTTCTATGATCCGCAAAGTTTACTTTGTGCCTAATGGCACACTAAAGCAGCGCGTCATCACTTGTACGCTTATAGATTCACTTTCCTAAGAGGGCAACAGAGAACTCATTTGTGTTTTCAGAATCTTGCTTTACATCGATGCCTGTCACACCCTCCTTTTGCCCCCCGAAAAAACAGAGCACAAAAATGCAAAAAGGTTGGGGAAAAAAAGGAGGATGTACAAGAAAATTCTCACATGTCCATGTTTGCTCTTTTAACTCCGCCCTTCGGAGAACTGCTGTATTTTCATTAGTATTTTCAATACAAAAATATGAATGTTCGAAATTTGAAAATATTTAGTGCAAAAGAAAATAGGAAATCACATTACCTCGCTTCTGAGGAGTTAGCTGTCACCAGGGAAATAAAGTAATCTGCAAAATTCTATGAGGTTTATTAAGTACTGAATCTGGCATCAATGAATAAAACACTGCCACCTACGTATGAGTGTGAGATGACAATACCAGTAAGACAACACATGCTGAACCAAAGTGTGGTCTGCAATGGTTACCTCGGAACCATGTATAACGCGCTACAACGCCATACTAATTGCAGAACGTGAAATATACAAATGTCAATAACATTACATTTGATTTTAAATGTCAGACCCAGCAGACCTCACCCCTGTGCCTAATTTGTGCAGACGGTTGCAGGTGGTGGTCACCGGCATTCCTTTTTGGGATCCGGTGACTAACTTTTCACCATCAGACTTTGACCTCTGGACAGAGAAGGACAAATAAAGGAGACAAGGGAGAGGAAGAGAAAAAAAGGAAAACAGTGAAAATTGAAGAGGAGATTGCAGGGAGGAAAAAACTTGAAAAATGAAAGAGTGAGATGAAGAGACAGGAAGAGTAGAGTGGTGGAAGAAAGAGACATGAGCTGAAATTAGAGACTAGGCAATCTTTGATATTCAGCAACCATGGCACTGGCATAGGTTCCTAAGAAAAACTGTGGAGTCTGCACTTTTTAATGAAAATTAGGCACTGCCTTACCCACTATCTTGCCAAATTTGAAGTGCTTTTAGTAGAGGGAAGTGGCATAGTACCTGTAAAGCAATTAAATGCTTCAGCAGTTCAATCTTCTCCTGGTCCTCTGGGTGTTCTTGGGTATACATGTCTGTGAAAAATGCCTGGAAAAAAGAGAAGAAACAGAGTCTGCTTACTTCTTCATACACATAAGGTTTATATGACAAAGCTTTGGTTTTGTTGGTGTGCTTACATTCCTCCTATTACCTGTGGAACCCTACTTTCACTTAGTGTGCGTACACTGCACTTACTACCTTTGATGTCACAAAGAGAAGGGAACATTGCTGTTTGTTGTTAACCTTTATATTTCATGAACTGCCCATGATAAACTTAAAATGGAACTTCATTTTAATTTTGCGTGTTTACATTTCTCATACTTCATACACATAGAATGGATTGCAGCTTCCAGTTGACGTGTTGGTGGGTGATGTGATATATGTAGGGAACGGAATGCAGATGACAAATAATGTTTTCGCACTCCCCTTACTGTATGTCATGTAACATACAGAGAATAGAAACTAGCAGCTACTGGTGAGTTTACGCTCCACTTGGTGTTCATGAAATCACAAAGAAAATGGAACGTAGTTGTCAATTTGTGTGTTCACACTTCTCACATTGCTTGTTATGTTTTATTCAAGGAATGGAATATAGCTTTTAGGCGGGTGTATTTACACTCTTCAGGGCTGGCTTTAGGGCAGTGCGACTGGTGTGGCCGCACTAGGCGCTGACCTAAGGGGGGGCGCTGTGCTTAGCAATTATTTATGATTTCAAAACACCATCTGCTGAGTTCCTTGTGCATCCAACTTTCAGGCAGCAATTAAAAGGTCAAGATAACTCTTGTGATTAATGTTCCTGTTACAGTAAGAGATTGAAGTTTTGTCTAGTGGCATAAAGTAGCGCACAAGGTTAATATGTCTGCTACAAAGAACACGTACCGTGCAGATCACAAATCTGTATTTTGTATGGATAGGTCAGTGGATTACTGCTTTTGTCACAGAGATCCCTGTTACCACAGTACATAAGATACATCCCTAAAACAGAACAGTGACTGTTACAAACTGTCATCAAACAGCTGCATGCAGACTGCATAAAATAGTTAGGACGTTATGTTTTTCCCCATTCTTTCATTATCTATTCCAAATGTTGCTAAGAAGGGTTCATTTGGGTAGATATACATTCTTATTACTAAAGTCAGCCTTTACCAGTTCTTTAAAATGAATGAAATGTATGCGAGAAAGGGGTTATGGAGAGATAAGGGGCACTTTTGCCCAGTTGTAGTCAGGGAATCCGAAGAGGAGGCCATGGGGGGTGGGGGTTCAGCGGGGGAATGTGCCAAAACTGATTGTCGCACTGGGTGCCAACAGTGTTAAAGCCGGCCCCGACACTCTTCTTACCTCCTAAGATGTCACACAGAAAGGGAGGAAAGCAACAACCATGTTTACACTATACTGCATGTGAGGAAATTTAAAGAATGGAACATAGCTGTCAATGGGTGTGTTTACACTCCACTTTCTACTGATGAGGTCATACAAAGATAGTAAAGAGGAGAAACACAGTTGAAGAAAATGGAAGTAGACTCTGTATATGCCAGGCATGCCACATTTACTCCTTTCCAAGCCATACCGTTTATTTTGATGGCATAGCTGCATCAGAACTAGCTCACCTTTTCATAGTTGGTGAACCCACCCATGACGGCTGGGTCCACGATACCATTTAGTAGCATAGAGAGCGGGTGCACAGCAAGCGTTCGGTCACAGGCATGCTGCTGGACGATGTTACTGATCTTCTCGTTGGTGAGTTCCATAGTCTCAATGGCATTCTCCAGAGGACTGATTTCTTCCTGGACAACATCAATGACAGAACAAAACATATTAGAACAGTGACAGAAATATAAGCTTCTCTGGTTTAATACACCTACATGAGTGGCTGGACTTCATCAAGAGGGTGTGAGAGCTAAATGGAAAAGCATGCTCACTAGAAATCCTGTCTTTTTCCTACTTTTTTGAATCCACCAGTACATGTAAAACATTTTCACTGCCCTTTAAATGTTTTCAAATCATCAGAAAAGGTCTCTATGCTAGTCAAGCTTTGTTATAATACAAAATATTCTCTAAGATTCTTTATTTTGAATTTTAAAATTGCTGCCCGCACAGTGCTACCCGTTATCAGAGGTTTATATACTGCATAGTTATGGCACAACCAGAAGGTACAGGAAAGCAAATGTTGTTGTCTGTGCTTCCGGAGAACCCAGTAGCAAAGTAAGATTCTCCCTTCGTGACCCATATTCTATGTTGATGTCTAAATCTTCCTTATTGTGCCGTTCAATGGTGGAGTGCTTCAAAACAGGTCCGCATCAAACAGCAGAAAAACCACAATCTAAAGTGGAACCTGTGTTCTGGTGCACTGTAAATTGAGAGGACGTGATCACGAGCAATTCTTGCCACAATCGAAATCAAACAGCTTTGAATAAAAACAATGTGTAATATTTTTATTCCAACACCAGCTAGCATGAGAGTGACTGCAGGTGATCTATAAAAATACATGCTTCAAAACACAGTTTAGGAAAAGATTCCTTGAAGAAATCTGAATAATTTATTTCCTTAATATCGTATGTCAATTTATAAGGAACTTCTTACGATGAATTCCATTATGGAAAGAAGATTTTTCACCTGTCCTCACATAAAGTAACCCTTAGCCTCACCATAATTTATACTAAGCTTAATGTACGAGTTATTTACCTTCGGTAACGATGTATCTGGTAGAGACGTTGTCTAGCCGCAAATTCCTTAACTTAGAATATCCCCAGGCGTCAGACTGGATCCGGAAAACTTTTTGCAGCAGCACCTCTGCGCGCCGGGGGACCGCGCCACACGACCCCGCCCTGACGTCGTCCACGTACGTGATGTCAGCGAGGTCATATAAGTCCCTCCTGGCACGCTGACGTCAGTTTTCTTCGGAGAAACTTTTCCGCGGCACAACGAAGAGCCACCAATAAAAAAACTGTGAAAGTATGGGAACAGTGTGCGAGGGATGAAAATCCATGAATAAAGAAGGAAGATGGTGCACGACGCCATCGTAAAAGACAGAATTAGATACTGCGTACATATAAATGAAAAAACTGTGAGAAAGGACCCCGCAAGCAATGCGAAGACCCTTCCTAAGTGCAACAAGGGAAGAACATCTCAACAGAGAGAAATAGTCTGTTATTACCATGTAGAACAGCAGACAGAACTAGACTGTTATTACCATGTAGAACTGTGTTGTCTAGCAAGAACAGAGCACAGAGAGAACAACAGTCCACCGCAGGAAGGTATGAAAAATGAAAAGACTGGCACTACCCCTATAGTAATGGAGGTCTGAAACAGAGGTTAACAGATCCCCAAAGAAGACGACTGTAGAGGAGACCAGAACCCTGAGCCAATAGAGAAGGCGGGAGGGAGGAAGGCAGCAGGAGAAGAAAAGAAAATGAAAATGAATCTCCTGGTGAAGGTTAATCAAAAAGGCATCATTTTAGATGTAAGAAACCCCTGAGAGGGAGTCAATTGTATATGGCAACTCTCAAAGGAACGCAACAATGTGAGCACCCGTGAGCGAAAAACCAATGGCAACAGAGAGGCCAGCGGAGAACCCCACTTGGCAAGATTTTCGCAGAATGGGGAGGCTGGGTGGACGTTAAGGAATCTGCGGCTAGACAACGTCTCTACCAGATACATCGTTACCGAAGGTAAGTAACTCGTACATCTGATAGAGACATCTAGCCGCAGATTCCTTAACTTAGAATGGATACCACAGCCATACCCCAAAAGGGGAGGTGGGTCTGCGGCAAAACAACAGAAATCGCCAAGCACCTGAGCCGGCAACAGAGTGACGGACAATGGGGAATGCTATGGCGGAACAGCCAAACAGCAACCCAATTAGTTTTGAAGAACAAAAGATAACGGCATGCAAGACATTGTAAAAATGCCAGAATGGGGCTACCCCATACTTGTATAAGCCTGAGAGACAGAAACGCACCAGCTATATACCAGAACAACCCTTTCAGCGTAATGGCGCAGTATGTGAACACCGACCAAAGGTTGAGAAGAAACATAAAGAGATGCAACCAGAGCCTACCAGGCTAGCCCACGGAGGGAAGGCCGGAGAGGCTACAGCCAAGAACCAAAGGTCAAGAGGTAGAAATGAGCAATATATTTAGAATTGCAGGCGGAGACAAGAAATACGCCAAGTGCACACCCAGTTCCAAAAGGGAGAACAGGGGCGAACAGTGACAATCATAAGCACGCTGAGGCAGGCCAGCACAGAAACATGCCCAGAGCAAACAGCCACAGAGACCATAAGGTGGCGTAGCTAACATAAGCATAAGGCTGCTCGACCAGGCAGCTGGAAGACCAAGGTGAGAATGAACACCCTACATACAGAATTGCAGGGTGTAGACGTAGGACATACAGAATTGCAGGGTGTAGACGTAGGACTACTGAAATTAGATGTGCCGTACTGCACGCCCAGCTGATATCATATAGGGCGAACTTAAAGAAGGAGGCACCCCCGAAGGAAGGTGCAGCAGAGGCACTAAAGTACGAAGGCGTAGAAACGCAGAATGTTAGACCACCCTCTCCGACTGGAAGGAAAGTAATCCTTGTCCAGAAGAGAGATTGTTCAGTAACTTAACACGTAGAAGGGAGCAGTGTAAATCTGGGGAAGCACCCCAGAAAGCAGAACACAAAAAGAGGTCTCATCGGCAATGCGCATGCATTACTAAAAGGCTCCCTGAAACATGGAGACTTAGGACCAGACGTTGTAGCCTCGAAAAGAGGTGAAGAGTTAGGAATAAGAGTACCCATGGAACTTGTATATATAGATACATAAATACATATATATATATATATATATATATATATATATATAGCAAAGACGGGGAAACTAGCCACGACTATGCAACATGGTTGTAGAGGAACACACCTGTTGCAATAATGGCAGACGGAAGCTGCCTATAAAGCGTGAAGAACACCCTGAAAACCTCCCAAGGAGGAAATGGAAACAATAGCCAGAGGACCTATGATGTATAGAAGATGGTGCCAAGGCATAACATCGAACGCCCTATAACGGCAGAGAAGAGCACCTTAGGACGCATAGAGGCCAAGGGATGCTTTAGGCCCAGTTGACCTAACAGAGCTATATAATAGCAAACAAGTACCCCACACGGAGTATGCACACCCCAACAATGGGGAACACCTATCAGGACAAGCCACAGTCCGAGGAACAATCTGTGGAACACTGCCTCAGTAGGTTAACTGCCAGTATAAAACGCATAACGCATCCAAAGGATGCTAAATGAAAGAGTAATCATCCTCGACCAGCGAAAGGAAGACCTGAGGCTTACTACCAGCCGAAAACATAGAACGCATCAAAAGGATGCTAAATGAAAAGGTACCACACCAGGACAAACGCCTGAGGAACACAGGTCTAGGAGGGGGGGTGAAAGCACGCAAGGAGACGCTGAACAGCCGAGTCGGCGTGTGCATCAAACAATAAAACCCCATCAAAGGGCAAATCAACAAGTCTCTCCCGGATATTTTCTGGAAAGACGCTATCTCGTAACCAAGCATGGCGCCGCAAGGCGATAGAGCCAGCCATAGCCCGGCCTAAGGAATCTACAGTATCCAAAGCGGAGCGGATTGTAAACTCAGCAAGGTCACGGCCATCCCAGAGAAGAGGAAGGAGGTCAACAGGAGCGCCTTCAGTGCTGGTGGAGAGCAAAGTCTCCGCAGAGTCCCACAGGGCAGAAGTAGCCCGAGCCAGGACACATACTGTATTAAGTGACTGCAGTGCAGCACTAGTGGAAGCAAAGATGTTCCGACCCCATGAGTCAAGCCATCTGGACTCCCGGGAGGGAGGAAGCATTAGCCGGGGCAAGGAAGGGAAGGTAGTTTGCAAAACAAACCCCTGCGCGTCTGGTTGCATGAATAAGCAGACCGGATCATGTGGAGCAGGACGGTGGCGGTGCAAGACCGAACGAGCCACCGGGTCACCAGAAGCTGGTCGAACCCAGGTACCCAAAAGGGCATCATAAAGAGAGGCTTCAAAGGGCAGAAGCGGCTCCACATTCCCTGACCCACGGTGAAGGACATCAAGTAAGGGGTCCACAGACAGGGGCGTCGAAGGGGGTTGCATGTTAAGAACCCGAGTGGCCAAGGAGACCACTCTTAGAAAAGATGCACCAGCCTCGGTAGCCCTCCGAGGAGGGGACAGTAGCTCGTCATTAGGCGAGGGCTGCAAGCTAACCCTCCCAAGACAGTGAGGGTGCGACCAATGCTCAAGGGAGGGGAGCCCCATTGAGGAATGGGGGTCCTGACGAGGCTCCTGAATAGGCGAGGAGCCTGCGGGTGCGGGTGTTGTTGAGGAGGCGGGGATCCTGCCGGATCCACATATTCTAAGGGAGGCACAGAATACCACCGGCGTCGCTGGGCGTGAGGTCGACGCCAAACCCCCTTCCGATGCTTCCGGGGAAGAGTCATCAACAACCCGACGTGGACGCGGCGCCAAAACAACTTTAGTTGGCGCCGATGGAGCCTTGTCCGGCGCCGACTCGACTCCATCCGGCGTCGAGTCGGCTCTGTCCGGCGCCGAATCCACGACGAGCTCCCCTTCTGAAGAAGAAGGAGCCGGATCCGGGGAGGCAAGCCTCCGGCGCCGCACAGGCGGCGACTCAGCCTCAACCACAATAGGCCCTGACTCCGGAGAAAGAAGCGGAGACAGAGCAGGGGAGGCGAGTCTACGGCGCTGGACCAGCGCCGACCCCGGCTCCGGACCAGCGTCTGTCTGTCCAGAAGGCCGAGGGGTGCACAAAGCGAGGCTTTGAGCACCAGCAACCACCTGCGATGCCACAGGGAGCCCCACGGAACTATGTGGCACTGCAGGGGTGCAGTGGGTCGTAGAGGGGGACCCAGCCGGTCCGCACCCTGACGACGCCATAGGGATCGTAGAGGGGGACCCAGCTGGGCCGCGCCCTGACGATACCATATCTCCGACGTCCCCGGAGGGCAAGGGCTCATTTGACGCCGGGGCGAACCCACCGGCGAGTCCGTTGGGGACCCCACAGGTAGCGGAGGCCCCGAGGACGCCCAGGGACGGGAGAGGACCCAAGGGAGGCCTGTAAAGCCATGGCATAGGCCTCCATTTGGACCCAAGTCGCCCCGGCACCCGGATAGGGTGGATAGAGGGGGGGCGAATGTCGGGGGCGCACGTCCGGAACGTTCCGTGAACCAGTGCCCCTGGCAACATAGGAAAGTGAGGTCGAGGACCTCGGCGACACACGTTGCGACTTACCAAGAAGTGGTGAACGACGGCCCGGGGCCCCAGAGGGCGATCGACGGCGGAACCGCATTGAAGCCAGGAGACGAGACGACTCCGACAGCCGTGCCGAAAGAAGCTTCATCCGGCGCTCCCGCAGGGACTTCGGTTTGAGGTGTTGGCAGGCGTCGCAGTCCGTGGAGTCGTGGTGCTCGCCTAGACACCACATACAGATAAGATGCGGGTCCGTCGCGGACATTTGACGCAAACAGGAAGTACAGGATTTAAAGCCCGAGGGCATCGCACACTGTTCCAGACGCGAAGCATCGAAAAAGGGCCTGAAAACAGGCCAGAGGAACTGCTCACTCCGGATCCGCGTTGTACGCGGAAAAGAAGGAAAACTGACGTCAGCGCGCCGGGAGGGACTTATATGACCTCGCTGACGTCACGTACATGGAGGACGTCAGGGCGGGGTCGTGTGGCGCCGTCCCCCGGCACGAAGAGGTGCTGCTGCAAAAAGTTTTCCGGATCCAGTCTGACGCCTGGGGATATTCTAAGGTAAGGAATCTGCGGCTAGATGTCTCTATCATATTTTAAAATCACCAAAACGATAAATCCAGCCTTTATCCTAATTCTTATACTAACTCTTTTTGAAATCATTTTCGTTTTCTAAGTAAAACTAACTAAAAAATACATGGTTTCTAGGCTATGTCTTCATTACTGCAAGCTAACAAAAAAATCTATGCAATACCAGTTTATCTAATTTGCAATCAAGAGGATTTCTCTTTAGTACATTCTCTTAATAATCGCTGTACAAGTGACTGTTTCTCACTTTTTGCATACATCCACTATTACTTGGATGAAAATCTTTATGGTTATACAGTAATGAAGTGCTATATGTAATTAACTGTGGAGAAGGTCTCTTTTCTACTGTTCAAGATAATGGAATTTTCTTTTATTCACTTTTCATACCCCAATCAGATTGAACACATTTTACTGAAACCAGTAAATAAACAATTTTTATATAATTATCTCTAAAATACCTGAATATGTACTCACACCCTCATCACTCGGATGAAAGTGGCATAAGTTAAGGGTCATCTATGACAAGTTTCTCAACCAAATTCAAAAGGAGTGATTACATTACATTCCTATACCAAAGTTTTAACAGACATTCATCAGCAAGATGGAGGACACGTGACAACTCATGATATTTTAATGAAAGCAGCACATTTCACAAAATTGCCCAACAGTTTCCAGCATTTTATGACTACAGCCAGTTTGAGGTCACAGTTTGTGCTGACCAACTTTCCCCTCAAGTGTCACCAACTGAACAGAAACCAAGTTTGTTCAAAAACAGTACTTACAACTGAAGTATGCTTGACCTCAAACCACTTTAGGATTCCTGGAAACTTATATGCAGTTGTGTATGTCGTTCTCTCAATCCACATAGTCTGTTTAAGGAAAATTAAACGGAACAATGAGGCACACAGTTCTCGTCATTGGGGGGAAAAAAACATAATGACTTTATATCTATCCATCAACTGAGCTGCATATCATTCAGAGCATTTATAAATAGAATTGTACAAAAGGAAATAAGGAGTATTTTTATACTTTAAATGGATTATGGTATCTCATCCAACATGACTTATACACCACTTCATTAGTCAGCTGAGGATCCCAAGTTAAGCAATTAGCCTTAAAAGAAAATACTTTTCCCACTTCTCTTATTCCATCTTGCCACTACCCATGAACTAATTATCCTGCTTGCAAACTTTGACTTACACTCAATGTAGGAAAGGACAGGACCTGAATAGCTAGAGAATAAGAGTGCCATCCATACATTTGAAACCCAGTGTTACTGAGATCAAAGGTGGCCACATTCAAGCACAGTGCACTTGCATAAAAGACTAGGTCCAAATACTTAATGTATCCTCACAAGTGCCAAATAAACAAGGAAGACCATCAACATTAACATGGTACAACCTCTATAGAGATATCAGGATATTGTCTGGAAAAAAGAACAGGACAGCAGGACTGGGAAAAGACATTCACATGTCAGGTGTGTGTGATCATACAGTAACGCCATAGTAGAATACAAGTCAGTGATGAGATGGTGCGGCACATCAGTGAGTGGCTGGCCCTCTTTGAAAACGACTTGGGGAAATTGGGTATGCAGTGAGGTGCATTTGCAGAGCTTAGTTAGGATCTCCTTCTAGAAAGGCATAGGTGGTGCAGAAGCAGGAATATTTCTAGGTTTCAGTGATAAGAAGCAGCCTATCAGGAGTGAAAAATAGTATGACTTTAATGCAATCCAAAGTCTCTGTTGTGTGCGAAAACCAACGGATGGAGCAACTACGGTTTCATTATTTTGATCAACAGAAGGTAGAGGAGCATTAAAGAATTACAAAGACCCCTCCCCCACACACACTATGCATGGTGGGCATGCATCAGACTTGCAATGCTGAACTGCATTTTACCAAAACATAAGATGAAGCACGTACAGCAAACTCGTTGTCGGGATCCTTCGCTCCTTTCCTAAATGGCCGTGAGTACCGGAACTGCTGCACTTCATTTGTTCTGTAATAACTGAAATACAAGGGAACAAAAAAATATTATGACGCAAAGAAATGGTTAATAGAGTCCTCCAACCTTTTAGAATATCTGCAGGTGTGTGTACGCAAATCTGTCTACAGATCCCACCAATCAATGGAGAATAATCTGTCACACCTGGCAACATTTAGAGTATTCTTGCTTGTCGTAGGAAGGCCAGCTTTGTGATGTGAGCATCCAGTGCATGCATACCATCAACAGCTTTGCAAAGACTGGTCCTGTACTGGTAATTTCCTCTCTCACAAATCATCACACAAACCATATAAGTCGAGAGAGAATTTCAATGTAACACGTTTCCACTAAACATGTAAGCCACCTGCAAATCATCTGTCTCACCAAACTAACAGTTACCACTGCACAAGTCATACGTAGAATGGTGAGAGCATAGCATGAATACTGGAGCAACCACCTTTTCTAGCGATTAAAGGAATTTACAGTTTGATGCACATCGGGATAGTCTGGCCATCTAGGATGTAAATTCACTTCTTAATCTTGAGGGACCTACTCTACATTACAACCTTTGCACTCTTAGAAGAAGCCAACCTTTGTGTTTGTCTTAGGCACACTTGCATTTACTATTTCTGATGGGATATTGCTACATGCATTCACCACCCTTTCTGTATAATAATACTTTGCAACTATGCTTCTGAATCTGCCCAGCCAAAATGCCCTTTTTAAACCATTTTCTCCATGGTAATTGTTCACAGCAGAATGCTTGCTTCTTATAGTCTTCGCAAATGTCAATGTCTCCATCATATATCCAATTTCTCCTCTCTTCCAAGGATTACTTAGTTTATCTTAGAATAGACAGAACAGGGGTATGAACAAGAAATTTAGCACATAAAGATAAAAAAGGAAAAGACACTTTGAAATTACATAAGAGAAACCAGCAAATACGATTAATAGGTAAGGTTTGGTCTTACTTACAAATAAAGATTAAATACAAAGACTAAATTTTATATAAATGAAGTCAAAATAAAAGAAAAAGGATGACACAAAGTATGAACATGCATGACAAAACAAAGAAGGTAGAGGAAATAGTAATCTGTCTCAGATGGATTAAGACAACAGAACTGGTAAGTCCTTACGATCGCTAAGGCACACAAACAGAAAAACATACACAAAAAGAATCGGCGAAAGTAGTAAATTAAAAATAGATCTAGGTATAGTGTGCATCAAAATATGCATGAAACCTAAAAGAAGAAACCACAGATTGTCGATACTGATGGATTCAGAATAGTACGAACTGGCGATTGTTATTGATGTTTGTTCATAAGATTAGAAATGGTTTATCATTTTCTTATTTAATGTATGAAATGTCTTTGTATAGTCTACGTTCTCAATTATTAATTGAAAAAAATTGCTTAAAAATAGTACATAAAAAAATGGAGCAGGCAAAATACAGAGCCTTGGGGGAAGGGGGCATCACAAATGATAAAATGTGAAAGAGGCTATACATCCTTCCACGAAACATAAATAGCAAACCCAAGGGCTGAGGAGGGTACACCATGAGAACCCGGACAGTCTTTACCTGCGCTTTACATGTGGAACGTTTATCAGCTATTTCCTTCACAAACCACCCAGTAAACTCATAGCTCTAACTAATCTAACTTCTACCTACAACTATACACAATCAAATTATATAGCGTGCGCAGATAAAAATAACACTACTACGAGCATATGTGTGGACAAAAATCACATTTAAACTATGGTCATTCATACTTGGCATGCATAAATTATGGATAACCATAGTTTGTCCATGAATATAGATGGACAGACACACAATCTACCTAGTAATCTCCCCACCAACAGGTATATCGCTGCCACATCCTCTACAGTCTACGATTGGACCGATATATACATAGCACTAATCCAGTGTAGAATAATATCTGGAGACAAATGATGCTCTAAAGCAGGCCCAAAGTGACATGCCACTGACACACAGAATGCCAATTTTATAGATGATACATAATGGATAACTGTTTAATATGGTCCTACCTTTCCATCAAGGAGTTCTGGTAACATCATAAACCATGAAGCTAAAGATCAAGTGGTTTGTAAATGTCACCGGAACCCTAGGATGGAACTACTGAACAACATTACTATGGTATTCATTTTTTTTTTATTACATGTTTATTTTTAGTGCAGTTACCATGAAAAATATTTATTTCCTCGGGAAAAAGTTTCTTGAAAACAGTAAGTGAAATTCTGCACTGCAGTGTTTGGTTGTTGGTAATAAATAGAAAAGAAAATATTTAAATATGCATTTAAGAATGTAGCGGTTTAGGAAAAAACATGCTTTGATTTCCTTAACACTGTCTGTCTCTAGAAGTCAGATTGTTGAATCATCGGCCTGCAGGGTGCATCTAACAAACCATTCTGAAGGCCGTCAGATGTTTCCGGTTCTGTTTACTTTTCATGAAGAGGATGCAGGGCTTTCTTTATTTAAATTCACGGTCATGCTTAAGTGACAACGAAATCAGACTTGCATTATGCCTTTCAAATACATATTTTACAAGAATTATGTCATTTTCACGAAATATGGAAAATGGTTCACTGGTATGACATCATGCCTGTGAAATATGGGTTTTGATACCACTCTTTTTTGTGCAATATTACCAACCGAGCACTTAACATAAAACATATTTTACTGTCCACTTCGATAGTTAATATATTTGCATAAATGTGGGAGGCTCTCCTTCACTCTGGGAAGGAGAGTTTGCTTTCAGTATTTGCCCATCCACCATCCTTTACAAACATGCCACTAGGAGTTAAAGTTGAATATTAAGGGCAGTGGTTGATTTTCTACTCAGTGGCCTCTTATTTGGTTTTAATACTGAAATCAAAATAAAGTTTATGTATTTTGTTAAAACATAAAAGTTTATCAGCAGAAAAAGATGACACACACGATACAGACTGCCTAGTTACCGCCAATTTGCCACTTTCATTGCATATATGTGCTTCATAAATACTTAAAGATCATTCCTATCCGCATTTTGCTCACAGACTATGGTCACCAGCTTTACCACTGCCTTCTTTTCAAGTTTATGTCCCTGTTTTTATCTCATGGCTATTTTAATTCATTCGTTGTTTTGTCACCACCAGTTCATTTGAGATGCTGTTGCAGGCATTTACTTGCCTTCTTGTACAAATATGTTTCACAATATTATTTCAGAATGTTCAGTCTTCAGTTTCACATTGTGGCCTTTAATTCTAGGATTACTCTTTTACTAAAAATTGCTATCTTGTACTTCATAAATTCCCTTCAGGTATTTCAATTTAGCGATCATATTCTTCACCCACCTTAGTGTGTCCAAATCTAGAAAATCTTGAGCCTCTTCTCAAAGGATGTTTTATATTACTTACCACTGTGCACATCAGTCTATATGGATGGTCTCTAAAGTTTTTATATTTTTCTAAGGCCTATAGGTGTGGACACAACCCTCAACATGCACGTCGCCTCCAGTCGAAAATATTATACATGCTGCCTCCAGAGTGGGCCACAGTGCTCCAGGTGAGGGCTTACTCCAAACCGGAAAGATGAAAGAAAGCATGAGTGAAAACATTAGATCTACTTACTTTAGAATCTGCTCTGGAACAGGTTTATCTTTGTAGCGAGGAGGTAGGTTCATGACGGGTTTCACAGTGAAGCACTGGATGTCTGGAGGAACTCATTAAGGAATAAAACAGTCACAGGCAGTGAATGGAAAGACATGGCCACCGTTGCAAGGCAGGGCGATCCTTATTTCCTTTAAAACTGGTACAAAGCACAAGAGGAACAGCAAGCAAGAGACAGTCAGTAGATCCTTGATTACAGACACCAAGAATGGAAGGGAAGAATGCAATATATTTCAAGAGAATGACCCTCCGGAAATCCACATCTAAATCTTTTTTTTTTTTTTTTTAACTGAGTTTTATATAGCGCAAACTAGACCCGAGACATCGGGTATCAGAGCGCTTTACATAGCACCAGTTGCGTTACATGAGGACACATTCATTTTTGTTAGGCACGGGGAGATTAAGTGATTTGCCCAGAATCACAGGATGTTCAGCGTCATTGCCGAGACTCAAACCCGGTTACCCAGATTCGAGGTCGACCACCCTAGCCGTTAGGCCAACTCCTCTCCCGAGCAAGGTTGGTTCAGCTATGACTGTAACAAATATCAAGCTTTAAAAGCAAACTGTTACTTACCCAGTAAGCAACTGTTTGCCGAGCCATGTAGTACTGACGTTTCACATGCTCTGCATACTCCTGCTATCTAGTGTTGTGCCCGGACCTTGGAACTTGTTTTAAATCAAAGAAGACAGTCACATGACCTGTTGTGATTTCTCCCATAGTCCACAATGCACAAGGTTACAGCTCCACCTCAAAATATTTTCTGCGCAGCAGGTGAGTAGTATAAGTGGAGTGAAGAGTCAAGGACAAGTATAATGTGTGCAACATATTGCGGATAGGGAAAGAAATGGAAAAAGGTGATTAATCATCCATGATCACTGCCTGTTCCCAGGGAGGTCTGTGGTTGCATGTGAATATAAAGCACTACACACAACAGATGCTTACAGAGTAACATTTTCTGTTTATAGCATGTGTGGCTGTAAATACACATGCTCTGCATAGACTATAAAGCAGTTTCCCAAAAAACGGCTAGCGGGCAGATGATGCAGATATTTGGAACAAAGTTCTTAACACAGGCTGGTCAACCATTGCCAGATGGCAGGCAGTGGTGTTTAGTGAACATGTGTGTTGTTGACCAGATGACAGCTTTGTAGATGTCAGCTAGCATAATGTTACCCAGAAAATCCATGGTGAGCTTTTTGCAAGCGTTGCCTTAGTGTAGCAAGTCTGGATCCACTTAAAGAGCCACTCTGCAATGCCTGACTAGGAGCTGGGTGTACCTTGCAGGGTTTAGCAAAGGTTACATCAAGATGATTTGTTTTACGAAAGAGCTTGGCCCTGTCAATATAATACATTAGCGTCCTGTTAACATCTAGTGTGTGCAAGGCCCTTTCTGCTACAGAGTCTTGTTGTGGAAGGAAGACTGGAGGCTCAAGCCTGAGTGATTTGGACAGGTGAGACTTCCTTGGGCAAAAATTTGGGGGTGGTCCTGAGGACCATCCTGTACTTCTGGACCTGGATGAAAGGCTCCTGGATTGTTAGGGCCTGGCGCTCGCTAATACCCCTGGCAAGGTCACTGCTGTCAGGAAAGCTAACTTCCATGACAGAAATTCAAGTTGCAGGAGTGGAAGGGTACAAAGTGTGGACCCATGAGCCCTGTGAGGACTATTTAAAGATTTCACACGGGAGCAAGAGGCATTCTAGGAAGCATCACTCCCTTAAGTCCCTGCATGAAGGCCTTGGCCACAGGGATTTTAAAGAGGGATGAAAGTTCTCTATTTTGCAAATACGCTACAACTGTGGCCAAGTGTAAGCATATGGAGGTGTATACTAAGCCAGACTTTTATAAATATAAAAGGTAGCATATACTATCTTGTACAAAGACCTTAGTGGAGTCTTTTTGATTTGATATGCAGTAGTGAACAAATCTTTTCCACTTGGCCAAGTAGCATATATAAGTGGAGGTTTTACATGTTTTCCACACTATAAACAAACTCTTCTGGAAGCTGAGATAGCCAAAATCTAGGACCTCAAGTAGATATTGTAAATTGAGATGTTCGGGGTCTGGCTGTAGGAGTTGACATTCATGTTAAGTGAGAAGGCATGGCCTGAGTGGAGCTTCTCATATGGGCTGATGGACAGCCCCAGAAACATGGAGTACCAGCGTTGCTTGGCCTAGGTTGTGGCCACTTTGATGAATTTCATGGACACCTGCTTTGTCTTCCTCACCACACATGGCATCAAAGGGAGAGGAGGAAAAGTCTAGGCAAATATCCCAGAATCGTTTAGCTATTGTGCATTCCTCATGGACTATAGAAGGGGTCTTCAACCTTTTCTGCAGAGAGAGCTACTTCTGATCATTGAAAATCATTGTGAGCTACTGAAGGCCAAGCCACTCGCGTAATGTTACCAGCCACCCCCCCACGCCCAGTTTCATTGACTTTAAGCCTCATGTCCATGGAGCCAAAGACTATAGTTTGAACAAAATACTTTGACTAAGGACACTTTCACAGGGCTGCCATCTGTACCAGTGAGAGCATAGTCTTTTGGTATGTATGAACATGTGTACGTATGAATGTGATATATGTGTATGGGTCAATGAGAGTCTGTGTCATGTGTAAATGTGGTACAGGACATACCTTTCGACATATGTGGCACTGTTAAATATACAACACAAACATAAAACCATTTACACATGCCAAAACCTACTCGACTACGTCTACGACTAACTTGGTAATAGCATTGTCATTGAAGGTGTATCCAAAGTAAAATCAGCTGTATTCACTTTCTTAACTCCTTTGTTTTTCTCTGTTATGCTACTTTATTACCTTTAATTATCTAATGTTTGAAGACTTCAATTTATTAGAGACAGTAGATTCTGGAAGAAAATTCTGAATTCAATGTCCATGTTTACATGAAACAAAGAAATCAACTGCAGTAGCAATTTCATCTTTGGCCCTACTACTTTCTTACTGCAGTAAAATAACATTAAAGGTTCATATGGTCACAGTGTCTGTATTGCATTCAATTTATGGTGGTGTAACTCTCACCGGAACTTGCATAAAAGTGTCCATTTTCACATCTATTAATATGTTCATGCTGTGACCCTATTAATTCTGTAGCAAATGGTTACTGAGGTCTGTCTAAAAGATAAAGCTGTAGGACCTGTTTTCTGTGATGTAACTATCAGCAGCTTGTGAGAAGCACAGTTGCCTAGTAAATGGGGTTGAAAAGTCATTCATGATCAATTATTCTTGCAAACCTTTGGAAACACTTGGATTGGTGGTAAAACCTTAAGCAAAATCCTTATACCAAATATTCAACAGCACATTTAACTGGAATTCCTCGTGTCTGAATAACAAGACGCACATTTTTGATTCTCTTATCCCATGAACAGATTAAGAAAGAGGCTATCGAGCCACATTTTAATGAAGCTGTCCATCATATATCCTATGTAAATCTCTGCTAAGATTGTATGCAAAGATGTGCTCTATCCCAAGGATATGTTCTATTATTAGAGCTATTTCTGTGCACAAGCTAAAAGCTAAGCCACATTTACTTTCGTTTACAAATGAAGAGATGCACTCCCTCTGAAGGAAAATTAATTTTCCTGGTGTATTTCCCATTGACTTTTTTGATTTGGACCATTGCATTTTGTAACTCCTGATCTGGGCATCAGCTAGGAACGTTCTGTCTAGATAGCATGCGTATTATTTTTTACTTAACACAGCTCATACCTCCCTCAATTCCTGTATGCCTTTTGGTATAACGTGGTCTAGGCTTGTGCTAATAGTACAGCTATTAAGAATTAGAATAATGTACAAAAGCAGATTGTGGACATATACTGTACTGAGGAGGGTATCTGAGGCGGACATGCACTGCAGTACTGTGGCCCTAAGCTTAGCTAGAGGCCTTTGGGGGCAAAAAAGTGAATGCCCAGTCGAACAATAACACTATGTAGTATGAATTACTGGGCATGGCATAAGTATTCTGAGTCTGCCTTTTATATACAAATACAGAAATAAAATGTATTCACGATCAAAGCTCTTGTTGAGGCTAATGGGGCATGATTGGGACTCAGTACTTGTAAACCCCAAATCTAAAGTCGAATGCCATCTAACAGTTTAGATTTTCAGCACATAGGTAATGTTGACTGCTTGAGAACAACTTACATAACTCAGTCTGTTTATATCATCTTCTGCTGGAGGAAGCCCATAAGCTACTTCCACCTTAAAGGTTCACCTCCAGAAGTTAGAAATGTGTATTCAAGAGGATTATAGCCCAGGAGCTGGGGAAAGGACACAAATGGACCATAGCGGTCTTACTACCTTGCCCTCTACCAGAACAGGTCTTTAGGGCCGATGTCGTGACTCCAATGCCTGTGGGCAGTGAATCCTTGCCCATGTGACTTAAATTGCCCACAAATAGCATTAAAAATAGTGATGTAGGCCTGAACATTTGGTGATTAAAGAGCTGAGAGAATAAAAGATATCCATACAGGCTCTAACCCTCACAAAAAATCACTGGAAAGGGTGTTATCAGAGAAACCTCAACGGTAGAACGGAAATGGTACAGATTAAAGACATTTTTCAAGAATTAGGCTGGATTACTATCCATTGGCATCATAGCAGGCATCTCAAGAATCCTCGTTTAAGCACTGTCCCTTGGGGTCCAGTTTAGAAGGGGACTTCCCTGTACGTTGGGAAACCATGGCACTGAAAGTAGCCAAAGTGGATAATGCCTGGGAGAGGACCAGAGGTGCATGCAGGCCAGTCTACAGAACTTAAGATCACTGGTGTTCTGCTAGAAAAACAGTGGAAATATTTACCTCCATTGTGAGGAGCCCCTCGCAACTCGATTAAAGAGGATTTGAGCTGTGCAGTTCACTGTGGAAGTAATCAGCAAGCACACCTTCTAGCGAACCACTGACAGTGCAGCTGTGCCATCCTAAATAATTCCTACAAACTCCCCATGGAGACGCACCTGCTACCTCTTACCTACCTGCATGACTGGCCACCGTTAAGACTCTTGACTGTGATTCACAAGAGGGTATTTGTGGGACGCTGCTGTAATCTGTCCACGCACCGTGACCGACTACAGATGAATCAGTGAATTGCTCTGCTGTGGACCATGTCTCACTGAGTTGCCTTGTTGCCATCTACCATTACTTTACTAATTGGGTTTATGCATGGCACTGCAATCTGAGAAAGCTTAATGTGGAGCTACTAGGACACCAGCTACATAACTGGGGGAGACAAGAGATCATTGGCTGTGTTAGTAAATGCCCAGTACATAGCCTGGCGCCATCTCCTTTTTTAAAACTCCCATAAAATCCTTAGCACGATCCAGTCATAGCACCCGCACTTGAGACTGCAGGCAGTACTCTTCCTAATCTGAGAGTACATGCGCTCTCCAGAGACAGTGTCTGGTCGACCAGTCCCCTGGACAAGGCGATCCGAGCGGTGCCTTTTTATGCCCGTAACTGTATATGGGAGGGCATCGCAAATCAATGTTGGGTAATCATCAGGCTCTGGTCCTGAGCACTGGATAGAGAGGCAGAAAAGGAAGAAACGGAGGGAAAAATTGCAAAACAGTGGGAGAAAGCAGGGATGAAAATGAACCTGCAAGAGTGGACAGGAAATATAGTGTGGTACAAGAATGAGACATGGGGTAGAATCAAAACTAGGCAGCCGTGGTATTAAGCATCTCTGGCATTCGGCAGCACTGGTGGCGAGCTTCTAAGAAAAACTCGGGGCTCCTGCACTTACTTATTTTTACCATTTAAACACCTGCACCAAGTTATATTTATTCCCCCTTAACTTTATGGGATCTTTGTCATCCCTCACTGGACCCTAATCATACAGGTTTGAACCCGACTCTGTAGCCAGCAGCAAAAAGAGGCCTAACAGAGATGGGGGCACATGCGTCAGAAGTCAGACCCGCCACCATGGCGGTGCTCTGAGCTGCTTGATTGCCGGCAGAGACCTTTCTTTCTCGCATTGGCCATGTGGCAGCATTTAAGTTCCGAGTTCCGACATGAGTCATATTTTTACCACGGCACTGGTAGACTTGCCCAAAGCCTGCGTCTCGTCCTAAAAAGAAAACGCACAGTGGACACGGACATGGCAAGGATACAGCGCTCTTAACGTCACAAACCGACTGAGAAGTAAGCGGGAGAGACAAGCTGCAGAGACAGCAAAGGCCTTTCCCATTAATCACTTCACTTTGGCCGTCTGAGTGGAATATTTCCCAGACGGCAGCAGCTGCGGGGTCAGTACTTAATGGTGTTTAATGGACGGAAGCGGACTTAAAAATAACAAAAATAAATCTAACTTTAAAACCTCCAAAGTCACACACCTGCTCCTTTCGGCTTTCAACACTTCGCAAGAATCAGAGGGAAGTTTTATTTCCTCAGAGTATGACCATGCTGACTGGTACAGAGACTCGAGATTTAACAATCTGGAATTTTCCTCGGTTCGCAAAGCCTCTCTCTATGAGGCGGCAAATGGAGGCGGGTGCAAATCGTTCGAAGTCTCCGCCCGCAAGAATCTCGCAGTTCAACTTTCCACGCGATAAAGCAGATTGATTTAGTTCAAATTGTAATACTTTCAAAGGAAAAGTATGATTTCCAGATGTAAGGCTCTTTGTCAATTAATGGAAACTTTGAAGGACACCAGGCGTACTTGGTCATTCATTAGCGTGCCACCTTGAGTCCAAATAACATTGCCAATTGTCTCCAGCAAAGAGCCTGCTGGGTCAATAATTGGCCTCTGACCTTCACTGACTAGACTGTACCAAGCCGGCATCAGTAACTAGATGCAAGGATACCATGAACTGTGCTTCATGGTGTAGAATGATGAACAGTTCCTAGGATGCGAGCTGTTCGCATGCATAATGAACTAAGTGTTAGGAAGATGGAGCTCGTGGCCCATGCGGTTGAGGGAGTAATTCATTTGTCTCTGTAATGCAGTCTTATGTGAGGGGACATCACCTATGAAAATAAGACAACCAAGGACCCCTACGAAGGCACAAAAATCCCTGGTGAATAATGACCAAATAGCCAAGATATAAAGACAGAATTATATTTTATGCAGTGCTTTATTTCAGATGACAATTTTTCAGGCACAACATGCATCAGAGTGCTCTACAAACAACTGGTTAAGTTACCTATTTTGTATAGTACCAATAACTTAAATTCTTTGAAAGTCCACCCCTGAAATCCCTTCCCAACTTGTGGGAATATCACAGCACTATGGATTACAGTATAAAATGAGGTGAGGCTACAAATACAAAGGAACATGCAAACCTGCACGTTTTGCACTGACCACACTCTCCTTTGTTCCCCTAATAAGTCTAAGAATATTTCTATTCAATTCACAGCAGTGAAGACTAAAGATGGGCTGCTGTAAATAGAGGATCAGCAAGGACTAAATTGTTCGAAACGGAGTGAAAAATTTCTTGTACCTACAACCCCTTTGGTTAACAATGAGTGGAATCATCTTAAGTAGAGAGCGAAATACTAGTATTCCATCCGTGAAAAGGGAAGCCATCATAAGCTATGGTAGAGAGGAACACGAAATCCCAGAAGGTTTTCAAATTGCTCTAGATTCACCCTGAAAGCTTCGAGTCGATCCCTATATGAACAAAACTGTGCAAAATGGAAAATTACTCTATTTTACCCCAAAGTAAGCATGAAACCCACAAATGATTATGAAAAATGCGTTAGTTTTTGAGACACAACAAATATACTGCCAACCACTTTGTTTTCTCCATTTGCTTTTGCATCGTCCTTAGCTCAACGAAAGAGCAAGTGTTTTCAGCTTCATAAAGACCATTTCACACAATACTCTGTAGTGCAACTAATCCACACTTTACACAGTACCATTAAGACATTGCCTGAGCGAAAACATCTTTTCTGCTATTAAGTGGATAAACACCATTAACAATGCAGTTCT
Organism: Calotriton arnoldi; assembly: GCA_963921515.1. Classification (NCBI taxonomy): domain Eukaryota; kingdom Metazoa; phylum Chordata; class Amphibia; order Caudata; family Salamandridae; genus Calotriton; species Calotriton arnoldi. The sequence continues at coordinate 3,253,303 of CAWUFW010000795.1, forward strand.
GCAGATATGGCTACTTCTGCGGTTGTGAACAGAAGGGAATGCGGCCACTTTTGCATTTCAGTAATTAGTTTTGGAGTAAACAAAATGGAACTTGCATCAGTTCAAGCACAGATATTTTATCAGAAGCCCTGCACAATCATATTTCTAAGAAGCAAAATTCCAGGTTACCAGTACACCCTCTCTGTTGCAGTGGTCATAAAAGTTATTCGATGGCCTTGTCCATGGAACAAGAGAGGTTATTAAACTGCCACCACAAAGCCTCAACAAACTTGTATATGCGTCTCCGGTGCAAATACCTCATTAAGACCCAGAAAGCTTCCTGAGTTAAACAACATGGTGATGGGTGAATTACCTGGAAAGGTCTCAGACAGTGGCTGTCACTATGGCCACATTCTAGTCCATTGCTTTCCATCCACTATGCCACTTCAGACAGAGACCAGCCATTTGCACATCAGCTTTTGTATTGCTCCAGTAGGAACAGTCACACCGCCAAGGCAGGATACCTCAGAACATGAGCACAAGCGAACCCAGGCCGGTTTTGGCCTGGCTAGGCCACATGAGTGCAGCACAGAATATAGCATGTCACAATGCATGCTATTACATCGTGTGCTTTTACAACGTGGTCGTTACAACGACTGCGTTGTTAGTACGCGATACCTTTACATCGTAAGTCATTAGAACGACTTGCTGTAGGGGGCGTGCTGGACTTAGTAAAAGTATTATTTACTATTCCTACTCCAGTTTGCGCAACAGTAGGGAAGGTGTTGGAATTCATTTCCAATACCTTAGCGCCCCCTACAGCAAGTCGTTCTAATGACTTGCGATGTAAAGGTATCACGTACTAACAACGCGGTCGTAGTAACGACCACGTTGTAATAGCACTGCGATGTAATGACAGCGTTGTAAACACTGTTTCCAGCAGCACAGCACGAGCAGGTGCACAAGGAAGGACTCAAATGTGAGCATATCCTTAGAACTTAGGGTGTCGCATTCAGGAAAGCTTCTTCCCAGTCCTAAGAGAGGAGCAAACATTTAGACAAAGCTTTTAACCCTGATTACCCATGATGAATTAAAAAATACAGAGCTTGTGAACATGCATGTCTGTTCAGCCCTTTGTAGGAGATTTAAGAAACTCTAAAGTCATTTCCGCCTCGCCCAAAAAAAATAATATCTTTCTCCGACTCCTAACCCTTGGGAAACTTTGGAAACTAGAGGGACACCTCCTGTTCTCTAGAGGGAAGATCCTTCTTTACTTTTTGCAATTTCTGTCCCATGAGGACTGCAGCACAACTCAGCCCACGGAAAATATGGACATTTGCACCCAACATACACAATTATATCTTCTTTGCAGTTGCTCCTTCTAGAAGGATTCCACAACTCCATGCCAGAGCAATTCCCAACTACAAGGGGCCCTTAAGTAGGAAGTCTGGTGACTTTTGAACTACAGCCAGAATGACGGTGTCTCTGTCCAATACCTAATTTTGTGAAGGCCCCTGTATAGGTATTTTTAAATCCTCAGATTCTGTAATTTGTGAGGGTAATAATATCACTATCCCAAGGCGAGGGGCTCTTGCATCGTTCTCCAGATGTTCTATTTCAACTTCAGGTAGGTCACAGAGGCTACTGTGCATTGTTAAAAATGCTCTGTTTTGGTTTCTGAACTCAGTGTTTCCCTCTCTGATTTCTAGGAGTAGACCCGCCGGTCTAGACTGCCAATGACTTCTAATTATTTAGTAAACACCCTTCAATTTCTTCCATGACCACTTTCAGTGAGAATATTTTACACTCCCAGATGATCTGACTGCTCTAGATTCTTTAGCGTAGACATCATCATCACACCTTGACTCAGTCACATCCCTGTACCAGCAAGTGGATTCCTCTGGGTCATTCTCCATGATCCCATCATAAGTCCAGAGTTTCAGTACCAAGAAACCCTTCTTTTTATGGCCTCGTTTATTCTTCTTAGGAGAAAGTTCAGACTGCAATAAAGTTGCCACTCACACAATGTAGGACAGGACTCGGGGTCATGGATTCCTGGAATGGCATATATCATGTAGTTTACCTGGCTCCATCCTCTTCCAAGTGGGCACTTTTAAATCTCTAACTATAGAACAAGTTGCTTACCTTCGGTAACGATAAATTTGTAAGAGAGATATATTAGTAATAGATTCCTTACCTTAGAATTACCCCCAGGCGTCAGACTGGATCTGGAGAATTTTTTCTCAGCAGTACCCCTGCGTGTCGGTAGGTGGCGTCGGTCGACTCCACATTCATCGTCGGCGACAAGATCGCCGGTATGACGTCGCAATATCTACTTAGAAGCGGCCTCTGCGCGCTGACGTCAGTTCTTTTACACGACATTCCGCGTCAGAAGTGCAGAGCCATGCAAGACACTGACCACTGGTGCACAGAACTAGGGCCCTGGAAGGGACTCCCTTACTCTAGAAGTCAGTTCGCAGAACGGGGAGGATGGGTGGGGGCGGTAAGGAATCTATAACTAATATATGTCTCTTACAGGTATATAGTTACCAAAGGTAAGTATCTTGTTCATCTGAAAGAGCCTATTAGTTATAGATTCCTTACCTTAGAATAGATACCCCCAGCAATACCAACCCCGGAGGTGGGTCTGCGAACTAAGTTCACACCAGAAAGTCCTGGAGAACTGAACGGCCAAAGAAGCCGTCTCTCCGAACTTGACTATCCAGGCAGTAATGTTTAGTGAACGTGTACAGTGATGCCCACGTGGCTGCCTGGCAGATGTCACTGAGGGGGACTCCACGTCCCAAAGGAGTAGTGGCTGCCGTTGCCCTGGAGGAATGGACGCGCAGTCCTACCAGAGACTCCTTTTTCGCCAAGGAATAACAGATCTTAATGCACAGGACGATCCATCGAGAGATGGTTCGTTTGTGCACGGCCCGACCTTTCTTGGCGCCCACATAGCCAACAAAGAGTTGATCGTCCACCCGGAATTGTTTTGTGCGATCAAGATAAAATTATAATGCACGTTTTGGATCCAGACGGTGGAGTCTTTCCTCCTCCTTGGAAGGATGCGGGAAGAAGGTGGGCAAAGTGATGGTCTGTCCTATGTGGAAAGAGGTAACCACTTTGGGTAGAAAAGAAGACCTAGTTCGAAGGACAACCTTGTCCGGATGGACAGCAAGGAAAGGAGGTTTAGAAGATAGCGCCTGAAGCTCACTCACCCTGCGAGCAGAGGTGATGGCAACCAGTAAATCAGTTTTTAAAGTCAAGAGTCTGAGAGGGCAATTATGTAGTGGCTCGAAAGGAGCACACAAGGTAAGTTAAGACAAGATTCAAGTCCCACTGGGGCATTATGGAAGGAATAGGAGGAAAGAGGTGAGTAACTCCCTTAAGAAACCTATTTACAATAGGGGACTTGAAAAGAGAAGGCTGATCGGGGAAGGCGAAGAAAGGCCGAGCTGGCAGAAAGATAGCCTTTAAGGGTGCCCAGAGCAGAGCCCTGTTGGGCCAAAGACAGTATGAAGAGGAGAACCTCAGAAAGAGGGGCAGAAAGGGAATCCACAGCCTTTGCTGTGCACCATGCCACAAATTTGTTCCATCTACAGGCGTATAACGTTTTAGTGGAGGGACGCCTGGCTGCTAAGATGACATTACAGACTTCGGGAGGAAGGTTGAAAGCTGTCAACTGTCGCCACTCAATCTCCATGCAAGGAGGTGGAGACTGGACAGGTTCGGGTGGAGGACCGTCCCCTGCTGCTGCGACAGAGGATCCTCCCGAAGAGGCAGTCTGATCGGAGGATCGATGGCCATGCTCAATTGCTCAGGATACCTGACTCTTCGTGCCCAGTCCGGAGCCACAAGAATGAATTGGGACCGTTCGCGCTTGATCTTCCTTCAGCACTCTGGGCAGAAGTGGTATAGGCGGAAAGACGTATAGAAGACCGCAATTCCACTTGTGGCAAAAAGCGTCACCAAGCAAGTGCCATCTTGTAAATTCCAACACGCAGAACTGCTGACATTGCGCGTTCTCTTCGGTGGCGAACAGATCTAACCAAGGCTCTCCCCACTGCTGAAAGAGACCTTGCACCACATCCGAGTGAAGACGCCATTCGTGATCCATCATGCACCAGCGGCTGAGTTTGTCCGCCCTGGCGTTCAGGGAACCTGCTAGGTGTTGAACCACCAGGGACATGCCCCGATGTTGCAGCCATGTCCAAATACGAAGAGCCTCCTGACATAGGGTCCACGACCCTACCCGCCCTGTTTGTTGCAGTACCACATGGCTGTGGTGTTGCCCGTGAACACCTGCACTACTCTTCCTCTGACAGAAGGAAGGAATGCCTTCAGTGCAAGACGAATCGCCCGGAGCTCCAGAATTTTGATGAGCCCGGACTCCGCCGGAGACCAGAGGCCTCTGATCTCCGCCTCTCCCATGTGGGCGCCCCATCCGAGGAGTGACGCACCGGTCACCACTGTGAACTCTGGTTGGGGAAGGAAGAGGGATCTGCCATTGACCCAATCCTGATTCGTGAGCCACCACTGCAGCAGACATGCAGTGCCCTCCGAGATCTGGACGCAATCGGAAAGATTCCCCTGATGCTGCGCCCACTGGAACTTCAGGTCACAGTGCAGAGCCCGCATGTGCCATCTGGCATGATCCACCAGAAGGATGCAGGAGGCCCGGCCGCCTCATGGTCATTCTCACAGAAAGCTGGGATAGAGGCTGAAACATCCGTATCATAGCCCGAATATTTCAGTCTCGCTGCTCGGGAGGATGGGCCTGAAACTGCGCTGTGTCCAGAAAGGCTCCGATGAAAAGGAGCTTCTGAGAGGGAATCAGGTGTGACTTCGGCAGGTTGAGAGTGAACCCCAGTGAATGCAAGAGGTCCGCCGTAGTCTGGAGGTGGGAGATGACAGACTGGGGCGAGCCCGCCTTGAACAGCCAGTCGTCGAGATAGGGGAAGACTGGAACCCCTGATCTGCGCAGATGAGCTGTAACCACCGCCATCACTTTCGTGAACACCCGAGGGGCACTGGTAAGGCCAAAGGGGAGCACAGTAAACTGAAAATGCTCATGGCCTACTGTGAACCGCAGGAAGCACCAGTGGGCAGGCAAGACAGGGATGTGAAAATAAGCGTCCTGCAAGTCCAATGCTACCATCCAGTCTCCAGGGTCGAGGGCAGACAGGACGTGAGCCAATGTCAACATTTTGAACTTCTCCTTTCGGAGGAAGCAGTTGACGTCCCTAAGATCCAAGATAGGACACAGTCCTTTGTCCTTATTGGGTACCAGGAAGTAGTGGGAATAACAACCACAACCTACTTCTGGCACCGGGACTCACTCGACAGCTCCCTTGGCCAAGAGAGCCATAACTTCCTGACGGAGAAGGGCCAAGTGATCCTCTGACATGCGATGGAGTGTTGGTGGCATGGCGGGAGGGGTAGTCTTGAAGGGGAGGGAGTAGCCCTTCGGACTATCTGCAAACCCCACCTGTCCGACGTGATGTTGTGCCACTGGGAGAGGTGATGGCGAATCCTGCCACCCACTGGTAACTGGTGGCCCTGAAAAGTCGAACTAGGAAGGTTTGGAGGCAGCTGCAGGGGGGGCATTGGTGGAATGACACGCCCTCTGGCCCCCGGACCCACGACGCTTGGTCCCACGTCTCTGGCTGCGCAGAGGCTGGATGGCTTGTGCGGCCCTGTGGCTCTGGGTGGAACGTGGTGGGGCACCCCTTCCGTGCCCACGAAAGGCAGACTGCATGGGACGGGAAGCTGCTGCAAGGCCCAAGGACCTGGCCGTAGCCCTAGAGTCCTTGAAGCGCTCGAGCGCGTTGTCCGCCTTGTCACCAAACATGCGACAGCCATCAAAGGGCATGTCCAAAAGGGTAGACTGGACATCCCCAGAGAAGTCAGAGGTTCTCAGCCAGGTGTAGCGCCTCAGGGCTACCGACGTGGAAATCGTCCTACCCAGCGAGTCGGCGGTATCCAGCCCACACCGGATGGTGAACTTCGCTAAGTCTCGACCCTCAGCAACAGCGCGGGTGAGCACGGCCCGGGCCTCCTCCGGGCACTGTGGCAGCACTTGCGCAACCGTGTTCCACACCTAATGTGTGTAACGGCCCAAGAGACATGCAGTGTTCACCGACCGCAGTCCTAAGCTGGCAGCTTCTTGGATTCCCTATCTTGAGGAGCTGTAGGGAAAGCGCTTCCTTTCGAGGATGAGGCGTGGACCACCAAGCTCTCGGGGGTAGGGTGTTGGTAGAGGAAAAGTGGGTCACCTAGGGCCAGGCGGTGGCGTCGGGCAATCATCCTATCCACAGGAGCTCCTGTGCTGGGCTTGGACCAGGAGCCCAGAAGGACTTCAGTGAGGGACTCATTGAAAGGCAGCAAGGGCTCTGAAGAGGATGCTGCCAGCTGAAGCACCTCAGTCAGGAGGTTAGTCCTGACTGCCACCGTAGGAAGCTCAAGGCCCAAGGCCTCAGCTGCCCTACACAACACCACAACATAGGAAGCTCCCTCCTCCGTAGCCACAGTAGGGGGAGAAAGCATACCAAGGTCTGGGGAGGTATCCAGACCACTGGCATCACCAAACTCCTCTCTCCCGTCCGGCTCTTTAAGCTGGTCTGCCAGAGGGTCAACAGATCCCTCCCAGTCCTCCTCACCCTACTCTGGCTGCCACTCAGGGAGAAAGGGAATGCCAGGGAAGAACAGCAGTACAAAAGTACCCTACTGCGCCGGTCCGGCTCCATGTCCAAGTCGAGAGGGAGGCAGGGGTCGACGCCGGCCGGGGGCGCAACCGGCGGCGGAGGGGTCGTCAGAGGAATCAGCCCCGGGGAAGGTACTGTGAGGTCGACCGGCGCCGATCCGGATCCAGGCCTGGATCCCTGCGTTGCCGAGGCCGGAGCCGCCGGCATCGAAGGCCTAGAGCCCCCAGCCGAGTGCACAAGGCCCGAAGGCACGCCAGCGGAGTCGGGCTTCCCAAAGATGGATGTGGAGGGCTTCATAAAATGCACGAAGCTGGGCAGGGGACGCTCCGGCTCCCGGAAAGGGAGGGAAGCGAGGAGCCGTCCCAGCAGGCTCCGAGGGCGGAGCCGGAGAACGACGACCCTCCGTGTCCCTCGTTGTCTCGGCCGACGAGAAAGCGAAGAGCGACAATGTTTCTTCACCTTCTTCTTGTGCTTTGACTTACCCAATGACTAAGACTTTGATGACGAATGGTGGTGGTGGCTCCGCGACCGGTCCCTCGAGAGGCACAGAGCCGACTGCCGGGCCTCCAAAAGATTTTGGGACCGCTCCCGCAAAGACTTAGGGTTCAGGGCCCGGCAGTCGGAGCACGACTTCGGGTCGTGGTCACGCTCCAGGCACCAAAGGCACAGAGGTGCGGATCGGTGACCGACATCAGCTTGTGACAGGAGTCACAAGGTTTGAAACCGGGTCGACATCTTGACATCCCTTGTGCACCAGGAGTCATAAGACTTCAAAAAAGATGTTGACAAAAGTCGAAAAAGGTTAGTCAAAAAATTACTAAGGGTATCGCTCTCTCCGGATCTGCGCTGGCTGGCGCGGAAAAAGAAAGAACTGACGTCATCCCGGCGATCACGGATTCGACCGACGCCACCTACCGACGCGCAGGGGTACTGCGGAGAAAAATTCTCCGGATCCAGTCTGACGCCTGGGGGTAATTCTAAGGTAAGGAATCTATAACTAATAGTCTCTTTCAGAAGTGAAATGCAGCCAATAAGATGTACACAATGGCTGCCACTGAAATATCGGAAATGAACTAGCCCCAAGAGAAAACTCCACCAAAAAACATGTGTTGACTTCCAAACTATTATTGGGGGTTTGCCACCTTTTCATACCTCCCCTGTGTTCCCGAGGTGTCACTTCCCTAAGCATTCTGTTCTACTTAGCAAATGGTATCACATATATGTTATGTAACATTTGTACAGCGCCGACTACCATTGAAACTACTTCTTGACACCAACTGCAAATGGCAAACAGTACATAAAACAAGAACCTCCATTGCAGGCAAATACATCAAAATCACAGAGTAAACAATACAAACTTTACATCAAAACATCTGAAATAGAGTTGTGTAAGGATATAGACACACACGTTTTACCTTCGGTAAATCTCTTTCTGGTGGATACCATAATTGCAGGTTTCTCACCTTGGAATACTCTCCAAGCGCCAGACTAGATCCAGAAACTTTCTCAGCAATGCTTGCGCGTGCCACTAGATGGAACAGTGTGACTCTGTATTGCCTCGGAAGTGATGGAGTGGAGCCGCATGTAAGTGTCACACCTGCCCCTTGGCATCAGTTTCTTTTTTGGCTCTTTCCACGGCCTCAGACATGGACGCAAAACAAATATTAGTACAGAGTGCAGATTCCCAAGTTGGGACCTTTTTAGAAGTAATAAAGGAGCCACTTCACAGAACGGGTAGGCGGGAGGGTGGTGAGGAACCTGTGTTTAGAAAGGGTACCCACACCCTCGGTTCGCCTTGGCATGCAAAGAGAGGAGTCACCCATAGAATCATTATACTTTTCAAATGTCAGAAGCAAAGGCGTATCATTACTATTCGTTACATACTCAGACTTACTCCACAAATGAAATACGCCTAATGGAAACATAGGGAGAGGGAACTGAATACAGTTATCACAGAAGACACCTGGGGAGCAATATGGCAACAAGCCTCTGAATCCTCTGCCTGTCTCCACTACAAACTCCTTATGCAGTGGTATTTGACATCACTACACAAAATGTTCTGGACCTCTGACTCCTGCTGAAAGGGCTGTGGGGAATGAGGCATGTTCTTGCATAAATGGTGGGTGTGTCCGAGGGTGCAAGCATTTTGGGGCAAGGTCCTCCTCAAGATCCACACCATTCCCAACACCACTCTACCCTGCCATCCATTAACGATTCTTTTGGGTGATCCAGGCACGGAGAGAACTCTTCCTTCGTCAACATTGCAAGGTCGATTCCTTTCCCACTTATGACTAGCGGCACGGCTGTGCATCATGCAAATGTGGCAAGAACCCCAAGCACCGACTCAAAACCTATGGAGGGGTAAGGTATGGAACCTGTATACCATGGAAAAGCTTACCGCCATACTTAGAGACAGAGTGGCCAAATTTGACACAACATAGCGCCCTTTCATTATGCATATACAATGACAAAATAGAATAGGGGGACTACACCTTACTATGCCTAAGACACTAAAAGCTTCTGATATATGGGCCCTTCCCGCTCAGAATCAGAGAGTGACCCAACCTGACCTGATTAATCCTTGGGTCTTCCTTCACACAAAACATTAGTAAGCTATAGTGGAATATTTCTCTTTGATTTTCCAGAATAACATCTGTTCTTCTTACAGTGGGGGTGTCTTGTGGAGACTATTATGCATTTGAGAGTGCTATTAAACTTTCCTTATCTGACCATCTTGTACAATTTTTGGAGGGTGGCGTGTGCTGAATCCTCCTGTAACATATCTTCTGTGACACTTATGATGATGCTGCAATGTGTGTCATGATTCTCTTGATCAAAGTGCTAAATAAAGTTGCTAAAAAAAAGAAAGGGTATTTACCAGAAAGAACATTACTGAAGGCAAGTAAGGAGTAGTTTCTTACCTGTAACTCCAGTTCTGTAGTAGGGGTATCTCTGTGATAGTCATAATCGTGTGAATAGTCCGGCCCATGTGCGTGGACCCCGGAGCACTTCAATAGATATAGTCTCTTAAGCTGTCTTCTTCTGCAGTCCTGCACAGACACTTAAGAGATCATAAAAGACAATAATGCAGCCTGAAAACACTAGGCTACTCTGGCCATTACTTCATCCTGAAGTGAAAAAGATAGCCAGGTAACAATTAACTTTAACAATTTTACTAAGTTTCACACATATAGAAACTCTCCTTCACAAAATCCCTTTTTCATGATAGAGATGAAGGGTTGGACAGACAAGCCCCATAGGCTGCCATTATATGTCTGTAAATGGATACCGTGCCTTTAAGAATCCCTCCAGAGACCCTCGGTATCCCATGATGCACAGCCACAGGCTAGTTACTTTCAGTTCTTTTTGAAGGCGCATAAAGAAAGGCCTGTAGCATTCAGGATATCACTGTTTCATCCACCGGGGAGGAGGGCGGGTTGCTTATGACTATCACAGAGATACCCCTACTACAGAACTGGAGTTACAGGTAAGAAACTACTCCTTCTGTAGTAGGGGATCTCTGTGTATAGTCATAATCATGTGAATAGAATGGCAAGCCCATCCCCAAAAAACAACCTTAGCGGTGGAAGAAACAAATACACCCACTAGGATGCAAAAGATTCCTCAGCGAAGCCTGCCCAACCTGAGCATCTGCCCTGGCATCAGAGTCCAGGCAGTAGTGTTTTGTAAAGGTATGGACTGACTTCCAAGTGGCAGCCTTGCAGATCTCTGCAATAGGGACGTTACGTAGTAAAGCCACTGTAGCAGCTTTACCTCAAGTAGAGTGAGCTTTAGGTTTACTACCTAGAGTCTTGTTGGCTTTCTGATAACACAATTGAATACAGGACACAATCCACCTAGAGATGGATTGCTTAGAGGTAGCAAGACCAGTCCTGACAGAACCATAGTTAACAAACAACTGATCCGATCTACTGAATATCCTTAGTCTTGTCTAAGTAGAATTTCAACACCCTCCTAACATCAAGACAATGAAGGAACCTTTCAGCAGGAGAGGAAGGATGCTGAAAAAACGTGGGTAAAGAAATCGTTTGATTCACATGAAAATCTGACACCACTTTAGTGAGGAATTTTGGGTGAGTACGCATGACTACCTTAGAAGAATGAAACACGGTGTACAGCTCTTGACAACAAAGAGTCTGGATTTCACTCACCCTGCGAGCCGATGTTATGGCTACCAAGAAGGCCGCCTTCCAGGACAGATGTTGAAGAGAGGCCTTATGAATGGGCTCAAAAGGTTCCCTCATCAGTCTAGAAAGCACCACATTAAGTTCCCATGGGGGTGAAGGACGCCTAATGGGAGGAAACACCTTCTTCAAACCTTCCAGAAAATCTTTGATGACTGGGATTTGAAAAAGGAAGTTTGTGAAGGGCATTTCCTATACGCAGTTAAAGCTGCTAGGTGAACTTTAATGGAATGAAAATTAAGGCCAGATTCTGCCAAATGCAATAAGTAAGGGAGAATGACATCCTCCTTGCAGGAAGTAGGATCTGCATCTTTAGAGGCACACCAGATGCAAAATCTCTTCCATTTATATGCGTATGAAGTCCGTGTAGAAGGTCTTTTCGCTTCTTTGAGTATCTCCATGCAGTTCTGAGGGAGATTTAAATGTCCATACTGCACTATCTCAGGAGCCATGTTGCCAAATTCAACGATGAGAGGTTGGGATGCACCATCTGCCCTCCAAACTTCGTGAGAAGGTCCGGCCGACACGGAAGTCGAAGGTGCGGCAGGAGGGACGGGTGTAATAGATCGGTGAACCACCACTGACGAGGCCACTCCGGAGCAATGAGGATCATCTTGGCCCGTGATTGGGAAAGTTTGATCAACACTGTCGGGATCAGGGGAATGGGTGGAAAGGCGTGAGAAAGCTGTTCGACCAGTTGATCCACAGTGCATTCCCCAGCGTCCCTGGTTGGTAGAACCTGGAGGCGAAGTCTCGGCATTTGCTGTTTTCTGCGGTGGCAAACAGATCGATCTCTGGAGTGCCCCATCTTCCGAAGATTTCTCTTACCACTTCGTCGTTTAAGACCCACTCGTGATTTTCTTGAACGAGTCTGCTGAGAGCGTCTGCCTGAGCATTCTGCACACCTGGCAGATGAGTCGCCGTTATGGTCAGGTCCCTGGCCAGCAGCCAGTTCCAGATTGTCTGGGCTTCCCGAGACAATGTGCGCGATCTTGAACCCCCCTGCTTGTTGAGATAGTACATCGATGTGGTGTTGTCTGTTTGGACAAGCAGAGAGTTGGTTCGAAAGGACGGCTGGAAGGCTTTCAGAGCCAGGTGAACCGCTCGGAGTTCCAGGAAGTTGATGTGATACGTGGTCTCCTTCTGGGACCACGTGCCCTGTATCTGAAGGTGGTCTGAATGCGCTCCCCACCCGTGGAGAGATGCATCTGTCACAATGGTCTGAGCTGGTATCTCCTTGTGGAACGGAATCCCCCGGAGGAGATTGTGAGGCAAGCACCACCACTTGATGGACTGGCGGGCATGCTGCAACAGCTGAATCCTGTCCTCCCAATTCCCTCGTCTCTGGTTCCACTGATCCTCTAGACATTCCTGCAGAGGTCGCATGTGGAAGCGTGCATGTGGAGTGAGGAAGATGCAAGATGCCATGGAACCCAGGAGAGAAGACACCGTCCTCACCGTCGGCGAAGGAATGGTCAAGAGAGCCTGAGCCTTCCGAAGCATTGATAAGCGTCTCTCCTCCGAAGGACACACGCTTGCATTGCGTGTATCGATGCTGGCTCCCAGATACTGCAGACACTGTACAGGAGTCGGGACAGACTTCGACAGATTGATGTGTAGACCCAAGCGATTCAGTAGAACGGAAGTCCTGGTGAAATGCAGTTGTGCCTCCTGAAACGTGGCCGCCTTGATCAACCAGTCGTCCAGGTATAGATAGATGAACACCTTATTCTTCCGGAGGTGTGCAGCGACTACCGCCATGCACTTCGAAAAGGTCCTGGGCGCTGACTTCAGGCCGAAGGGAAGCACTGCATACTGATAGTGATTTGTTCCGACCAGGAACCGTAGGAACTTGCGATGTTTCCTCGCTATGGGTACATGAAAATATGCGTCTTGCAGATCTATTGCGCACAGCCAGTCTCCCTGATGCAGCTGAGGGTAGATCTGGTGCAGGGATAACATGCGGAACGTCTCTCTGCGGATCCATTTGTTTGCTTGTCGCAAATCGAGGATGGGTCTGAATTCGTTCTTGTCCTTTTTGCGTACGAGAAAGAACCTGGAATATAGACCTTGTCCCCTCTGGGCCGGAGGAACAAGTTCTTTCGCCCTTTTTCTTAACAGGGTATCGGCCTCCACCTGAAGTTCGCGTAGCTGGTACTGTGAACGAACTGGTGGTATCGATGGAGGAGGGCTGGTGAAACGTAGACAGTATCCATTGCGAACAATATTCAGCACCCAATTGTCCTGAGTTACGTTTTTCCACTCTGCCAGATAATTTTGAATGCTTCCCCCCACCGGAGTGGACAACAGAAGAGGGGGAAGTAACCTTTCAGGGTTTAGAACCCGCTGGGGCCTTATTCCCTGGTGTCGACTGCTGGGAAGCCCTTCCTCTAGGCTGGCGTCTCTGGAACGGCTGAAAACACAGTTGAAACTGTTGTTTTTGCTGTCCAGATTGACGGCCCTGCCCACGCTGGAAACGTTGTGAGGAATAGCGCCGTTGGAAAGGGCAGAAATTCCTACGCTGTTCCTTAGGCTTTTCCAGGCCAACGGCTTTGAGAGTCTCAACCTCAGCCTTCATGCGAGCCATCTCCTCATCCGCATGGGACCCAAAGAGGGTGGTACCTGAGAAGGGGAGGTTTGCGATCCGCTGTTGAGCCTCCGGTTTTAGGGAGGTGAGACGCAACCAGGAATGCCGTCGAAGAGCAACGCCATGGCAATACCCATGCGCTGCCAGGAGAGAGCTGTCCGCAGCCGCACTAATGATCTGATTAGAGACCATCAGCCCCTCGTTGAGCACCTCCTGGAAATCTTCACGTTTGTCCCTAGGTAGGAGGTCCATGAACTGATGAAGAGACTCCCACAGGGTACGGTCGTAACGGCCCAGGAGAGCCGTAGAACTAGCCGCCTTCATTGATGTGGCTGCAGTATTGCAGACCTTCCTCCCCGCAGAGTCCAGCTTACGACTCTCCTTGTCCGGAGGGACTGTAGATGAAGGGGCCGTAGCATGCTGCTTCTTTGCCGCCACCACGATGACTGAATCGGGGAGGGGGTTCACCCTAAGGAAGGCAGGACAATATTTCTTCTGGAGCCTCGAAGGCGCCGATTTCACTGAGGCAGGTGTAAGGAATAATTCCATCGCTGGTTCCTCCAACCCCGGCACCAAGGGAAGCAGAGGACGCGAGGTTTGCCTCTGTTGTAGCGTCTCAAAAATCACCGATGTAGTAGGGGTAGGCACCGACAGTGCAATGCCCAGCTTCGCCGCTCCCCTTACCAGAACCTCCTGGAACGTAGCAATGCCATCAACAGGCGAGATTCTCGGGGGTGGAGAGTCCGATAACGTGGGCGAGTATCTCCCCCCACTTGAGGACGTCGTGTCCCTAGTGTATCTAGAATGGGACCTCTCGCGTCGACGGCTCCGGCGAGACCTCGTAGAGGAACGGTGCCTGCTGCGAGAGCGATGTCTTGGCCGGGAACGTGATCGTGGCCTGCTCGGTTCAGCAGGGGGTCACAGGCACAGGTGGAGCTGCAGGAGGCGAAGGAGGAGGCGGAGGAGCTTTAGGCGGAGGAGTAGGAGTCCTGGGCCGCAAAGGCGACTGCCGTGGATCCACAGGCCCAGCAGGTTCCAGTGTCCTAGTTGGAGAATAGGTCCAGGAATACTCAGAGTCCGAGGTGGCCACTTGCCTTCTCCGTTTGTGGGCTGGCCTTGTAGAGGGAGTCCTGGAAGCAGTGCCCCTCGACGGCGAGCGCCGACGTCGTCGTGATCTAGAGCTCACAGATGTGGAGATGCTGACCACGGAGGGAGACCTGTCCCTTCACGTCGAGCTATGATGGTACCTCCTCGACGTCGACCGTCTGCGTGACGTCGAACCTCTCCTCAATGTCGAACTTTGCCTTCCTGACGGCGACCTTCTCCTCGACGTCGACCTTCGTGTCGACCGGCGGTGTCGCCTCGACGGCAAGCGCCGATGTCTTCCAGATCCAGATCGACGGCGATGATGTGCCGACGTTGACTGGGATGTCCTTGACGTCGACCTCAGCCGAGGTCTCGACGTCCTTTCCCTCGACGTCGACCTTCGACGTCGCTTCGGTTCAGAGCCCTGAGCCGAAGGGGAGCATATCGCGGTCGTACCTGGTCTCGACGTCGATGTTGTCGCCTTCGACGTCGACCGGGACCGGCGTCGTTTGTGAGCCTTTTTTCGACTGGGGAGCTCCCCAGAGGCCGACGCATGGGTCTTAGAGGAGGACTGGCTCCTCCTTGCCCAGATGTCCCACCTGCAGTCTGTAGTTTTCTCTGCTCCAGGCCTTGAAGACGAATCTTCTCCCTGTCACGCAGGGTCCTCCTGGAGAAAGATTTGCAGATGACGCAGGAGTCAGGAACATGGGTAGATGGTAGACAGAGAATACAAACTCTGTGGGAGTCCGACTTGGCCTTCTTCCTGCCACATTCAGGGCACTTGTCAAATAAGGATGGCATTTTGACAAGAAAAATGTGGGCTAACTGCCCAAAAAAGACAGCAAAAGGAAGAGAAAGGCCAAGGACGTCGAGTAAAACACTCAAACTTACTTTTAGAGCTAAATATTGAAAGTTATACCAATAAAGGTAGAGCTCAATGCTCCAGGGTCCTGCTAGCAGGAGCCGGAAAAAGAACTGAAAGTAACTAGCCTGTGGCTGTGCATCATGGGATACCGAGGGTCTCTGGAGGGATTCTTAAAGGCACGGTATCCATTTACAGACATATAATGGCAGCCTATGGGGCTTGTCTGTCCAACCCTTCATCTCTATCATGAAAAAGGGATTTTGTGAAGGAGAGTTTCTATATGTGTGAAACTTAGTAAAATTGTTAAAGTTAATTGTTACCTGGCTATCTTTTTCACTTCAGGATGAAGTAATGGCCAGAGTAGCCTAGTGTTTTCAGGCTGCATTATTGTCTTTTATTATCTCTTAAGTGTCTGTGCAGGACTGCAGAAGAAGACAGCTTAAGAGACTATATCTATTGAAGTGCTCCGGGGTCCACGCACATGGACGGGACTATTCACATGATTATGACAATACACAGAGATCCCCTACTACAGAACTTGTTCTTCTGATGGATACTTCTAAATGCAGATTGCTTACCTTACAAAAGATACCAAAGCAGTTCCTCTCCAAAGTGGAGGGTCTGTGAAGTGAACTCAGACCAAAAAGTCCTGCAAGACTGAAGGCGAAATGTCCTTCCCGTCGGGCCTGACTGTCAAGGAAGTAGTGCTTTGTGTAAACGTGTGCTCCGATGCCCATGTCTCAGTCTGGCTGAAATCAAGGACAAGCACTCCGCATGCCAACACAGTCATAGCAGCCTCGGCCCTAGTGGAATGGGTTGTCGAAAATTCCAGAGGCTACTTTTTGGCCATTGCAAAGTTGATCTTAACGCAGAGGACTATCCATCTCAAGAGAGTCCTCTTCTGCACCGCCTTCCCTTTCTTCGCCCCCTAAGAAACCGGATTGTCCATCCAATGTTGATTGGTGTGATCAATGTAAAATCTTTTGGGGTCCTGCTGATGAAGCCTTTCCTCTTCTTTTGAGGAGTGAAGAAACGAAAAGAACGCTGACAGGGTTATGGATTGCCCAATATGGAAGGGAGTCACAACTTTAGGCAAGAAAGCTGCACAAGTCCTGTGCATCAGTTTATCAGGAAAAAAAGATGGTGTAAGGCAGTTGCACCAACAGTGCCTAATCTTCATGCCCATAACAAGCTGAAGTGATCTCAATGAGGAAAGACAGTCTTTAGAGTCAGAATACTCAATGTGCACCTGTACAAAAGCACTAAGGGTGTATACATGACAAACGTCAAGACCAAGTTAAGGTCTAACTGTGGCATTACAAATGGTTTCAGATAAAGCATGGGTCAAATCTTTAACCAACCACGTCCCAGCAGGTGATGTAAACAAGGACGGTTGGTCTGGCAAACGTTGAAAGGCCAGAAGGGCCAACAACCTTTAATAGTGCCTAATGCAAGGCCTTGCAAACCAAAGTTAAAAATGAACACGAGAAAAACCAACAGTTTGGTGTATAAAGTGTCTGTCTTGTGGACTCCACACCAGACCACAAATTTCTCCCAGCAACAGGCGCCAATGGACTTTGTGGAAGGATGCCTGGCAGCTAGGATAACATCCACCACTTCAGTGGCAGATCAAATGCAATTAACTACCACTGCTAAATATCCACACATGGAGGTGTAGACTGCATAGATTTGAGAAAAGAATCCTGCCCTGTCTAACAGGAGATCCTCTCGAAGTGGGAAGTCGATCGGAGGGTAGCTGCTCAGCCCAGAAGTTCCAGGTACCACTATCTCCAGGCCCATTACAGAGCCGCTGAGATGTCTTTGGGCCAGTTGTTCCAGATCTTTTTTCAGAACTCTGTGCAGGAGAGGCAGGGGCAAGAAGAAGCACAGGAGTCAGGAGTTCCATTCCAGCCAGAATTAATCTGCTAGACTGTACCTGCTGAAACTTCAATGCACAAAACATTTGACACATCGTTCTCTATGGTGGCAAAGAGATCTAGCTAGGGTTCTCCCCACTGTCGGAAGATATCCTGTGCCACCTCTGGATGTAGACTCAATTTGTGATCCACCAGATGCCACCGGCTGATCTCATCCGCTCTGGCATTCAAGGATTCTGCCAGAAGCTTCAGGATCAGGGAAATTTCTTGACACTCCAGCCAATTCCAGAGGCGCAGAGCTTCTTGGGACAGGACTCAAGACACCACTCTTCCTTGCTGTTGTAGTACCACATGGCGGTGGCTTTGTCACTAAGAAACTGCACCAGCCTTCCCTTGATGGATGGTAGGAAGGTCTTCAACACCAGATGAATAGCCTGCAACTCCAACAGATTCATAAGGAGCTGGACTTCTGCCAGAGACCAGAGTTCTTTGAGCTTCACCACCCTAGATGACCTCCCCAACCCAGTAGTGAAGCATCCGTCACAATCATCAAGTGTGGGTGGGGAACAGAGAGGGGCCTGCCACTAGACCAATTGCATTCAAACACTCACCTCTGCAGATCGTGAACCGTCTCTTCTGAAATCTGGATGGCATCCATCAGATCTTTTTGGTATCGGGCCTGCTGGAACTTCAAATTTCATTGTAGAGCAAGCATGTGCCATCTGGCATAGTTGACCACGGAAATGCAGGAAGCTAATCCTACAGATTGATAAAGAGCTGGACTTCCGCCGGAGACCAGAATAATCTGATGTTCACAGCCCCACATGACCTCCCCAACCCAGTAGTGATGCATCCATTACCACCATCAGCTGTGGGTGGGGAAGAGAGAGGGGCCTACTGCAAGTCCTACTGCATTTGAGCGGCCACCTCTGCAGATCATGAACCGTCTCTTCCGAAATCTGGAAGGCATATGTAAGATTTCCTTGTTATTGGATCTGCTGGAACTTCAAATTTCATTGCAGAGCCAGCATCTGCATTTGATGTAGGCAGCCACAGAGATGCAGGAAGCTAAGAAGCCAACAAGCCTCAGAACCTCTCTAGCACAGGAGCATTGCTGAGAAAATTTCCAGAACCAGTCTGGCACCTGTGGAGTATTCTAAGGTGAGGAATCCTTGGTTAGAAGTATACATCTGAAAGACAATTGTCAAGAACAGCATATTCCATCACAATAGGTACATTTTAGGTGTGCATATGTCAATATATATATATAATATCTTATGTGAAGTCTGTCAACCAATTGCACTTCACTAAGATCACACCCTTGTTTGGGTTCATTTTTGTTAATTTTTATTTATGTTCGCTGAATATAATCCAACCCTGAGTATTATCTTATAATAGAAATTACTTTTTAGTCACAAGGCTGGCTCTTTGACATCATACTACAAACTTAACATATTTAATGTGTGTCTTTGCTAATTGTTTGATAACACCCTCAATAAAACGATTTAACAAATAAAACGTTTTTCCGGGACACGGGAGATGGAGAGACAGAGGTTCAAGTGTGTGTGGGAAAACAACTTGCACAGATGCTGCATGTGCTGTACCTGTGCTGTCCGCTGCAGTGAAAAAATTACTTTCTGCATGCAATGCATGCATAAGCTATATAATTTAATGTGGGGTGAATCAGTGTACTTTTGAAATATAAAATATTTCTCTTGCATTGAAATGCAAGTATTACATAAGATGCTGAATGATACACATGATACGTTGCCTTAAAAGCTGCGTTTGTGTACTTACTTTATGGAGTTTCTGAAAACCTGGCTGTTCTAATTGTGTTGGCCGCCATCTGGTACTCACGTAGGACTGGGAAACCCAGTTGGGTAGCCATGCACTTTACAAATTCATAGATAGATACACCAAACAGCAAATAGCATAGGATGCAGGAAAAATACTTCTCTGAGCAGAGAAAACCCAGTACATTTAGGAAACAGACAGATACTTTGTAAAGCCAGACCTAAAAAGAGATAAAGCACTCAAGTGCCTTATCAGAACATCAGTTAGTACCACTATAGCACAACATCACAGACTACCATGGTTCAGTCAGACGACAAACCAAGAGAATCAGTAAGTACAAGATTCCTAATTGACTCAGAGCAATACGATTCTGTCCCATACTTGGGCTGAAGCCTAGCTACAAGGATCCAACGCACAAGGTACTTACTTGTGTAACGATATATCTGTAAGAGACATTAGTTAGTGATAGATTCCTTACCTTAGAAATATCCCCAGGCGTCAGACTGGATCCGGAAAGTTTTCGTCAGCAGTACCCCTGCACGTCGGTAGGCGTCATCGTGCGGCTCCGCGTACGTCGCTGGCGTTGTAGCCGCCGAGATGACGTCGTCGGAGCTACTTAGACGCGCCCATGCGCGCTGACGTCAGTTCTGTACACAACTTTTCCGCGCCAGGAACGCAGAGCCATGCCAGAGACCGACTACTGGTGCAATAGAACTAGGGCCCTGAAAGGAATGACCTGTACCCTAGAGAACAGTTCGCAGAACGGGGAGGATGGGCGGGCGGTAAGGAATCTATCACTAACTAATGTCTCTTACAGATATATCGTTACACAAGTAAGTAACTTGTGCATCTGAAAGAGACAAGTTAGTGATAGATTCCTTACCTTAGAATACATACCCAAGCAATACCATCCCTGGTGGTGGGTCTGCGAAGTGAAATCACACCAGAAAGTCACGGAGAACCGACCGGCCAAAGAAGCCGTCTCTCCGGACTTGACTGTCAAGGCAATAGTGCTTAGTGAAAGTATGCAGCGAGGCCCACGTAGCTGCCTGACAGATATCTTGCAGGGGGACACCGCGTCCCAATGCTGTAGTAGCAGCTGTCGCCCTGGTAGAATGGGTGCGCAGCCCTACCGGAGGTTCCTTTTTAGCCAGAGAGTAACAGGCTTTAATACAGAAGACAACCCATTGGGAGATAGTCCGCTTGTGCACAGCACGGCCTTTCTTGGCGCCCACGTAGCCAACAAAGAGCTGGTCATCCACCCGGAACTGTTGTGTGCGGTTGAGATAGAATGAAAGCGCACGTTTTGGGTCCAGATGGTGGAGCCTCTCTTCCTCCCTGGAAGGGTGAGGAGGTGGAAAGAAAGTAGGCAGAGTGACAGTTTGCCCGAGATGAAAGGCAGAGACTACTTTTGGAAGAAAGGAGGGACGTGGCCGAAGCACAACCTTGTCCGGATGAATCGCCATGAAAGGAGGTTTACACAAAAGAGCCTGGAGCTCACTGACACGCCTAGCGGAGGTGATGGCCACCAGGAAGACAGTTTTCAAAGTCAATAACCGCAAAGGACAGTTATGAAGAGGCTCAAAAGGAGCGCACATTAAGTATGTGAGAACCAGGTTCAAGTCCCACTGAGGCATCACAAAAGGAATAGGAGGGAAAAGGTGAGTAATGCCTTTGAGAAATCTATTGACAACAGGGGACTTGAAAAGAGAGGGCTGATCAGGCAGCCTAAGAAAGGCTGAAAGAGCAGAAAGGTAGCCCTTGATAGTGCCCAGAGCAGAGCCCTGCTGGGCCAAAGAGAGAAGGAACAAGAGGACTTCAGAAAGAGGGGCAGAAAGGGGATCTACAGCTTTCGCTGTGCACCATGCCACAAATTTGTTCCACCGGCAGGCGTATACAGTTTTAGCTGAGGGACGCCTGGCTGCCAGAATCACATTACAGACTTCAGGAGGCAAGTCAAATGGAATCAGCTGTCGCCGCTCAATCTCCACGCAAGGAGGTGGAGGCTGGACAGGTTCGGGTGGAGGAGCGTCCCCTGTTGCTGCGACAGAAGATCCTCCCGAAGAGGCAGCCGGATCGGGGGATCCACGCTCATACTGAGTAGCTCGGGATACCAAACTCTTCGAGCCCAGTCCGGTTGCACAAGAATAATTTGGGCCCGGTCGCGGCTGATCTTCTTTAGCACTCTGGGCAGAAGTGGTATAGGCGGAAAGGCGTACAACAGACCGGAACTCCACTCGCGACGAAAAGCGTCGCAGAGCGAGTGCCGCCTTGGAAACTCCAACGCGCAGAACCGCTGACATTGCGCGTTCTCTTCGGTGGCGAATAGATCTAACCAAGGCTCTCCCCACTGTAGAAAGAGTCCTTGCGCCACTTCCGAGTGAAGACGCCATTCGTGATCCATCATGCACATGCAGCTGAGTTCGTCCGCCCTGGCGTTCAGGGAACCTGCCAGGTGTTGAACCACCAAGGAAATGCCTTGACGTTCCAGCCACGTCCAGAGACGCAGAGCCTCCTGACATAGGGTCCACGACCCCAACCCGCCTTGCTTGTTGCAGTACCACATGGCGGTGGTGTTGTCTGTGAACACCTGCACTACTCTCCCCTTGACAGAGGGAAGGAATGCTTTCAGTGCAAGTAGGATCGCCCTGAGCTCCAAAAGGTTGATATGGAGCTTGGACTCCGCCGGAGACCAGAGGCCTCTGAACTCTGCCTCTCCCATGTGGCCGCCCCATCCCAGGAGGGACGCATCCGTCACCACGGTGTGCTCCGGTTGGGGAAGGGAGAGGGATCTGCCGCTGACCCAACGCTGGTCCGTGAGCCACCACTGCAAGTCCTGTGCAGTGCACTCCGAGATCTGGACATAGTGGGACAGGTTTCCCCGATGCTGCGTCCACTGGAACTTCAGGTCCCACTGCAGAGCCCGCATATGCCATCTGGCATGATTGATCAGCAGGATGCAGGAGGCCATGAGGCCCAGCAGCCTCAGGGTCTTCCTGACCGAAACCCAGGACCAGGGCTGAAAGATCGGAATCATAGCCCGAATGTCCCGGACTCGCTGTTCGGGAGGATAAACCCGAAAGTGCGCCGTGTCCAGTAGCGCTCCGATGAAGAGGAGCTTCTGAGAGGGAATCAGATGAGACTTCGGCACGTTGATGGAAAACCCCAGCGAATGCAGGAGGTCGGCCGTAGTCTGGAGGTGGGAGACGACTGCCTGGGGCGAGTCCGCCTTCAACAGCCAGTCGTCGAGATAGGGGAAGACTGAAACCCCTGATCTGCGCAGATGAGCTGCGACCACCGCCATCACTTTTGTGAACACCCGAGGGGCGCTGGTAAGGCCAAAAGGGAGCACGGTGAACTGAAAGTGCTCGTGGCCTACCGTGAACCGTAGGTAACGCCGGTGGGCCGGCAGGATGGGGATATGAAAATAAGCATCCTGCAAGTCCAACGCTACCATCCAGTCTTGCGGGTCTAGGGCAGACAAGACCTGAGCAAGCGTGAGCATCTTGAACTTGTCCTTCCGGAGGAAGCGATTGACGTTCCGGAGGTCTAAGATATGACGCCGACCCTTGTCCTTCTTTGGAACCAGGAAGTAGTGGGAGTAACAGCCATGACCTACTTCTGGCGTCGGAACGTGCTCGATGGCCCCCTTGGCCAAGAGGGCCGCAACTTCCTGCTGGAGAAGTGCCAAGTGATCCCCCGACATGCAGTGGTACTGAGGCGGCATGGCTGGAGGGGTAGACTGGAAGGGGAGGGAGTAGCCCCGTCAGACTATCTGCAAAACCCACCTGTCCGAAGTGATGGTACGCCAGTGGGGGAGGTGATGGCGAATCCTGCCGCCCACTGGCGTCTGGTGGGCCTGAAACACCGGACTAGGAAGGTTTTGAGGCAGTGGTGGCAGGGGCGGTGGTGGACTGACCGCCCGCTGGCCCCGTGACCCACCTCGGCGGGCCCCCCGACCGCGGCTGCGCTGAGACTGCAGCTGCGCAGGCCAGCGGCTCTGAAAAGAACGCGTTTGGGCGCCTCGACCCTGACCTCGAAAGGAGCGAAAAGCAGACCCTGCGGGAGCGCGAGTGATGGCAAGACCCAAGGACTGGGCCGTAGCCCGGAAGTCTTTAAAGCGCTCCAAAGTGCTATCCGCCTTGTCACCAAAGAGGCGTGTGCCATCAAAAGGCATGTCCAACAAAGTGTTCTGGACATCCCCGGAGAAGCCAGTAGTTCTGAGCCAAGCGTAACGCCACTGTTGTGGAAAGAGCCCTGCTGAGAGAGTCGGCTGTGTCAAGTCCACAACGGATAGTGAATTTAGCAGCATCTCTCCCCTCGGTAATGGCTTGGGAGAGCACCACCCGAGCTTCCACTGGACACTGAGGCAGCACCTGTGCTACGGTGTCCCACACAGAATGGGAATAGCGGCCCAACAGGTACGCAGTATTCACCGCCCGCAACCCGGAACTGGCAGAGGTGAAAATCTTTTTCCCAAACTGCTCCAGTTTTTTAGATTCCTTGTCCAGAGGTGTGGAAGGGCATGCGCTCGGAGAGGCAGAGGCCTGGACAACCAGACTCTCAGGCGTTGGGTGTTGCGTGAGAAAACTGGGGTCGCCCGGGGCAGAGCGATGGCGTCGTGCCACACTCTTATCCACAGGAACCCGTGTTAGGCTTGGTCCAGGTGCTTAACAGAATGTCTGTAAGCGCGTCGTTAAAGGGCAGTAGAGGCTCCGCAGAGGAGGTCGCTGGCTGCAGCACCTCAGTCAGGAGATTGGTCCTGATAGGCACAGATGGGAGCTCGAGGTTAAGAGCCTCAGCTGCCCTACGCAACACCAGAGAAAAAGTCCCAACCTCCTTCGTAGCCACGGAAGCAGGGGACAGTGTACCAGGGTGTGGAGAGAAATCCAGATCGCCTGGACCTTCCATATCACCCTCCCACTCCGGGTCATCTTCGCATTGAGCTGCGAGAGGGTCCTCAGATCCTTCCCAGTACTCCCCTTCGTCCACCGGCGGTTTAAGAGGCTGGTAAGGACGAGGTGCCCGGGGAAAGGGAAAAAACTCCCCACCTGGAATTGGAATCGGAGGATAAGAGACCAATCCAGGCTCGACGTAGTCCAGCCCCGTAGGCAACGGCGTCGTGTGCGGCGTCGGTCACGACACCGGCGCCGGAGGCAGCACCGAGGCCGGAGCCGATGGCGCCGCAGGGTATCTTGCCGGCGTAGCCGGTGCCAAAGGCGGCGGCATGGGGGCAGAACCACCCAACGGGTCCACAGGGCCCGAAGGCGCTCCGGAGGGACCCGATGGGGCAAATAAACGGCCCATGGCCGACAGGAATACCTGTATTTCTTCCGGAGTCGCGTGCGGGCCCGGGAAAGGCGGGTAGGCCGCAGGCAACAACGGAGGCTCCATCGGAGTCACGGGGGAGTGACCACCCGCCCCCTCCGCTGTGTCCCGCGACCGGTGAGGGGTAGACGAAGAGCGACGTCGCTTCTTCGACTTCTTATGGCGCCATGACTTACCTGTCCCCGATTCCGACGAACGATGGTGTCGGCCCCGCGACCTGTCCCTCGACCTCCCACGGGAGCGGGACCTGGAGCCGCACAGAACCGATTGCCGGGCCTCCAACAACTTTCGGGAACGCTCCCGCAAAGCCTTCGGCGCCATGGCACGACAATCGGGGCACGCCTCCGGGTCATGGGCGTGCCCCAAGCAGAAGAGACACACGTCATGCGGGTCCGCCACCGACATGGTCCGACGGAAGTCCCTACAGGACTTAAACCCGGGCATCCCTACTGCACCAGGAGTCGAGTACTCGACAAAACAAGAGAAACAAGTTCTCAGAAACCAAGTTAAAATTTTAACTAGGAGTATCGCTCTCTCTCGGATCTGCGCTTGCTGGCGCGGAAAAAGAAAGAACTGACATCAGCGCGCGTTGGCGCGTCTAAGTAGCTCCGACGACGTCATCTCGGCGGCTACGACGCCAGCGACGTACGCTGAGCCGAACGACGACGCCTACCGACGCGCAGGGGTACTGCTGACGAAAACTTTCCGGATCCAGTCTGACGCCTGGGGATATTTCTAAGGTAAGGAATCTATCACTAACGTGTCTCTTTCAGATAAGTAATACTCCACCATAAAAGAACAAAGGTGTCTGGTCTCTAGCTCTATGTAAACTTTGAAGAAACATTAACATTTTCGCTTCCACCTTTCAAGATAAATCAAAAACAATATTTTTTCCTCCTCCAGAATTAGAACAACCACAGTCATTCCTAACATGCTGCTGAACAATGTCTCAGAAGTGCTAATCTTGATTTTAAGAAACATTACAATATACATAAAGCTAATGCCGGATATGCACCCAAGTTGTGCTACACTAAATGCCACACACTGCAGAGAAACTCCCAATGTGGCTGTCAAGTACACAGAGGCACCCTACCCACAAGCACCTGTGTGCAGGTGCTGGAAAACTGAGTGCAGCCAGTGGATACACTGTTTGGGTGACGCCTTGATGTCATCACCAGGTGGAGTGGTGCTGTTCATTCTCTCAGCATTTGGAAACTGTGTGACCAGCCGAAGATTGAAATCATCCCGTCGTTCATACTCCTTGCCCCGGTAGATGAAGATTTTATTCTAAGTAGAAAGGAGAGATAGAGATGAGCCAGAGAGATCCTTGAAAAGCAGCTATATTAAGCGTAGCAAAAACATGCATAATTGTAAACAAAAACAAAATTTACTGCAGCTGTTTTGCCTTGAGATCCTCGTGCTGCTGGAAGCAGGAAGGTGTAGTGAGAAAGGCATTAACCCTACACAGGTAACAGAGGATATGCAGGTTTTAAGGATCTTGACAGAGAATTAATTTACATGGAATGAATATAAATATGTACAAGTTACACAGTTAATGATTATCCTGAAAGCGTGACCGGCCTCTAGCGCCACAAGACCAATCACACTGCTTTATCTTGTGGCAATCCCACTAGACTGGAATGCACAGGGGAAAAAGAGTTCAGGAATAAACATGACTGCAAACCCGACCCTGAATCTTAAAGTGTTGATACTAAAGGTTCTGTGCTACTTGATTACATTATCAAATAGTTCTGAAGTTTCCAGGCCCATGTGCCAGCCCAGCCATTTGTCACAGCATTCTGTGACTTGTAGTCTATTTTAATCCATTACAAATTTTGGACCATAGGTAACATGATGCAAAGAAAAAGCCTAGACTAGCTGGATTACTCACACATGAACCTTGGAAACTTGAGAGCTCCGTCATCAACAACTATTCACAACTCCACTGCTGTAATGCAGTATAGTAAGAAATGTATTCTTTTACAGATTTCAAATAAAATCAATAGATGAGAATTTGAAAATTTCAACACACATTAATAAAGATAAGAGACACAAACAAGTTTACTGCTATACAAAAAGTGCTTAGTGCTCCTGAGTGTTCACACAGTGATAAATGACAAACAAATAATGCAGCAAGATATATATATAAATCTGGTACAGCAATCTGAATCTTTGAGGGAAGTTTCCGCCAGTAAGGACTCAACAAAAACAGGATTAAGAACCAGTCCCTCAAGGTACTTCAATCCACAAGGCAAGGCATCAAGAATCAGCCCGCTGCGCGGCTGATGAACGCTCAGCCAGACCGTAGCACAGGGGAACAGATGCAACAGCAGGCATCGCAGTGAGCATTGTGTATTGAAGTACCGGATTCATACATAGCTTGCTGCTCTGTATACATTTTAACAGTCTTGGTGATGACCCATAACAGGGCTAGGGTCGAAACGTCGTCGACATAAAGGGCGAATAGAACCTATAAGACTGTATCCATTGAGGGACTGATAATTTAATGGAAATCAAGGAACGTCGATTATCTACTCCTTGGGTATCTTTGCTCATTTTATTTGTGTACACACTGCATAATTTGTTTGTCATTTATCACTGTGTGAACACTCACAAGCAATGAGCACTCTTGTATAGCAGTAAAACTTTGTGATAATTGTTTATGCATCTCTCTGCTTCACTAATTGTGTTTTGACATTTTCAAAATTCTCCTATTGATTTTTGTTGAAACCTTTAAAATAATATATTTCTTATTACATGGAATTGCTGTTTTTTGTCTAGCACATGTGCCAGGTTCTAGGTATAGTTAAGGGCAGCCCCTGTTGTTTAATAATGTAGTGCAGTGTAGAGCCGTGGCGGAGGGAGAAGATAAAGCTCTAGCCAATATAATCAGCTTTAGTTCCAGTGGTAGGAAAAAAATGGTAATATCCTAAAAAATGAGAACCTTATTTTCAAAATATTGTGTGTCCTAGTTTCAAAAGTTCTCAAAAGGAAACAGTTAGTTGTCCAGTACGTTTTAGTTTTGATGGTGATAATCTAAGGATTGAGAAGTGTTATAGCATCCCGACACAGAAATCTGTACCTCCTTCCCCAGCCCCATGTAGGCTCCTTACCCGAAGAAATGCAGGGAAGCCCTGTCCATAGTACCCCACAGCAAAGTACTCTGGTGGAGGTCGCATGACTTTCATAATATTTTCATAGAATGTGGCTTGTTTCTTCTGCAAAGCAAGGAATATTTTTATAATGACTTTGCCATAAAATGTCAATCATTTGGTATTATTATTCGCTGTAATTTTAAACATAGGATATTCAAAGGCACATATTGATAGTTACATATATATCATGCAACGTAACAGTCTTGAGACATGCCAAATAATTTTGAAGTAGAGATTCACAAAGTAAAAACATAAAAATCGAGAATGTACTAGGCAACTGCCGCCACACTCCCTGGCCTTCAACTCATGTCAGAGTGGTGGTGTGCAAATACTTTTGCTCCATGTGCCTGTGTTACTGTCCAATGTGTCAACCATACCACAATATATCTCTCACCAGTATCTGTGTCTACGATGTACCTCTTTCACAGTAGTCATGCATCATGCCTACACCCAACCCCTAGTCTGAATAATTACATCATTGTAAAAACTATTATGTCTGGAACCACATTCCAGGAGAGGATCTGCCATCTAATTATCAACCTTAAGAAAGAATTTATAAATAAAACCAGTAGCAATAGAGGGGTTTAACGTCAGAACGGAGTGGCACCAGAACAGAATTTAGGAAATGACATATGAGTCTATTAGAGGTTGGTAGATGTCCCATTCACCAACCTGGTTGTTTCCCAAGCCTCATTTAGAGGTTAGGACCTGCAGGATGTTCAACTGTGCAGCCTTAGCATGTTCCACCTGCAGAAACTCTTGAGCTGGCTGCCCATCCACTACTGGACCACCCTGTACTAATCAGGGCAATCATCACCAGATTTCCCTCTCTGAGACTGCAATTTGAGGCATGAAGGCACAAGGAAGGAAAAACAAATGTTGACCCTGAGGTGCAGGAAGAAAACTCTCTATGTATTAGGTCTATTGCATTTTTGTTTTAGTGAAACAAACTGCCACTTTTGTTTTTTTTCTGTGAAACAAACAAAGTATGCTGGGTGAGGCCCCAAAACATGGCTCCTTCTCAGCATACTGCTGTCCCTACAATGTATCTGCTGCATTGGTCTTTTCCAGGCTGACGGCATCTAAAATAATGAGTGGAATGAGGGGGCCTTCACTGAAATAGTAGACCTTCCACGGGTGTCTAAATGAGGTCCCTAATGAGCTCCATTCTCCATCTTTCCTCCCCATGAAACCGTACAGATGAAGGGAAGTGAACCCAGACCAGTACTTATTCTCAGAAAGACACCTGCAGTGCTTAACACCTGATCCACAGTATCTACCAGTGGCTGAGATGAATTGAAGCACTTCAACCATCACTTTTTCCCCCTCTTCAGTTAACACCTGGACAAGTGCAGGGCAGAAAGAGTTGTGCTTCACATAGGGCACATACCACCTTGTAACCAACTCTATCTTTGGCAGTATAGGTAAGTGAGGGATGTGAGAAAGTGCTTCTGTTCGCACGATCATCCCCTTTTTTGTGGATGGATGCTGCTAGGATTTGCACTCTGCTCACTAGAGTACCTCTGTCCAGTCCCTAGTGCATGTGCTGATCCCTAAAACATGGTAAAATTGACTAATCTCCAATAGGCATATTTTGGTTTCCAGGTAGTCCATAGTATATGGTGCAGGAAAATACACCGGTAACATAGAAAGTTAAAAGTCACCCATGGACTGCAACACATATTGTGCCATTCCGTAGGCGGACAAGGAAAACATGATTTCAGGCCTACATCTTTAGCCTGATCCTGCAGCTTTTAAACCTTCAAGCAAAACTGTCATAATAACCCCATTATGCAAGAAGGTACCCTACTTTTGAATATTAACAAAGGCACCCCTATGTAGGGTACAGTGCCCTATTTGCAAGAGAAACATGTACGAATGTGATGTTTGCTTGTTCCTACAGTGACCAGTCCCCACAAGCAATTTCTTTTAACTGTTAGGGCAGTAGCTGGCTTTATAAAGTGCAGTTAATGTTTTAATTCTATGTCTTTGATTTGGAAGAAGCTACAGAGATGGTTGAACCGCTGTATTTATATTTATTCAAGATCCATTTTAATGATGAAGTTGGATTCTTGATAAATGTACAGGAAACATCACTTTTAGAAAGTTATACCTTCTATGCCTGAAGCTGGCCTATCAGTGCTGCTTTGATGAGCTGTGAAATACTGCTTCCTTTGCGGAATAATGTTTGGGCCTGGCTGTGTGGCTCAGGAGAGGGATGTGACACAGCTTAACCCAAGAAGGTCAGCTAATAAGGGTTTAGGGACATGACTAACCTGAAAGGGAAAACAGGAAGACTTGAACTTTTACACTTTAGTAATAATGGAAACCTGGATAAGAGAGGTTTTATGATCCCAAAATATACTCTACAAGAGACATTTTTGTCGATAGTTACAACTGGACCTGGAACCTGCTGGTGGCCTCTGCTGGACTGTGTTCTGGCCTCTAAGTGATGTCTTTGAGGTCCTGGAAGCCTTAGAAGTGACTAAGAATAACTGCTCTAGAAAGTCTGAAAAGATGAGACTTCCAAGACCTCTGCAGCTTGAGCAGGACCTCACAGCAAATGTGTCTGATTTGGAGATACTGATACAGCTTTAGGCTTGATCAGCTGGAAGATTTGGAGAAAGAGACTAAGTCCAAATGTAGAACTCTTGACCAGGCAAAGGCGTGAAAGGTATTCTCTGGCCAGAGGACTTTGACTGCTGCAAAATTAGAACTTTCTCGCTCTGAGCTTTTCCCACCAAAACCAATGGCTTCAGAGCAACTTCGCCCAGTGGCTATTGGGCTTCAAGAGCACTTCGTTGGGTACAGTCTTCAACCATGCCCCGAAGGACACCAACTTCCATAAAAAAGACCAAGTCAAAAGCCAAAATGTTTGAACGAGAAAGACGCTTTGGAGTATCTGACCTGTTCTCCATCATGGTTGGCCTGAAATTGCACCATGGTCCTGGTCAACCACAAACAGTGATTTCTGATTGGTGCTTTACTTATCCTTCGTGCTTTTTTGCCTTAAAAGATTTTTTTTAAATCCTCTCTTAAGTACCCTCATTGCATTCTAGTTATTTTCGTGTAATTTTCCTTTTTACATTTTTCTTAATTTTCAGAAACGTTTGTACTTTTTATGGAGTTGTGTTTTAAATTTTGGAAAGTTTTAGTGTTGCTAAATTCTTAACACATTTGCCTAAGTTAAGCCGGTCTGCTGTGTGCCACAACTACCAGGAGTTGAGTACAGGAATACATTTTTTAAACTCTTTGTTTGACTTGACAAGAATTTGAGACTTCTAATTTGGGAAGAACTCAGTGTTCCCGCCTAAGCCCATTCCCAATGTAAACTTGAAGGAATCCAGCCTGGGATTAAAGTTGGTATCAGTGTTATTGGGAGAGTCTGAGACTCTTAATGGGAGCTCTATGAGAACAACATTGGTATAACGAGGCTCAGGTGAAAGCTCACTAACCCAATCTTAATTAAAATTGATGCATAACCAACTATGCCAGAAGAACTTTACCCTTATCACAGACACAAAGATAAACAGGTCAGAATCTGACCATCTTGGCCAAATCATGGTATTTGAGGAAGGAAAAATTGCAATGCTAGATCTGATAACACAAATTTGAATCCATGAAATGTTTTCCAACATTCAATGTATTGACATGATGTAGGAAGCTGGCTCTCTATACGATACTGCCACTAGGTGGTAATACTGTGCACAGAGTCCAGGGGTTCCCCAAAAGTGTACAGAGCTCAATGTAAAACAAAGTGCTCTATTAGTGGTAGTGTGGGCGAGCAGCCTTAGGTCTAACACAGAGAAGTGTAAGACATTTATTGCACACAGTGATCAAAAATGAACGCGCAACTCAAGAAGGAGATCTAGACCAATTTTAGAAAAATATACTTTGTTTGTATTTTATTTTAAGACCAAGGTCTTCGTAATAAGGTAAGTACATTTTTAACTAAAAATACTTTTCACTTTGAGAAATTGACACAAACTTTTCAACACACAATGTTATCCTATGGGGAAAACAATATTGCGGTTAAACAAGTAAGTATTGCATTTATAATACCAGTCTTCGGAGCCAAAAGTCAGCAAGGGTCATGGGTCAGGTGAGTACCCCAATTGTACCACCAGCGGCACAGGGGCAGCCAGGGTGCAGAGGTCAAAATCGGAGTTCGGCCCAATGCTTTCCAAAGGAGACACAGGGGTGCCTGGAGCCACACTGCTTTCAGGTAAGTAGATCGGTTGCAGGGGCCAAACTCTGAAGGTGAGGTTAGGCACAGGGGGGCCACAAAGCAGCACTAAACGTACACCACCAGCGGCACAGGGGCAGCCGGGTGCAGGGTGCGATTTCGACGTTGGGCGCCCAATGCTTTTCAATGAGGATTCTTCTATCGGCAAAGAGGCTGCAGGTGTGGCACCGGAGGTTGCAGGAGGAAGACAAACAACAGCAGAGGTAAGTAGAGATGTAGGGGGTCATAGGGGCACCATGGGTTAAGCTCACCAAGGCCCAGGGGCTTCGGGTGCAGGGGTGCATTTGGACGTCGGAGTCTTCTTACCGGAGCCGGTCACGGTCAGTGGGAGCCTCTGGATTCACACTGCAGGCACCATCATGGAGGGCAGGTGAGGTCAGCCAACGCTGGACAGGAGGTCAGGATCGCTGGGGAGACTTCACTGCATAAGTGTGCTATTCGGGCCGTGGGTGTCGGGTGCAGAGTGGGAGGAGATGCGGATCCGCCGGGATCCGGAGTCCTTGGAGCAGGTTTTTTCAGGACAGGTCCGCTGTCCATAGGAGATTGGAGTCTTTTTCAAAGGCAGTAGTCCTCCCAGAGGTTTCAGAGGTCGGTGGCTGCAAGACAGATCGCAGGTTCGCAGAAGCTGGAGACAGGCCGGTAGGGCTAGGTCCAAGGCAGTCGTCGTCTTCAGTCTTCTCTTCAGGGTTATCTTCTTTCTTCTTAGGTCGTCGCAGATCTGGTTTCTAGGTCTGGGGGAGCCACATAATAATACATTTAGGAGGCGTTTTAGGGGAGTAGCAGGTAGGGACAAAAGGCACCTTACCTGGAGTGACTACACCCTCTATTATGCCAGCCTCCTGTGGGAGGGGGCAGAGACCTAGCCCTGATTGGAGGCGTCTCCCCATGTTCAAGATAGCGAGGACTGAAACTTGTGCTTCACCTCGCCTCCCCCACATTAGGGGTGGGGTTGGCAGAGGTGGGCACACCTCCTATTCTTTTGAACTTTTCCCACCAGTTTTCCCACCCAAAGAGGGGGTGTTAACCCAGGGCTGCCATCTGCTGCTAGCAGCAGAGGCTGGGGGTCACATTATAAAGGCGGCAGGCCTTTGAAGCTTCCCTCTTCGAGCACTGGCCCATCCTAGGGGAGGAGGTGTGACACCTCTGCCCAGGATGTGCATTGTTTCTGGTCCCAGAGAGCAGGGGACTCTCTACCCAGAGGTCCAGAAACATGTCTGGTTGTGGCTGGCTGCCTACAGACAGTCAGAGACCACCCCAGGGTTGGTAGGTTTTCAGGGGGTACCTTTGAGGTGCACTCTGAGTACAGGGTACAATAAATCCAACACTGGCATCAGTGTGGATTTATTGTAAGGAGTAGTTTGGTACCAAAAACTCCTGTGTTTTAGTGAAGACTTCATGCTGCTGTGGCACTCGAGTTGACAGCCAATGTACTCTCTATGGCTTCCCCGGCACTTACAATACTAGGAAACAGACCCCAATATTGGAGGGGCATACCTGCTCATGCAGACATGCCCTCACCTGTGGTATAGTGCACCCTGCCTTAGGACTGTGAGGCCTGCTTGAGAGGTGACTTACCCATGCCTTCAGGCAGTGTTAGCCGACATGGCACCCAGGCAGGGTGCTATGTCGACTTTTGTCGTTTTTCTCCCTCACAGGGGCATGCCAGCTGCAAGAGCAGTGACATGGTCCCAGTGAGGGGGGTCCCAAGGACCCTCTTCAGCTCCCATGCCCTAGGTACCCAGGGTACCCTATACTAGGGACTTACAGGGAGGTAGAAGTAACAATTGGTGACTTGTTTTCAGGAAAGAAGCACTGGCACAGGGGACCTGGTTGGCAGGGACCCTGTGCACTAGAATTGAAACAACATCAAAGCCAGGCAAAAAGTGGGGGCTAACCATGCAAAAAGAGACACTATCACACAAAACATCTGAATTTTAAATGTAAATAGATTGATAATTGCCTTGTATTTTACTGGTATATATGTTTGATGTGGAAATCCCTAGAAATAAACTGTATTGGTATTAATTGACCTGCGTGGTACAGTAAATCCCATGGCCCACACAGTTTTGGTATGCACAACATTTCAAAATATATCCTGGAAAAGTCTGATGTGCTCTACGTTTTCTTAACTTTGTCTTTCCTTTTTAAAATTCATCAGTGAGGCTGGTCCCTCAAACTGACTGTCAAAGTGACCATTGACATTTTCACATA
Source organism: Calotriton arnoldi (assembly GCA_963921515.1). Taxonomy (NCBI): domain Eukaryota; kingdom Metazoa; phylum Chordata; class Amphibia; order Caudata; family Salamandridae; genus Calotriton; species Calotriton arnoldi. The sequence continues at coordinate 3,287,343 of CAWUFW010000795.1, forward strand.
AATAAGCCCAGGGTTTAATTTGTTAAAAATACATAAGTGCCAGGGCCCTCTTCAGGACACCACTGCAGCTTGCACCACTCATTGCCCTGGCAATGCTGCAAATGACAGTACCAACATAACTACTAAACATCAGACTCCTACAAGTGTGACAATTCAGACTATTCCAGGCCCCTAAAGTCATAAGAATGGCTTGGGCAGAAGGCATTTGTCATTTTTTTTTGTTAAAGATTTTTTTATTGTTTTATAGAACTTAACGGTCACAGTTAGTGAAATATCTTTATCACATAAAACACATTTGCATATGAATCGAATTACAATTTCCGTATATTGGTACACCCCCATACACCTGCTCATAAATGTCCGTTCCATCGCTGTTCTCGCAACTCCATCTCCACAGTGGGAGAGGTAGATATAGCCCCCCGGTAATTGTTCCATTTGCCCCACTTTTTGTCCCACTTCTTGGGGCAACCTCTGGATTTAAATACTTCCTTTTCGGCAGCCCTGCATTTATCCAACTCCTTAGCCCATCCCCCTGTGGTCGGCACCTCAGTTGCACCCCAATGCATTGCAATGCGCGTTACACCAATGTGTAACCCAGGGTGACCCATTGCAGTTCCACAACAGTGAGGTCTGTTGCCTCCCATGTATTCAGAAGCCCCAATCTCGGTGCCAGTTGTATATCCTTCCCAATAGCCCTGTGCAAGTGTCGTATGGCTCCCTCCCATAGAACCTTTATGTGTGAGCAATCCCATATAGTGTGGTACAAGGTGGCCTCTTCGGGACACTGTCGCAGGCAGAGTGCATCTTCCCTGCGCCCGATCTTCCTAAGTGTTGCCCCGGTGAAATACGATCTGTGCAATACCTTCAGTTGGAGAAGTCAAAATTTAAGAGGGATGGCTGCCTCCCTCGGGGACATGAGTGCAGATTGGCAATCTTCATCCTCTATTGGACCTATGTCAGCTGGCAATTGTTCTTGAAGGCTCCAAAGTGGGTCGGGCAGGTTATTGCTTAACTTGAGGTAGGTCAGTGATATCGCTTTTTTCGACAGGGGTTCAGAGAGTAACCTATCCTCGAGGGGGGACGACTCCGGCATAACCCCAGTCTCAGGGAGTGCAGCAGTAAGGGCATGGCGGATTTGTAGGTAATGGAAGACCTCCCCCCTGGCCAGGTCATAGTCTTTTTCCAGTTGTGTAAATGGTACCATTTTCCCCTTTCTCCAAAGGTGACCGATGGTAGAGATACCGATTGTATCCCATCTGTCAAACCCCGGATGATAGCATAGAGTCCCAAGTTTTTGGGTCGACCACAGCGGGGTAGCCTGACTTAGGGCATCCAACCAGCCAAGTTTCCTGGTGGCTTGCCGCCAGATATCAATAGTTTGAGCCGTAGGGCCAAAATATCAGCCCCTCTTGGCCTTGGAATACAGAGCCCCTAGATATCCCTCTCTCCCCATCTGGTAATTATCCAAAAGGTAAGCTGGGTCTGTCGGGGGGCGATCCATCCAGTGATTCACCACCACCAACTGTGAAGCCCAGTAGTAGAGGCGTACATCGGGGAGAGCAATACCCCCATCATACCAACTCCTGGTAAATTTATGCAGGGCTATGCGGGGCGCCCTCCCATCCCACAGCAGGGACCTCACTTCGCTCTCGACGTTCCTAAAATAGGACTCCGGGATTTTATTTGGACAGTTCTGAAGTATATATAAAAACCGAGGGAGTGCAAGCATTTTGAAAAGGGCAGCTCGACCCAGTAGGGGGTATTTGTCATTTTTAATGTATATTGAATTACTAAACAACTGTTGCTGTGCTCACCTGAAACTTAGATAAAAGTGTCCCTATGTCGCAGACTGCCATAAGTGCTGATGTTGACAATTAAGAGCCAGTGCTGACGACCGGAAACCACCGGCTCAAATAAGCACTGAATAAGCCAGTTCCTAGCATAATACAGTATCTTTGGCAGTTTTATTTTTGAGTTCATTAGCATCAAAAATGCGCAGACGATAAAACAAAGAAATACTAACACATTAAAATTAGAGAATTGAAAAGGCAAATACATTAAAAATCTGTATTTGAGGCACTCAATCAAAGTCCTGAGGGCAATGTTGTGGCTTTCACAAAAAACTACATGTTATAAGCTGATTGGAAGCCACGCTGACCACAGTAACCTAAGAACCTTGTCTGTGAGGTGTCTGGAGATGGGGCAGAAGTTTCATTAAGTACTGAGGCAGATACGCACAAGTTTGGGACAATTTCAAAATATGCATAAGCAATATTTTTGCCTGTGCCTTTATTCAGCGCTCCAGTCCTTTGATACAAAGGCTGTCTGTTGAGCATATCACTTAGAAAGTCTCTTTTCTACTGCACTGCTTACAGTGGATAATTTAATCATCACAACATTGGAAGGGCTTGTTAGTCATCATAAACAAAACTCACCCATCGATTTTACACCCAATATAAGAGGAAACGGAAGCCTTACCAGTAAGCTACTCAGACCCTCGTAGTCAAATGCTTGATTTTCATACATGTCCGCTAGCTCTTTGCTGTGTTCAATTGCCTTCTCCCACATCTGCAATAAGCCAAAAGAAAGTGAGCAATTCAACAGGAGGTCATATCTTTAGAATAAACCCTCTGAGCTCATATATGTTTAGACATTCTGGGATTCCCGATAAAGATTACAGATCAAAGAACGTTTTCATAAAGTCATTTTATATTGAATGCTGTGATCTAGACATAAAGTGCATGTCTGTTTTTTTAATTATCTTTATTCCTCCTTTTGTCCCTTGCAGGAGTGGCTCTACAGTTAAAGGGCTTAGAAGCTAGGCGATATACTATCACAAAACTCTTTGGAAAGGAGTCTGACATTTTTCTCTAGTTGTGTTAATCCTAGGTTTAGATTAAACCTTAGACTTTTCAGGATTTTATAAAGAATGCCTGGTGTGCTCCTGAAAATCCGGGGCAGCTGTAGATTCCTTTTAGTGCCACATCTCATTATCTACAAAAAAGCCATGCCTTATGTCATCAGATCTTCCTTGTCAGGTGGAAGGTTTCGTTAGTATGCACGTGTGGTTGCATTTATATGCTGTGTGTGGGTGTGCCTGTGAATGGTACAATACATGGAAGGCTCTGAGTGCCATTTTGGGAGACCCAGTGCTGACAGGATGAGCATGAGGAGGTAGAGAAATCCCCCAGACAGATTTGTGAATTGATGCATTCTAGTGAGCTCGGTGGGTCACACACTGGAGAAAGGAGAGCCAGGCTCTTCAGAACACTTCAAAGGGTGCTCTTTGATTCAGGAGGTGTCACTGGAAAGAGGGCTAAGCACATCTCAGTAAGAGATGGGGATGATCAAGAGTAGGGCTGAGGCCCTGGAGTAACCTTTTAATGCACATATCATTGTGGCTGATATCCAGGTGTGAACTTATAGTCACTCCCATTGCCTATGTTGTGGGGCTATCAGGTTTGGTGTCGCTCCTGTTGTGACATACTGCATTCTGGTGGAAGGGCAAGATAGAGGAGTTGGCACTTGAAAAGGAAACAAAGCCCCAACACAAACTTCAAAGACTCAGACATTAAATGACATTTGATGTCCGGATATGGACTATATGAAAGGGAGCTCAAGGCCCCCAAAACTGTTGACTGTCAATCAGCGGGTGGGCTGTGCAAGGAGGGGATGCTCTGCTAAACGTCTGGCTCTGACCAGGACTGGGGGCTAAGGCCTGCCATTCTCTCAGCTGGGTGAGGGGACGTCACCCAGGGAAATTTAAGAACACCTGCTCCTGGGGCACCCGTGCCTGCCTGCTTACCAAGACCAGGAAGAGAGCGCTTGGAGGGAGCAAGGTCCAGTGGGGGATCCTGGTGAGTGGATCCCAGTAGCGAGGTATGAGGAGACAGTTGCTGCACTGATCAGGCTGTCACCCAAGTGCAGATTCAAGTCGGCGACCCCGTATGCCAGAGGGGGTCACCATGAAGTTATCCGTGGTTGTACTGATAGGGCCATAGCCCGTGTGCAAAGTAAAGTCAGCTACCCCGTACGCCAGAGAGGGGTGCTATGAAGAGGAAATCACTGCTGTGCCAATTATGTTGTCGCTCACGTGAAGAGTAAGGTTGTGACCCCGTTTGCCAAAGGGGGTAACCATGAAGAACAAGTGACCTTCAACTGTCATCGAGAAGAGAGGATGCCGTGGTTACTTGTACGTGTCCAAGCCCCAACTGAGGGTTGGAACCAGAGCATTCATCCTCCACCTGTGAGAAGAAGCAGTGAAACTTACAATCTCGCCAAAGGAAGCGCTGTGGATGCCCAGCCACTGCCCCTGCAGAGCTGTGAGTGCTACTCACCATCAGCAGCCGCTGAAGCCCACTGTGACGTCCAAGAGTGAAATGCTCCCTGGGACTCCAGTAGTGCAACCCCTGCAGTAGCAGGTAAGACTAATCACAAGGCCAGAAGGAACTTGTTCTGCTGCATAGCGCTTCGGGAGCTGAAACACTTTTGGAAGAGTTGGACTCCTGAGACTCATACTACTAGTGGGGCTTAACCTCAGTGCCGCATACAGTGAATGGGGAATAGGCACTACCATTAGTGAGAAGGAAGTGGGACTCTGGGACCTACCTATTGAACACTAGAGCCCTGACCTCAGGGGACTGTGTGTATTGTTTGTGTAGGCTGTATTTTACTTTGGGCTCATATATTAATACTCCTTTTTACATAATTGGCTTCACTGAAACATATAGTGTTTGGTATCAAACACTTTGTATTAATAAACCCACACTGATTCCAGAGACGGACTTATTAATACATGCTCCCAGAGGGTACCTTAGAGGTACCCCCTAAAACCTACCAGACCTCAAGTGTGCTAGCTGACTGGTCCAGTCCAGCCTGCTGCCAGAGACAAGTTTCTGACCCCCAGGGGTGAGAGCCTTCGCTCTCGGGAAGTCAGGAACAATGCCTGCTCTGGTGAGAGGTGTTATCACCTCCTCCCTCAGGAAAGGCTAGTAAATTAGAATTCCAAAGCAAGGGGCTTCAAAGAGCCGCAAAATGCGAATCTGGCTTCTCTCAACGGAGAGGAAGCGGACCTCCTTTGTACAGAGCACTTTGACACGTGGACAGGTGGGAAAATTAGATAGTCAGGGAGGCGGGCGCCCACCCCCAGGCTAGTGCAAAAAGAACAATTGATGGACAGAATGCAGAACAGTGTCATACATTCACCCCAGTACAGAGATCTGGGCCTAAATCCATCGTTTTTTTGCTCACCATGCCATTCCAGTTTGGACCCAGCCATATGCAAATCAGTTTTGACCCTGCGCCCATGGGAACAGTCCAGTCCGAACTACCAGGCCAGGTCCTCCCTGGACTGGAAACAAGCATCCTAGGACCAGTTTTGGGCTTTCAGCCCTCATCAGCCAGGATAGCTTGACTCCAGTGGCATGGAGAGCACGGGACCCACGTCTGGGCATACCCGTCCCACTCGGGGTGACAAATGCAAAAAGAACAATTGATGGACAGAATGCAGAACAGTGTCATACATTCACCGCAGTACAGAGATCTGGGCCTAAATCCATCGTTTTGCCACTGGATTCAAGCTAGCCTGGCTGATGAGGGCTGTTAGCCCGAACCCGGTCCCATGATGCTTGTTTCCGGTCCAGGGAAGACATGGCTTGGCAGTTCGGGCTGGACTGTTCCCATGAGGCACAGGTTCAAGACTGATTTGCATATAGCTGTGTCTGAACTGGGGTGGCGAAGTGACTAAAGAACGATGATGGATTCAACCCAGATCTGTGACTGGGGGTGAGTGTCTGAAAAGTTTCAGCGCTCCGTCCATCATCTCCTTGTGTTTGCTTTGTTCGCCCTAAGTTGGCAGGGTATGCCCAGACGTGGGTCCCTTGCTCACTTTGCCACTGGATTCAAGCTAGCCTGGCTGATGAGGGCTGTTAGCCCGAAACCGGTCCCAGGATGCTTGATTCCGGTCGAGGGAAGACATGGCTTGGCAGTTCGGTCTGGACTGTTCCCATGAGGCAAAGGGTCGAGACGGATTTGCATATAGTTGTGTCTGAACTGGGGTGGCAATGTGAGCTAAAGAATGATGATGGATTCAACCCAGATCTGTGACTGGGGGTGGGTGTTTGAAAAGTTTCAGCACTCCGTCCATCATCTCCTTGTGTTCACCCCCATGCTAGTACCACCCAAAAGGTGGCCTACCTGAAGTGGACATGACTTTTCAGAGTAGGCTAGCTTGATGATGAGAACCTTAGTGATTCTAGGACAGGGTTATGCCCACTTCGCCCCGGAAGTGGTCATATAGAGGGTGTAGTGACCCCAGGGGTAAGTAGTACATTGGCTACAACCCCTCACTTTCCTCAATGCCCCTAAATTGAGTATTTAGGGGACCCCTATACCAGATTTTCAGATTTCGATGGATCAAGAGAAGGAGTGGACAAAGAAGAGTCCTGTCACGAGATCCGAGGAGCAATGACTGAGTTGGTGCCAACCCTGCCAGCCTGACTGCTGCCCCCAACAACTGTGGAAGAAGCAGACTCGTTCTGCCACTGTGCAGTCTCCAAGAAACCCAGAGGAATGCTGGTGCTTCACCAGTTGCCTGAAGAAACTCCTTTGGAGTGGAGAAGCTAGTCCCCTGCAGCCACAGGCACCAAAGATGCAAGGTGCGGTCCACTGAGTTGCCGCTCCCTAGCCAGCCCAATGCATCAGCTCCCCAGGAAGAGGACCCTGTGCTCCTGAAGGAAAGATCTGCCTCTCCACTGAGTGAGAGTACACCAGGACCAACCGGAGCAGGACACGACCAATTGCCGGGTACCAAACCGCTGGCAGCAGCCAAGGCTTGTTGTGCCCAGTCTGGACACCAACGCAGAGGAAGCCCAACCTGCACATTGAGTGACTTCAGGGGCAGTGAGACCTACTTTGCGAGTGGCCCAGCTGTCCTGTTTGCCCCTCTTTTGCAAAACAAAGACCAAGACGTCAGTCTGTGACCACCGCCACCTGACGCCTCAAAGCACCTATGCACCTGCACTCCTGAGCCCGAGTCCAAGGGAGGTGATGGTGCCAACTGGGTCCTCAGATCCACAAGAGCTAAGCCCATGCTTGGGTTTGCCCAGACTGGACTTTCACTCGCCGACTGCAGCCTCTTTCTGCAGGGCCCCCTCCAACTGCAAGAGACTCCCGCACCGGAATCCAACCTCAAAAGACACCACTGCACCCGAGCCACACAGCCCGAGAAGAAGTGGATCAAGGGTGTCCCTGTGTGCCAGAGGATCTCAAGGGTCGAGCCCCCCTGTGGGTTCCCCTGGTCCCAGCTTGCAGCCTCTTTGTAACCGGACCGTTCTCCCACTGAAGTGAATGGGGCACCCAATGTCGTGACACACCTCTGCAACCGGATGCCCCAGAGCCCCTCGAGATGACCTGTTGGTGTGGCCTTGGACCATGCCCCATACTCACCTTAAGTCCAGAAGAACAGTCCCGTAAGTCGCTGACAAGTGCCCGAATGCAACACGTTTTTTCCTCCATAGGATAGCATTACTGATCCTGAAACAGCTCTAAGCGTCCATTTTTGAAAACTGTAAAAATTCATAACTCGAAAAGTACGTACCCGATTCCGATGATCTTGGTATCTACATTTATATAAAAGTCTGTGTTATTTTTAAAAATTGGTGTTGGATTTCATTATTGAGTGAGTGTCTCATTTACTGCCTTTGTGTGTGTAATAAATGCTTAGCACTACCCTCTGATATGCCGTACTGCTAACCCACACTACCACAAAAGAGAGCATTTGGGGTGTCATCTGTGCCTCTCTAATTCCTTTTGGGTTTGCCTGGACTCTGCACACTGTACCTCATTTTGGTACACTATATAGAGAGCCAGCTTCCTACACCTGCCCATTCTGTAAGGTCAAAGAGAGTGTAGTAACACATGCTTTCTCCAAGGTTCGAGAACCCTCCAGACAGCCACGTCCGGCAAGTGATCTAGCTACATCCGTTGAGCCCTTGACAGGGTATATTAACCCTGCCCAACCTCGAATCTCCTCACTTCCTGCGGAACAAGCTGCACTCTTCCCACTCACCTTAAGAATCCTGCCGAACCGAGAAGCGCTCCAGTCTCCTTCAAGTCCATCCGAACCAGTGGTTCCCGTTGCACCAGCTCCCTCGACGTCTTCCTCCTCGCTCCCTCCTGCACAGCTACTCCGGATCCCCTGTGACTCCCTGAGTCAAGGCTTCGAGATCTTCTTCGAACTTCAGACAAGTTGAAGAACTAGTCTAAGCACTTGATATCAGGTTAGTGCGCACTAAACCTACTATAGTAGCAAACCGAACTGAGTATCCATGTCTTCAAAGACTATAGACTTTTCCTCCATTCCCTCTCTGTGAATCACTCCAGCACTTCTTGTATGTTTATTCTCCGGATCCTTCCTGCAACCTTGATGCTAGAACTGTATCGCACAAGAATTAAAGACTTGAGCTCTGTGTTTCTCTGATGAACAGTAGTGCTAAGACAAAGCACTTCAGAGTTTTTTATAAATGCATGAACCTTGTACCTTACCCTGTGTTCTGAGTGTATCCTTAGGAGTGTAAGTAACTCTGACCTTTGGCCCTAGTGTATCCCTAGGAGGGCAAGGAACTCCAGCCGTTGCCCCCAGTGTATACTTAGGAGTGCAAGTAACTCCATCCTTTGCTCCGACTTTAACCCTGAGAGTGCCAATTACTCCAATCTGTATTTCAAGTTTATTTCTTGGAGTGCCACACTCCAATCTGTGATCTTGTTTATTCTGCTCTATGCTGAGCTGCTGATGAAACTTGTAAGTGCATGTCACTGAAGGTAATGCATGGTCATAGTATATAGAGGCCTGTTAGTGTACTGATGGTAAGTGCCTCCTCTTGTTATTTCCAGTGTATTGCGTCATCGCAAAACAAGAGGTTCTGGTCCAGTGTGTATCTACCTCGCAGACACAGGTCTCAGGAGCTGCAAATCCTGTTACATAGTGTTGAACAGCCACTGAGCAGATACAGTACCGCAAGTCTCTCTTTTCTTATTTTATCCCAACCCCCTTCGCCCCCCAGGGGACAGTGTGTGATCAAAGGTTTCGGTTCCCTGGCCTGCATTGTCCTTGGGAGGGATAGGAGGCCCAGCATCGGCTACAGTGTTGCCTATGTGGTTGGGACCAGGTGAGTCCATTACAGACAATAAGAGGCAGAGGGTAAAACTAGAGCACCGCCAAGCCTGCACCCGTCAAGGACTGCTTGGTGGTACATGTTAGGCACAGGGCAGTGTGGCAGCCCCAGCCAAGGGCTGGAGCAGCGGCAAACCAAGGACACCACAAAGTACACAACAAAGGGGGGGTCTCATCATCATCTGGCCTGATGATCTGTTTTGTTGCTTCTGACTTACCATACTCTTGGGGTTGGTGATCAGCATCCTTCTGGATGCCCACCTGCTGCTCATGTGGTACTTGGGACAGGAGAGCAGTGAGGAGATATTCCAGGGAGGAGTCCATAGGAAAGTGTGCAGGCCAGCAATGTCTCACTCCTTTTCATCACGGTCATTGTATCCTGTCTTAGACATTTCTCCGGCAATTTACTGCTATATGATGTGCTAGCCTAAAAAGGACAATGTAAGCAAAGCAAGACTACAACACCCAGAATGCATTAGGTTGTCATTCGGACTCCCGGGACTGGAAACACTGTCCACAAAGGCATGGAGAGAGGGGGCCCTATAGCCGAGTGTATCTGGAGCATGTCTTTTAAAGGTCACCTCTTCAGTGGAGGAGTAGAGGTGAGTGAGCCAACAAATTAACGTGGAGAGCCAAACCAGAGTTGAGCTAGGGGTCTAGCTGGGCACTTAGAGCCATGTGCGAGCCACGCCTTGAAAATGTTTATATATAATTCTTACAACAAACATCACGTAAAATATGATAAAGTCTCCTCAAAATTAAAAAAAATGTATTTCTTTAACATATTGGCATTAACATGCCACATTATAGCACTGCGCTGTGATGTACTTATTAAAAGTGAGTTTTTAAACATGAATTTAGAGCCGTTCCTACCCTCGCCCTCAACCTGGCGACAGCGCCATTAGTGAACTAGGAGGAAAGCTAGTCAGTTGCCATGTGAACCCTGCATGTAGCCCAGATTCTTATGGAGAGAGCAACATTATAGTCTATGAAAACACAATAGGTTTTTTAATAACTGGTATTCTGAACTCGCGTATTTGAAAGTCTTTTTACATATACGACAATGAAGAAAAATGAGAATTGGTGAAATAAAATCTTTGCATAAGATCTTACAGTTTAGTTAGGTGGGGAAGCAGCGATGAATCCAGGTTTTCAAGAATTTATTTCGCTCTCTTTTTTTTTTTTTTTTTACCTCTAATGTGAATGCTTTTTTTTAACCTCTTTGTGCACAAGGGTAGATTGAAGGTGGCAGGCAGGGAAGCCACACGAAAGCTCGGCTCGTAGTTCTAACACAACCTTGAGCAGAGTCAGAGCCAGGCTTCAGAATCGAGCCTGGCTTGAGCTTCCAGTGACTCGCCAACTTCTAGGGAAGGGAGCAGGGCATTCCTAAATACAAAGACTTTAATTCTCTCTCTTTCCATACCCTAGGGTCTTGCTTTTTCTCAAAACTAGTCTAGCTCCCTCCCAACACCCAATTTATTTCTGTAGAATCTGGTAGCTGTTTTGCCAGCACTGCAATGATATAGTGCATTTAAACTGTAGGGCAGTTCCAACAAACAGAGAACAGCGTGGGGCTTGGTGGGGTTAACTCTTAACTGAGGAGTGAATAACTTGAAGAATGTTAGCCATCCGCCGTCCTGATATTTCGAAAACTGTAGACTTTAACATTGCCAAGTTAATTATAAAACGCAATCGTCCCCCCCTCCCACGCAGGTTTTTGCCTCCCCCATTGATTCTCTGCCTAAAAGGCTTTTTATTATTCTGACATAGGCACGCATTTTAGAGAAGGTTACACAATTTCATAACTTGGGGATTTTGGAAATGTTGTGCCAGCCTCATCCTCGCTTTCATGATTTCCGGGGTTCCTGTGAAGCAGTGCTATGGTTGATAATCTGTTCAACTCACACTTAAAAATACATAGTATTTGTGTCACAACCTTGCAGCTGCGTAGCCCTGTAAATAATGTGCATTATATTACCATTACACAAATGCAACAGAACTCATTTTGTTGACTTGGGAAACTCGGATTAGAGCTATTGACCTGCAAGTTTCGCTCACTTGCTGCAACAAACCATTTACCCACTGAACTTTCTTACCAGCTAGTGTAAGTAATTCTTTTTGTTAGTGGAGAATTGTAGGCTTAGGTAACAACTATTTTTTATTGATAATTAATTTAATTGGCACTGCACCTGGAAACATCTTTTTTTATATAAGCCACACCCAACGACCAAAACTACTTCTCATGGTCTCCTTGACTTTTGTAGTTTTCATCGGAAACGATGTCTGTTATCAAATGGTTACAGTGTAAGATTTTCAGTCTGAAGGTCAAGGGTTCTAATCCTGCAGTCTCCATGGTCATGTCTGTTTAAAGGTTCCTTTCATTACAAAGAACGTCAAGGTGCTTCCAATAAAAGGGTAGTCTTTATAAAATGGCACTGATGCGTCTAAAACTGTGTATGTCATTGGGAGAAAAGCAGGATTAGGTAAAAAAAATAACGTTTGTGAATAACCAAATATTTTAAGTAGCACTCTGTATGGAAATATCTGTTTTAATATATGACACGATGCAAAGAACAATACAATTGCTTTCTCTATCCCCTCAGCCTGTTGCTACACTGTTTCCATGTTCTTTAAAACGACTGCTCATCTTTACTGTCGTGTTGGTCGCCTTTGTGATTGTGTTGTGTTTACTCTCTCCTCTGACATTTTTACTGGTGGCACAGAGCTCGTCTACAGCAAAGGTACAAAGATTAGCTGATGAAAAATGACATTTTGTTAGTTCCACGTTCCGTATGGCCAGTGCCAGTGGAATTTGGTGCTGTTGGCGCCGTAGCATATTCCACAAAATCATGGATTTACCACACTTGATACACAATCCAATGTCTTCAGCATAAAAAGATGATTTTAACACAAAAGGACCTTCCAGCCTAAACGGATCCCTCTTGTATCCCAATGGAATTAGTTGCTGCACAGAGGCAAACCCTTTGCAATGTTGATAGGCCATCGATTACTCTATCCAGGTGTTAAACAGGTACAAATGAGGTGCCTCCTTTACCCAGACCCTATTAATGTCTGTTAAAATGACAAAATAAGACTACTGTCACAGAATATTCTTTAGGGGTAAATTGAACCGCATGTATTATTTACAAGACTTACTAGTGCCACAGAAACCGAGCATTGCAGCAAACATGTGGTACATCTAAATAGCATCTCCACCCTTCGAAAACTTTTTCCGCTGTTTAAAAGCAAGATGCCTTGGCCTCAGAATACACATTAAAACAATGTTCTCTTTTATTTCCAGATGAGTTTCCGACCACAAAATACATTTCTAGACAGAACGTTAGAATTAAGCGTTCCCACACAATTATCTTCCACTTTTATATTGGTGGGGGGTCGTTCTATAAAATTCTTCAGACACATGCTTTTTAAATTGCAAAAAGAATCCTGACGAAGGCTCCCAGCCTGTTACATCAAGTGCTAAAAAGTTGGCAAGAGGCAGGTTTATATCGTTATACAATAAAAGGAGCAGAGAGTCGAAACGAACAAGCCATGAGCACAAGCCGGTGTATTCAATGGGCCTCCTTTTTCAGAAGCGATTATTTTTCAAAAGTATACAATGAGCCACAGAGATGTTATGTGCACTGGGAAAATAACCAAAAAATAATGTAAAATGAACAAAACATTAAAATATTGAGAAGTATTCCAGTCTTCACCAGTTTCCAGGAAACTACTCAGGACCCTAAGAGTCTGTTTTAAAGGAGGGTGGTAATAGGAAATCCTTCAATTCCGAATAAATGAAATATCCGAAAGCAAATCCTCAGGTGGAATTCCCTCTATCATTCAATCACTATGTGAAGGAAATTCCACTAGTAGATTCCCTTATGGATTCAGCACTTTCTTCAGAAGTTGAAATATTTTCTATTCCCACGCAGTTTGTCCCTAACCCCATCACCAGGATGGTCTGATGAAGCTCAAATGGTGACTGCGGTGAGACTCAGCCACGCAATTAGAACATTGTGCAGAATAAAATCTGCCAGAAAAGGGGAAGTAGAATCTTGTTCCATATTGAAATCCAGGATTAGATCCATTTCAACAACGCATATTAGCAGGTCTAATACTTAACTTTCAACTGTACACAAACAAGTGTCTACAACAACAGCCCAGAAAAAGGAAGGTTTGCTGGCAAAGATTTATTAACAGAACCATGCCTTCTTCATTGCTCTTCAAGCAAAAGCATAATTTATCATGAAATTTGCCACTCTCAAAAACGTTAAAGGTACTTTTTACAATTTCAGATGCAACTGCTACTTAAAATGACAAAGAGAAACTCGCCTTGCCCTTGTCGAAGAAGGATATGATTTCCTGGTAAAGCTTCTCCTTAAGCTCCTGCTGGGAGTACACAATATAGCTGTCCCTCTGCAGCAAGTGGGGTGCACACGGCTGATCCGACCACTGGAAGGCAGAAAAGTTATGAGTTGTGAAGAGAGGACCTCATCAGTGAGCGACTATCAATAGAGAACCTTTTAGAATAAGCAGCCAGGAAAACAATCCCAACAGACACTTCTAATACTTAGAATCCAGGAATGAGTGTCCCTTTCATGCAATCAACCACTTTTAATATTAGGCATTGTCATTTTCGCGTTGCAAATACACAACTTTAACAAAAGAATTCTAGACAGAGGAGTGATCTCGGTGTAAAAACTAACACAAAACTGGAGACTAAGAATCAGTGTGCAACAGCAGTCAGGATTTAGGCAGACAAGTTTGTATTGTCGCCATGGTAGCCCATGTCTACCTATGCACAGTATCCATACATTAACAATGGAAGACAACCAGGTTCTTCATGTTTTATTCTCTGAACCACAGTTGTGTAGAAAGACCAGAACATGAAAACATTTAGCACTGTACCAACAATAATGAGTTCACAGTTTTTTGGAAGTGGGGAGGAACTGTGCCCATGGTTACGACCTTGCTAGAGCAGGGTTGTTTATTTATCCTTAATATGACCTTAAGAACTCATGTTCAACAGAGCAGTGGCCCTGGCATCTCTTTTCCAACTTTACTAAGTAGGTTATTATAATTAATTTCATGGGACCTCACTATAATAACCCTCAAACTGACAGATTTGAGAATCGTTGTGCTTTAATGGTTGTCCAGGTTTACTGCATTAATAAGAGAACAGCCTTCTGAACAATTATTTTGTAAATGTAGCTAACTGGCAAGTTTGATGACAAAGCATAGTTGTGGGATGCAAGCATCAGGCAACACGGCCATGGCAGAAAAGGGTTCTCCTTACTCCTTAGCTGCTGTCAACCCATGTTCACCAACTCAACAATTTTTCAACCAATTGAGAAACCGAAATCCTTAAGCCCCCCCCCTCCTCCCCCCCAAAACCTATCTTTGCAAGGTGACTGGGTGTAAAATAGACGATGCTTGCTGACGGAGTGAACCCTTTTTCATTTATTTGCGACGTTATATGACAGTCCACCTTAATTTATGTGTTGAAAATGGACGCCTTTCAAGCCTTTTGTGAAACCACTTTGGAAGTTTTTTCCTTTTCTTAAAAATTGTGATGCACTAAAAATCAACTAGGGGAACCATAAGGACAGAAGTCTTAAAAATAAAGAGATTAAGCGGGTGGCGATGATTGGACAATGAGAACAAGAGCTCTAGACTTAACATGCACCTTCTGCAAACGAAAGATGGACATTGTCTACTCTCTGAAACAGGTCAAGATAACTGCTTATAAACTTGGAAAAAAAGCTACAGTGGAAGAAAGGATTTTTCGGGTTCACGTAATCAAAGGAATGATGGTTCAGATTACTGAGGTTACCGTTCATGAGTTTCAGTTATCCATCACCAATCTCTTATCTTCTCTAATCTAAGGCAGTATATGTAAGCTTACCTGCAGAAGCTCAGCATGCAGTAGGAGGGTGTATGCTGCCTCCGAATAACTCTCACAGTCTCTATGCAGGTCCCGAAGCTTGTATAGATACCTGAAAAAAAGAAAAGCAAGAAGCATTAGAACAAGTACCTGCAAAAAAGATCAAGGAAAGCAGAGATATATCAACTCGCTGCAATGATGCAAATGACATTCTCACTCATGACCAATTTTCATATTTAGGATTAAGATAACCCTTAAAGTTTTCAAACCCTGCTTTTGGTATATCCCTCTGAAAAGATGGCTTATTCCAATGCAAGTAAACATCTAAAAATTAGATATTTATGTATAAAAGACATATGGCCACTAGTACCTGAAAAACGGTGTAACCCACAACATGCAATCTACAAACTGAGCTATAAAACATGGCTGTGTTCGGAGTGCACAACAGCACTTGGTATTGGAAAAGCCAATTGATCTTGCCTGTTGGATTTGCCAACGTATTTTGCTGATACTGTTCAGTAAGAGAAAACCCAACATGACACATCAAGTGTCAGGCTCTTGTCTGATCCCAAGAATAATGAAACAAAGGAGATTTAATGTGTGCTAGTTTTTTAAACACGTTTTCAAAAACTTGCCATTGTTTTAGAGCATTGAGAAAGGTACCTTCTTGAGAAAATTATGCATGAGCCACCAGGAACAGAGAACGTCACACAGTAACCACAGAGGGAAGTGAAAAGAACAACCTTCATTAGGGGGGTCACTACAGAAATATTTTGGCATGCAGCAAGGGTGTGGGAATCTCAGTTAATCCCAATATAACATGGAGCCGACGAAAGAACAAGGCAAGCAGATCTAAAAGAAAGTGCACTGTAGACGAGGGAGGCAAAATCTCAACACTGCTGTGCACGCAGGGAGATAAAGCATAGTACAAGGATGGATTTACGCTGCCTCTTGTACCAAACAGGGGCCTTTCCCACTGGAAAAGAAGCCAACAAACTACAGGCCGGGTGAAAAATACAAAGGTAAAAGCAAATACTGAAGCACAGATGACTGCATTAATGACAATTAAGAAAGCACAACTGAAATCTATTGTGAAAACAAGTACTGCTGTGCAAGCAAAAACTGAATAACGGAACTATACTTCAAATGCACCATTAAAGCAGGAGGAGAGCAAACAGGTGAGCAGAGCAAGAAAACACACACTCCGATGGAGCACTGTAATAAAAAAAGTAGTTCCTCTGTATTTAAGTGGTGGAAGGATACAAGTCATCTAATCAAAAGAATGGTATGGAAGCTATGCTCTACGGGAGGAGCAAACACAAGAAGAGGAAGAAAATCCATAAAATAACAAGCAAGCAAATGAGACTGACAATTAAGCCAACCAATGATAAGCAATAGGCTGACTGTACATAATAGGTATTTTGTTAACTGACAGCTAAAGATGTATATAGACAAGACCAAAAAGATTTATGCCAGAGAGGTTATAGGAGGACTATGCAACACTAATCTGAAGTATTAAGACACTGAACACTACCTTCTTTAAAGAGGCCTGTCCACATAAGGTCCATCATAAACCCTCCTACCAGATGAAGAAGAAATATTTAGCTGTATAAATCCACCCTCCCCCAAACACCACACTTCACTGTCATTCAAAACAGTAAACACAAAAAAGGAGACAGTGAAGCATTCTTGCACACAGACATGCATCCATGGAGACTGGGGCAGGGTGAATTGAAAATGGAACATGGAGACAAACACTGATAGGATGACACTGGAACTGTGAGACACAAACGCAGAGAGAGGTGTAGACATAAGAACGGGGTGAGACCTGGGGATAGAAGACAAAGGCACAGGAGGAGGGACACACAGACAATGGCACAAGGAGTCACAGGCAATGAGACAGGGGGTGGGAGATACAGAAACAAGTTTAGGGAAATGCTAACAATGGGACTAAAAGATGTAGACACCATCAGACACTGAGGCAGGGAGACACTGAGACATGGGGACACCAACACTATAACACGGCGACACCAACAATGGGACATGAAGACGCTGGCACTAGGACACATGCAAACTACCGGACAAAATTGGGCTTACTTTTCCAAACCATGCTTTGGGGAAGTTGTGACTAACCAGTTTTAATCCTCTTTTGATATTAATTGGCTACTGGACCACTCTGGCCTGTTTACTTCCAGGTAAGAGGGTTGAGTATATAGTGATTAATGTTTTGGGCAACTTAAGGCTGCTGATGGATTGCTTTGAGATCCTAATAATTCTGACTTTTCCATACTGTCAACCACTTGCTCCTGCTGAGCTGGCTGCACCAGATTGCAATCCAGGATATTGTACTCAATTTTACTGGATGATCCTCAATTGTATTACATCCTTTCTGATCAATTGAAACTATGCTATCATTTTGCCAAACTTCTTGATCCAAGACTCAAACTGCTGTCCCAATGGGCTCCACTTTATTACCTCCTTTCTGAACGCTTATCTTTTACCGCAAAGCTATTCTCAACCAACCTTTTGGTTTTCCTTTACAAACTATCAGGATGACAAGGAAATCATTCTAGAGGTAGAATTTCTTTGGCTTCGGACATCCCTTGAGCCACTGAATGATCATCTTGGACAAATGGGTAAATGAAAATGATCAAACTGAGAACAGGTAGCCATTGGTAATTTGCTGTTTATGGAATTAGAAGGTATCTGGCTTGGATCGCTGGGCTTAGCCCTCCCTCCTGTAACAACAGTTAAAAATGGAGCAATTTTATAGACTGGCCTATCCAAGCACTCAAAACAGCAGCCAGAGCTAAGGGAGGCTTTTTATGGTGATCACAACAAGAACATCCCGTACTAGGAGCAAGCCCAGGAAATTCACACTACCATTGTTTTGGCTGGTTCATGGTTCAATTATGCAAAAATGAGCAATAGCTAAAATGAGATCTACTGGAGTTGATTTATTGCATTTAGTGAATCCAGCATGATGTTGCATGGGTGATTGATGGCTGTGGCATATCTATAGGGAGGCCAGATGGAGCCCATGCCCCAGCTATCTGTCCTGGCCCCCTTGAGCCCCACCATCACAGCTGCTGAGGCAACACATGAGCCGAAATGTTTGGTTAAAATGTTTAAAAAGGACGTTTAATGGGTGTGTGTGTGATAATTCTGGATTGGGAGTAGGTAGAGATATGGTGTTTACACTCAAATAAATTGTAATCTATAACCCTCTTTAATGGTGAAGTCAGATTTTAAGTCACAATTCTGAAAATGCCACTTTTAGAAAGTTGGCATTTTTCTTGTCCAAACCATTTGCACCTTCTGCCTGTGTCCTGGGTCACCTGATTTTGAATGGCTCTGCTGTTGGGTTTGTGTATTGCTGCCAGTCAGAAAAACAACAAGCATTGGCATAGCCAATAGGTCTCGCCTTTGGGATCTTATAAGTGTTTAGCCATGCAACAGTTGATGTTGTTGCACCAAGAATATTGTGCTGCATAAGTAAATACTTATAAGATCCCAAAGGCGAGACCTATTGGCTATGCGGGGAGAGGCGAGAGGCAGACACCGCAGACACTGCGGGGAGGGGCGAAGGCAGACACCGCAGACACTGCGGGGAGGGGCGAGAGGCAGACACCGCAGACAGTCCGGGGAAAGGAGAGCAGCAGATACCGCAGACAGTCAGGGGAGAGACAGAAAGTGCAGTTGGGGGAACGGTGAGAGAAAAACACCACAGACAGTTGGCGGAGGGGCGAGAGAGACCGCACTCGTCGGAGGGGTGAGAGACACCACAGTCAAACAGAGGAAGGGTGAGAGACACCGCAGTCAGTCAGAGGAAGGGCGAGAGACACCGCAGTCAGTCAGAGGAAGGGCGAGAGACACTGCAGTCAGTCAGAGGAAGGCTGAGAGACACTGCAGTCAGTCAGACAAAGAGTGAGAAGCAGATAATGCAGACAAATGAGGGTGGAGGAAGAGGCAGCTGGGGTGGGGCAAGAGAAAGACACCATATACAGTTGAGGGGGAAAGAAGCGGATAATGTAGACAACTGGGGAAGGAACAAAAGGCAGACATTACAAACAGTCAGGCAGGAGCAGGAGGCAAACATCACAGACAGGGCAAGGCAAACACTCCAGACAGTCAGGATGGGCAGAAGGCAGACAGTGCTGTCAGGATGGGCAGAAGGCAGACAGTGCTGTCAGGATGGGCAGAAGGCAGACAGTGCTGTCAGGATGGGCAGAAGGCAGACAGTGCTGTCAGGATGGGCAGAAGGCAGACAGTGCTGTCAGGATGGGCAGAAGGCAGACACTGCAGTCAGGGAGGGAGAGGCAGACACTGCAGTCAGGGAGGGAGAGGCAGACACTGCAGTCAGGGAGGGAGAGGCAGACACTGCAGTCAGGGAGGGAGAGGCAGACACTGCAGTCAGGGAGGGAGAGGCAGACACTGCAGTCAGGGAGGGAGAGGCAGACACTGCAGTCAGGGAGGGAGAGGCAGACACTGCAGTCAGGAAGAGACAGGCAGACACTGCAGTCAGGGAGGGAGAGGCAGACACTGCAGTCAGGGAGGGAGAGGCAGACACTGCAGTCAGGGAGAGACAGGCAGACTCTGCAGTCAGGAAGAGACAGGCAGACTCTGCAGTCAGGAAGAGACAGGCAGACTCTGCAGTCAGGAAGAGACAGGCAGACTCTGCAGTCAGGAAGAGACAGGCAGACTCTGCAGTCAGGAAGAGACAGGCAGACTCTGCAGTCAGGAAGAGACAGGCAGACTCTGCAGTCAGGAAGAGACAGGCAGACTCTGCAGTCAGGAAGAGACAGGCAGACTCTGCAGTCAGGAAGAGACAGGCAGACTCTGCAGTCAGGAAGAGACAGGCAGACTCTGCAGTCAGGAAGAGACAGGCAGACTCTGCAGTCAGGAAGAGACAGGCAGACTCTGCAGTCAGGAAGAGAGAGGCAGACTCTGCAGTCAGGAAGAGACAGGCAGACTCTGCAGTCAGGAAGAGACAGGCAGACTCTGCAGTCAGGAAGAGACAGGCAGACTCTGCAGTCAGGAAGAGACAGGCAGACTCTGCAGTCAGGAAGAGACAGGCAGACTCTGCAGTCAGGAAGAGACAGGCAGACTCTGCAGTCAGGAAGAGACTGGCAGACTCTGCAGTCAGGAAGAGACTGGCAGACTCTGCAGTCAGGAAGAGACTGGCAGACTCTGCAGTCAGGAAGAGACTGGCAGACTCTGCAGTCAGGAAGAGACTGGCAGACTCTGCAGTCAGGAAGAGACTGGCAGACTCTGCAGTCAGGAAGAGACTGGCAGACTCTGCAGTCAGGAAGAGACTGGCAGACTCTGCAGTCAGGAAGAGACTGGCAGACTCTGCAGTCAGGAAGAGACTGGCAGACTCTGCAGTCAGGAAGAGACTGGCAGACTCTGCAGTCAGGAAGAGACTGGCAGACTCTGCAGTCAGGAAGAGACTGGCAGACTCTGCAGTCAGGAAGAGACTGGCAGACTCTGCAGTCAGGAAGAGACTGGCAGACTCTGCAGTCAGGAAGAGACTGGCAGACTCTGCAGTCAGGAAGAGAGAGGCAGACTGCAGTCAGGAAGAGAGAGGCAGACTCTGCAGTCAGGAAGAGAGAGGCAGACTCTGCAGTCAGGAAGAGAGAGGCAGACTCTGCAGTCAGGAAGAGAGAGGCAGACTCTGCAGTCAGGAAGAGAGAGGCAGACTCTGCAGTCAGGAAGAGAGAGGCAGACTCTGCAGTCAGGAAGAGAGAGGCAGACTCTGCAGTCAGGAAGAGAGAGGCAGACTCTGCAGTCAGGAAGAGAGAGGCAGACTCTGCAGTCAGGAAGAGAGAGGCAGACTCTGCAGTCAGGAAGAGAGAGGCAGACTCTGCAGTCAGGAAGAGAGAGGCAGACTCTGCAGTCAGGAAGAGAGAGGCAGACTCTGCAGTCAGGAAGAGAGAGGCAGACTCTGCAGTCAGGAAGAGAGAGGCAGACTCTGCAGTCAGGAAGAGAGAGGCAGACTCTGCAGTCAGGAAGAGAGAGGCAGACTCTGCAGTCAGGAAGAGAGAGGCAGACTCTGCAGTCAGGAAGAGAGAGGCAGACTCTGCAGTCAGGAAGAGAGAGGCAGACTCTGCAGTCAGGAAGAGAGAGGCAGACTCTGCAGTCAGGAAGAGAGAGGCAGACTCTGCAGTCAGGAAGAGAGAGGCAGACTCTGCAGTCAGGAAGAGAGAGGCAGACACTAAAGTCAGGGAGACAGAGACAGACACTAAAGTCAGGGAGACAGAGGCAGACACTAAAGTCAGGGAGACAGAGGCAGACACTAAAGTCAGGGAGACAGAGGCAGACACTAAAGTCAGGGAGACAGAGGCAGACACTAAAGTCAGGGAGACAGAGGCAGACACTAAAGTCAGGGAGACAGAGGCAGACACTAAAGTCAGAGAGGCAGACACTAAAGTCAGAGAGGCAGACACTAAAGTCAGAGAGGCAGACACTAAAGTCAGGGAGAGAGCGGCAGGGATGGCAGACACTGTAGTCAGGGGAGAGGCAGCCACTGAAGTCAGCCGGGGGGGGAGAAGAGGACACCACAGACGGTCATGAGGTAGACACAGCACACAGGGGCCAAGAGGCAAACATCACAGTCAGGGGTGAGGTAGACACCACAGGCAGTCGGGACATCAGAGGGAGGCAATCAGGGGTGACGAAGAGGCAGACACTGCAAACAGTTTGGAGGCAAGTGGAGGGCAGCATAGATATTCAGGGGAGAAGAAGGATGGAAGACTCCACACACAGTTGTAGGGGTGGAAAGGCTAGTTGAGCAGGCAGTCGCGGAGGGTGAAGTAGCAGACACCGCAGACTATCAAGAGGCAAAGCGAGACACCAGACAGTCAGAAATGGGTAGAAGGCAGACAGCACAGTTAGTTGAGGGTGGGGAAATGCAGGCACCGCAGACTAACCTGGGTGGGGAAAGACAGACAGCAGACTATTGGGAGTGCTAAGCGGCAGACACCATAGACAGTTTGCTGGGGGAGAGACACCGCAGACAACTGGGAAGAAAGCAAACACCACAGACAGTTGAAAGAAAGGCAGACAACAGGAAGGTGACCTGTCCGCAGCTTACACAGATCGTCCGTGAACTTACCCTAATGTTCGTTATGCGTTGTTGATGTTTTAACATATGTCATTGCCCCATAATTTCAGCTCTTCCGGGTCGCATAACAACCGAGCCAGCGACTGAACATATTCTGAGAGATGTCTGAGAACGGTAGGGACAGTAATGTGTAATATGACCCAGGATTGGAGCATCGATAACATCCCAGCCAATCGTAGTGAACAACACAGAATTCCGAAGTGCTGATTGGCTTTAGAGTCCCCGTGTGTCTTTGTCCTAGCTGTCTGCAGACAGTCGGCCGGTGCCGCCCACTTTGGTGAGTAGTGGGCTGTGGGCTTGTCTGGAGGTTACCTCGAGTAGAAGTAGTCACCAGATGGGCAATGTCTGTATCCAGGAAAGTTAGGCGAGGCTAGGTAGCTCCTTGAATGAAGGAGCAAGGCTAACCCCGGGTGGTCCGAGTTAGCAACGGTTGGATCTCGTTGTCACAGGCCCTCCTCGTCTGCCAGAGATGACTGACAGATCTGTTTACTGACACCTGATGTCGCACGTTTTATAAAAATCACAAAACGGGACACATTCTCGAAGACACTAAAGCTGCAAGTACACTTTTTCACACGTGAGACACAGTGACTCTTGAAAAATGAGAGAGGAGCGGGGGCGAGCGCGGCAGCCTGCTCAGCTGACCAGACGCTCGTGCGTCATGGCCTTTTCCCGGAATGTGTTTCCCATTATCGCGCCCGCGTCTGGGCACGATAATGGGAAACAGATGTCGGCCGCGCGGGTAACCGCCCGGAAAAGGCCATGACGCACGAGCGTCTGGTCAGCTTTTCAAACCCCTTACATAAAGTCTTCGCCAGAAGCAGCGCTTGCGCGCTACTCTAGGCTCGACCTAAAAAGGGCTTATGTGTGGCTAGGATGGGCCATTCTGGCAGGATGGCTAGAGGAAGCATTGTACCCAGCCTTGTTTACACTTCAAAGGGCTATGCCTCCTGCACACACAAAGGAATATGCCCCTTGCTATTGTCTCCCTCGTTTTCTTTGCAGATTCCCCTTGTTTCTTTCGTCTTTCCTTACAGATTCCCTCTCACCCCTTCTTTCTTCACAGATTCCCGCTGTTTTCTCCTCACAGATCCCCTCTAATTCTTTTCTTCACAGATGCCCCTACCACTGCCCCTTTCCCGTGCACTCCCCTCCTCCGTGCCTTACCACCCATTTTGCCGCCACCCAGCTGTCTCCTTCCGCCTCCCACCTCCACTCATCCCGCCTAGCGCCCTACCCCCTCCCGGGTAACCTACTTAATGGAGGCCGCAGTGTGGCCACGCCACCGGCGCACCAAAAGCACGCCTGTATGCGCCTGTCGGTGCCTGGACCGTGCCCAGCGTCCGGACCCCTGCCCCCCCCCCCACATCTACACATACACATGCACCGAACTCCTAGCTCTCAACCTCAGTCAAAGCGACAACAACTGCTACCTCACATCCCTGCGATTTACAGCAGGACCTTTCTCCTGTCTCAACTGCCCACTCCACTGCAACACTGAACGCACAGCTCAGGAACACCCGCTGACCATCACCCATGCGAATCAACTCCACTGCTTACTAATCAACACTCGCTCACTCCACAAGCACGCCAGCGAAATCTGGGACATCATCACCTCCCTCATGCTGGTCATCGTCTTCCTCACCGAGATGTGACTCAACCCGGCATCAGCACCCGACATCACCACCACTACACCACATGGATACAAGATAATCTACCGGGACCGCACAAACGAGCAAGGCGGTGGAATAGCCATCATCCACAAAGAGTGCATTAACTGCACTGCCACCACAGACACCTCAACCCCTATTATGGAACAACTCAATTTCCAGATCAAAACTAAATGCAAAACCACAATCAAAGGCACCCTTGCCTTCAGACCCCTGGGTCCACGCCTCACCTTCTGCAAGGCCATCGCCAAATGTATCACCCCTCTGTCCATCAACTCCAAAGACTTCCTCTTCCTCGGTTACCTCAACTTCCACCTAGAAGACCCCAGCAACACCAACAACCTACTCAAAAGCATGGAAATCGTGGGACTCTCCCAGTTGCTCACCGATCCCCCCCACATCACCGGACACACTCTATACCCGATTTTTTCAGCCAGCAGCAGAATCAGATACAGCCACCCACCAAGTTCACTTGGTCCAACCACTCCATTGTCCACTTTCACATCACAACCCCCTTGTTCAACGCCACCGGCCCCCCAGCACCCCCTACAAGAGCTGTAGCAAAGTAACACAAGACATCTGGATCAGCTCCCTCAATGCTCCCCTCAACATCATCACCGACCTCGAAGAGGCGGTCGGAAACTTAAACGCATGAATCAACACATGAAACGACAATGTCGCCCCCCACAAACCCACCAAAAGAAACAGATTCTCCAAACACCACAACTGGTTCACGCTGAACGCAAAGCCCATATGTGCTCCTGCAAGCGACTTGAGAGGATCTGGGGATCCAGCAATACTAACAATGTCCGCCACAATTTCAAACTAGCCCTGAACAGGTACCGCCATCATCTCAAAACCGCGAAACAAAAGACCCTGGCCGGTCGCCTGGACACCAGCTCAAACCAAAGCAAAGAGCTTTTCTGCATCATCAAAGAATTCTCCAACCCCATAGCCACAGAGAAGACAGTCAACTTCCTTGCAGACTTCTTCTACACCAAAATCTCCACCATCTACGAAAACGTCGACCCCCAACCCCTGATAACTGAACTTAGCAAACACCTCAAAAAAACCCAACCCACAGGAGAGCTCACTAAACACCTGGGAGCGTCTCTCCGCTATCACAACCACCACCATCATGGGCTCCATCCACTCAGGTGCCCCCAAAGACATCTGACCCCACCTCATATTCAACGTGGGAAAAAGCACCATCAGCAACGAGCTCACCACAGTCATCAACACATCCATCTCTTTGGCCTTCTTCCCTGGAGGCTGGAAACACGCAGAGATCAAACTGCTCCTTAAAAAACCCTCTGCAGACTCCAATGACTTCAAAAATTACCGGTCCATCTCCCTACTGCCCTTCCCAGACAAAGTACTTGAGAAAACAATAAACCTTCAACTCACTGCCCACCAGGAGAAAAACAACCTTCTTGACCCCTCCCAGTCTGGTTTCCGCTCAAACCACAGCACAGAGACAACCTTAAACGCTGCCACAGATGTCATCAGGACCCTCCGAGACAGGGGAGAAACCGCCACCCTGATCCTCCTCGATCTCACCGCTGCATTCAACACTGTCTCCCACCACATCCTCCTACATGGCCTCCACCAAATGGGGATCCAAGGTAAAGCTCTCAAATAGATCTCTTCCTTCCTATCTGTTTGCACCTAAAGCATCTGTTTCCCTCCTTTCAACTCGGGACCAAAGAACATCGTTGCGGCGTCCCACAAGGATCCTCTCTAAGCCCAACTCTCTTCAACACATACAAGGCACCACTGGCTCTAATTCTGGCCCAGGGATGCACCAATAAAGATAATTGCATACCCTGTAGCTAGATTTAACTATCACATTTTTCATTTGGTTTTGCTCTGCTGGCCCTCGTCACCCTTAGCTCATCAAAGGTATTTGTTATACCTCACCGCAAAACATCCCTGAGCTCCTAACTCTCAGAAAGGGGGTTGTAGTCTGCTTCGTGACTAGGCATCACGGTGCGAGGTTACCCTATGATGAAGCATGCCACCTTTGGCATGTGAGGGAAACCGTTCTTTCAAAGGGATACCCCACCACTATAAGGTCTTTTCTGTCCTGTTGGTTGTAGACCCAGGATTTTTTGTTTTGGTTAATATACTTATAATAGGGGGGGGTCAGCTCCTGCAAGTCTTAAAATCTCCTCTGGCTCTCTTGTTGAGATTTGACCCCTTTGATTACTGCCAGACGACATGCTTTTGCTAGAAGCCTTGCTTTAATTTTTGATTTTGCTTGTAGATGAGGGCGTAGTTGTGTTCCTGCTATGTTAAAAATCTAGCAAGCAAAATGCCTTTCTATAGCTTCTTATGGCGCTGAGATCTGGGGGTATTTCAATTTGATGCAAATACAAACTGCTGAGAATAAATTCCTCAACCGTTTGCTTTTGCTGCCTTGTAGTGCATTCACTTTCAACGTTCATGAAGAACTAGCCACTGGCTATGTTACTGATTTGATCCAACTCCGGCCCCTGATTATGCGGTTGAATGTATTATTTAAGAAAGAGCTTGAGCTAAATAAAGCCATCATCAAAGATTGCTTGCACCTTGACAATGCCAATAAGATCCTGTGGATCAAGTATGTCAAGGATTGGTTTCTCAGATTAGAACGACCTGACCTGCTTTACAAACCTAACATTATAAATAAGGCTGATATGGTGTGGGTCAAGAAACTTTTATGTCAATCAAGTTCGAAGAAAGAATCAAATGCTTTGTCTGTGCCAACTGTTAGATCCTATGTCTTGGTTCAACTTCCCTTTCATTGGAACCCTATCTAAACATCGGGCTGGCTAAATCTTTCTGCTTCTTGCTAACGTGGTTAAGGTTCAACTTGATGCACCATTTGCTTTATGTACCCAAGGGGTGGGCAGATGATGATAAAGACAGTCCCTGTCAATGTGACAGTTATTCAGTACAATATACTATGCACTTTGTTCTTGAATGCTCTTTTTACCTGCGTATGCACAAAAGATTCTTGAAGCCAATCTTGAATGAACGTAATTTTAGACAAGTCACCTGCAACACTTACAGATGTTGTCTGACATTACAACTTGTTACCATGTTGCTTACTTTTTAATTAGTGCAATCAAAATGAGGAATTCATTGATCTTAGAATGACGCATTGGTCTTAAATATTATTTGAGTATATTTGTTGCTTTTAGCTGCATTTTGGATAATTTGAATGTGTTTTGATATCTATTTTATTATTTTTACTTCTTACTGTTGTGATCTTATTGATTACACTCTGTGTTTTAATATCTTTTATGGTTTACCTGTTCTAAACTGCATAAAGATTCAATTGACTGATTGAAGTTGCAAAGCCCATTTTTATGCCACTGTTATACTTGTTTTCTGTGGTAAAACATAGTATACTACAGACACATTGCACTGTATATATGCCTTGTATGGCCATGGTGCAACTTTCCTTTATAGAACTTACAGGCGTACCAGCGATCTAGAGTTTCACGATCTACTTCAGAAAATGTAATAAAAGTTCATTGTTTCCATCTGACATGGATAGGACAACCGTTCCTTAACTGCTTAGGTCCCTCTGCTGTGTAATGCACTACCTATGAGCAATTAGCAATAAATACGATTCTAAAAAACCGCTGCCCTGCTATTCAGAAAACTTTCAGAGGCATGTACTCTATATCGCTGACAACAGTCCCGTATGTATCACACACCAAGTTAGGCTCCTCTAGTAATCTTACAACTTCCATATAAATGATACAAAGGCATCAGATACTGTATTCACCTCACACAAGCTACATAACAGATAAAGGATGGCCAAAGTGGCTGGTTGGTTTAAATTACAGGTTCTACAAGGAAAGAATCAATGTTTTAAATAGAACAGGCAAAGTCAATGGGTTTGGCCTTGGCAAGGTGGTGCAATGGTTTAATTTATGTTTTATTTTTTATTGCAAGTAAATGTCATAAGAAATAAAAAATAAAAAAAATGCTGCTGCCGCCGCCTAAAAGTGGTGGCCATGCTTGTGATGGACAAGCTGGAACCATTATTTATATTTTTAATAGAATAATGCGATTGCTTCCTAGTAACAGGTGTCCTAGGAAGAGATACAAAAATATGTTTTAATTTTTAATGCTCTAATGCTCATGACTGGAAAATATTATTCTCATTTCAATACCTTTAACCTGAAGATCTAGTTTAAATACACAGAAATGACAAAAAATAACAAATGATAAAGAATACAAAGTAAAAAACATTTCTGAGTTAAAGTATTGGCCCATATCCCTGGCACTGAAATGCACTTGCTGATGTGCACATGTGGTCAGGAAAAATGCATCACTCATAGTGCAAGAGGGCCAATGGCAGAAGTGGGCAGAACCATTGCCCCTATGATGTATCCTATGGTGGGTGGAAGCAAAACATGAATGACAAATGAACAGCGCAATAGATGAAGAAGGTGGAACCAAAGCCCCGCTACGTATATATATATTTCTCCATATATGATTTTTTTTTTGCGTTAATGAGATAAGGCTGCCTGTGGGTTAGATTTAAAATGTTGGGTTGGTGTGTTATGGAAAAACACATTACATTTCATAAAGGTGGAATCATTTTTCAGCAGCAGAACATTCCTAGAATTAGGGCAAACAACATGAATAGCGAGGCCTGCGATTAACATCAAGGCACATTTTCTCATGGAAGGGTCACCAGATGCATGAAACAGCTTTGAGGGATATGAGGTGGTGTTAAACGCAATAAACCGTTTCTCAAAGAGGATGGAAAACCAAGAGAAATGCTTGACAACATGTTGGTTAAGCCTCTGTCACAAGCTGGTAGAAAATTAAATGGGGATGCAGGACGGTGCATGGGACAGACTCAAAGGGGAAATAGGGCTAATATAGCAAAGGTAAAGATGGAGACCACACAATAGCCAGTGGCGAGAGGAGGCAAAAAAGGGACTGTTTTGATGGTCCCTATTGTTGCCAAATGCTATGATTCCATAAGTTGTGAATGGTAAGGCTGCACGTGGAAGGGGCACACGTAGTCAGTTGCAGCATTTGAGAAGTAGCAAGAGTTCCCAGATCTCCCTTTGGAGTTCCCTATGCATTGATAAATTCATAGTATATTCTCAGCCAGTAAATCCCAAAGTGTATGACACGTGACCCAAAAGCACATTAAAGAATGTTGAACTTCCCCATATAGAAGTGTGCGCACATCTAGTCTGCATTTGATTTTGGCTCATTTCCATCATCCTATGTGATTACATTGTTAGGTCTGTCCTGTTTCTGCCTCTTACTTCAGTGCTATCTCACACAGAAGACAGCTTTACACAACTTCTAACACCCATATGTCAAAGGCAGGTTGGTAACATCCACAGGGCTGACCAGATAATTGACATGTAGCTGCCTCAACTAAATATTTCAGTGCTAGAAATAGAAAATCTTACTACAGTTAGAAAACATCTAGCCCGAGGCAAACTGTGAGTCACACAACCTGCCTCATGCCAACTATTAATAATACAAAGCAAACACAAGGAGATGATGGATGGAGCGCTGAAACTTTTCAGACACTCACACCCAGTCACAGATCTGATTTGAATCCATCATCGTTCTTTAGCTCACTTCGCCACCTCAGTTCAGACACAGCTATATGCAAATCAGTCTTGACCCTGTGCCTCATGGGAACAGTCCAGCCCGAATTGCCAAGCCAGGTCTTCCCTGGACCGGAAACAAGCATCCTGGGACCGGTTTCGGGCTTACAGCCCTCATCAGCCAGGCTAGCTTGAATCCAGTGGCTAAGTGAGCAAGGGACCCACGTCTGAGCATACCCTGCCAACTTAGGGCGAACAAAGCAAACACAAGGAGATGATGGACGGAGCGCGGAAACTTTTCAGACACTCACCCCCAGTCACAGATCTGGGTTGACCCTGTCTAGATCACTCACTAATAGACCTGCTGTTTGTTGTCTTGGTTTCTTCTGTAGGCAAGACCCAAAGAAGGTGGGAAATAGATTTGTGGACTTGGCGCTGGCTTTGGCCAGGTGTTGTGTGGCCATGGCCTGTAAATCACCCAGGGGACCTATTGTGATGACATGGGTTTCTGATGTTAGTCGTTGGCCACGAGCTGAAGAAAAAGCACTTCAGAGGGAGGAAGCTAGGGGTGTACGTCGCATACCTATTGCTCTTCTCTGGAGGGAAGTGGTTGATGAATGGGAGTACCCATGGGATGAGTGAACAGTTGACATTGAGGAAGGGTAGGCTGTGGGGCGGAGACCTGGTCGTAGTGCGTAGATGCTGCTGTAGATAGAATGGATTGCCTAAGCTAGCCCCCTATCCCCCCCGCCCCCCCGGACCGCAGCAATTATTGTTGTCCTGACATCCTAAAATAAGCCTTTGACACAGTCAATGCTTATATTTTAATATGTATATTCTAAATGTGTATTAATATTATCGTATGGCATTTAGAGCTGCTGAAATAACCCCAACCATGGCATGTTTGCCTCTGCTGGTTGAGTATGGGAATATAATTGTAGATCTAAAAAAGTGATTCAGTACTTATTTTGAACTGTATTACTAATAGCTGTAATCCAAGAAATCTGACTCAGAGTTTATTCTTTACTGCATTGTAATATTTTTGAAAATGCCAATAAAAAAGTGTTAAATAAGTGTAATGTCTATGGGGATTTTGCAATTTTTAGACTCTGCTACAGGCCGTACCACTGAACTGGATTTACACTACATTTGGCAGAAAGCTAGCTCTTGGTCCTGACTATTTGCCCTGCATCTCCACCATAACGCGTTTCAGCCCCACCTGGGCCTTGATCACATATATATATCAGTGGCGCAGTTCCCAAACGCCACTTTATAGTTAGGTCAGACTTTCCATAAGAAGAGTGTTGTAAATGATTTCTTCCTTTAACTAGGGAATGTTACCTAGCCCTTCCTTTGTGTCTTATCCCAGTTCCCTCTTAGAACCCTTGTAAAGTTCTAATGTGCCCTCGATACCAAGCGGGATTCCAGACTGGTCAGTTGGAGTCTGGTCAGCTGGTGAGGTGCTTGCTTTGTTCGTTCCTGCCAATAAACTCAACTTACTTGGAAAGAAGTCCAGCGTTGTCTCTTCAATCGTTTACCTCATTTTGGCGACGAGTTTCAGTGCTGACCAGACAGCTGAGCACGCCTTCTTCCAGCTTCATCAATTGAATACGTCCGGACAAGCAGCACCCCCAAGAAAAGAACCCATCGTGCACCGCATCGCCATCCATCCTTTAAACGAGTCATCCTCATTGACTCGCCACGGAGATAAGTTATTTAATTTAATTTGGGACACCACGGCTACAACCCTGACGTCACCTGCCCAACGGTGAGTCTTCGCGCGCTCTCTACCTTGCATGCGCCATTCATCGTCAAGTCCTTCGTTGCTAGGGTGCGACGCTTATGCCTCAGCGTTCCCTTTAGCAAGAGTGCGATCGCTGCCACGCAGATCCTCCACGCATATGCTTAACGCGGTGACGTCAGCGCGCAACGTGACTCCATTTTAAAAAAAAAAAAGAGGAAAACTTTATTTCCGTGTATTGCAACACCAGCGTTGTGAGAGCTGGTAACCACGGTTACAGAGATCGGCGATTAACCATTTGTTTTGTGCCTAGTTTGGAAGCACAAAGTGGAAAGTTCAAGTGTGTTGGCCTCACGGTGACACACTCACCTTGTACTGGCAAAACTATATATTTTTTTACATACTTCAATTGGAGTCCGGTTCTCCTTAAGTTACAGCTTGGTTCTAGGTGGTTACATCTCTTGTGCCTAACAGTGAATCACACACAATTGTTGGTGCCATTGCTTTGGTGCCATTGTTTTTAATAGGTTTTAATTGGTATTTAAGTACAATTAAATTTGAATAGTCATGGCACAACAAGTGGCAGTAACTCTACCTCCACAATTCCTCAGCGAACCAGGTACACCTTCTACTTCATGGGAAGATTGGATTGTCATGTTTGACAATTACCTAGATGCTCTTGATGGGCAAGAGTTTTCTGCTAAGCGGAAAAAAGCACTACTATTAAGTGCCTTAGGCAAGGAAGGTCAACGAGTATTCAAGTACCTTCCTCACGCCTTACAATCCAGCGGCCTGTCTTCACCTGATGAGTACAAAGAGGCTGTAGCGAGACTTGAAGTAAGGTTTTCCAAAGAAGAAAATTTGGTCATGAACAGATTTAAGTTCTACACACACAAACAACGCAATGAGGAATCCATTGATGATTTTGTTGCACGCTTACGTGAACTTTCAGTGAAATGTAATTTTGGTGCAATGGCAGATGAGCTGAATCGCGATCAGCTCATCGTTCAGTGTAATAATAGAAAGATACAAGAGAGAATGTGGGCGGCCAAAAACCCCTCCTTAAGCTTAGCCATAGACTTGGCTAAAGTGGTCGAAGAATCAGAAAGATGTATGAGAGAAATACAGAAATGTAGCTCGCAGCAGCAAATCTCTGAAGTGTCTGAGAAACTCTTGTATGAATGTGAACCTGGTGAGGATGAATTAGTGGCTATGGTAAAGTCAAAAGGGAAAAGCTTTCAAAAGAGAAGTAACCCCAGCAAATTCCCAATTAAGTTTTGCTCAAGATGTGGTAGTAATACACATACCTCTGATGCAAGATTTTGTTTTGCAAATAACAAAGAATGTCTAAAGTGTGGCAAGTTGGGTAATTTTTCAAAGATGTGTAGAAACAAAGGCAGACCTAAAGTAGCAGTTATTGAAGAGTGTGCTATTGAAATCAAAAGAGATAGAGATAAAATCCTGGTCATTGATGATCCAGATGTCTTTACCTGTAATGAAAGGAGAGAGAAGAGACCGAAAGCTGAATTTACTGTTAATGGTCATGTTGTAACTCTGATGGTGGATACTGGTTCAAGATATACAATAATCCCGGAATTCATGTTCAAGAAGGAGTGGGGTGTTATGCAAATTAAAGATAGTGACATTTCCCCTACTGGATATCAGGAGAAAATATAGAATTGTTAGGTTACTTTGAAGCTGACATCTCTTTTATGCATAGGTCCACTAACGGCAAAGTTTCTGTTTCTGTTGATGGCCCACCCATCCTGGGTTGGATCCACCAATACGACTTGCACATTATAGTCAATCCCAGAGCACCCAACCAGGTTATGGTAGTTGATGATCATTCTCTCGATGAGATTTTACTTGATACAAGCAGGGTTTTTAGAGACGAGTTGGGTGAATTGAAGGGGTATGTGCATAAAATCCAGTTGAAGAATGATGTTATCCCAATTCAACACAAGGTGAGGAGAGTTCCCCTTGCAGTCAGAGAGGAGGTTAAAATGGTAATAGACGAAATGCTTCAGGGAGGCATTATTGAGCCTGTGGAGGCTTCCACATGGGTTTCTCCGGTGGTAATCACGCAAAAGGCTGATCACAAAATTAGATTCTGTGTGGACCTAAGATCCCTGAACAAAAATGTTGTAGCGGACACATTTCCCCTCCCAAATATCGGTGAGTTGGTATTCACCTTGCAGGGTGCAAAGTACTTCTCTAAATTAGATTTGAAGAGCGCGTATCATCAAATCAGTCTTCATGATGATTCAAAACATTTGACAGCGTTCATAACCACAGAGGGTACTTTTCAATTCACCAGACTTCCCTTTGGTCTTATCTCTGCTGCTAGTGTTTTTCAGCGTATGGTAACAGAGATCTTCAAAGGTATTAAGAAAGCGGTGTTTTTCCAAGATGATATACTGGTCTTCGGTGATACCATCTCGGAGCACAACAAAGTACTCAATTCTGTGTTGCATAGAATAGATAATGCAGGTTTGACACTACGTAAAGAGAAATGTGCGTTCTTGGTTCAACACATAGAATATTTGGGTTACGAGATCTCAGCCCAAGGTGTCAAGCCAAAGAAAAATCTTTTAGAAGCCATACAATCAGCCCCATGTCCTTCTGACAAGGACCAGCTCCGTTCATTCATGGGTCTTGTAGAGTTCTACTCAAAATTTGTGAGGAACTTCTCAGAGAAAACATTTACCTTGCGATTGTTACTAAAAAAGGAGTGAAATTTGCATGGGATGAAACTCATACTAATTGTTTCAATGAAATTAAAAAGAATTGTGTGAGGCTAAAGTTCTAGCTCCCTTTGACATCAGGCGCACATCTGTGTTGATGGTAGATGCCAGTGGTACCGGTTTGGGCGCGGTACTTTTACAGAAATATTCTGAAGGAGAGAAAACCATTGCATTTGCCTCTCGCCCCCTTTCACTCTCCGAACAAAATTATTCGGTTATTGAAAAAGAGGCACTTGCTGCTGCGTGGGGAGTACACTATTTTAGAACCTACTTGTGGGGTACCAAGTTCCAAATCAAGACAGATCACAAACCTTTGGTTACCGTTCTGTCTCCAGGTGGCGCTGGCAAAGGTTCTCCTAGACTAGCAAGACTAGCTTCTAGACTTCAGGAATATCAATATGACATTTCATACATACAAGGTTGGCGCAATGTACAAGCTGATTGTCTCTCTAGGTTATCAGTCAAGAGTAGCGATGTCAAAGATGATTTTTCTGATACTCATGAAGAAGGTGCAGTAGCCTTTGTCCATGATGTTGTAGCTCTGGGTGATGGTACTTTCACCAAGGATGAATGGTGTTCTGCAATGGAGAAAGACTATGTCCTCATCAAGGTCATGGATCTTGTCAGATTGGGTACCAGGCGCGAGAGTTGTGTTTTACCCCCTGTCCGCCCTTTTCTTAAGGTTATTGATGAGCTTTCTGTGTTTGGTCACAGTATTCTTATGAGAGGTGATAGATTCATTCCACCATTCAATTTAAGGCAGACTTTACTGAAAATTGCTCATGAAGGACACCTAGGGCAGACACTCACTCAGCGCAGACTTAAAGCATATTTTTGGTGGCCGGCCATGGACGCACAAGCTGCATCCTGGGTTGAAAGTTGTCAAGCTTGTAGAGAAGGAGAAAAAAGACTTAAAATTGTTTCTAGTCCAGCTATGGGTCACATTGATACTCCTAACCAACCATGGCATAGTGTGTGCCTCGATTTCATAGGGCCAATGGACGAATTGCCAGGTACTCATCGTTTTGCTATAGTTGTGGTTGACATATTTTCAAAGTGGCTTACAGTTAAATTTGTCAAAGATATCACCACTGATTGTACCATATTATTTCTCAAAGACTTATTTCACGAGGAAGGTTTTCCCACAAGACTCATAACTGACAATGGCACACAACTAACATCCAACAAAATGCGTATGTTTTTGTCTAGTTGTGGTGTGGCTCATCATCGCACGTCTCTCTATAATCCCCAAGGGAATGGCGTGTGTGAGAGAGCTAACAGGGTTGTTAAAGGCATTATACAAATGACATGTGCTTCTGGGGTTTTTTCCAATGAAGTTGTTCAGGAGATGGTGTGGGCTTATCGAACCACTGCTCATAAACAAGATAGTAAGTCTCCCTTTGAGCTTATGCGGGGTAGACGTCCCGGTACCAAACTTGCACCCTCTTGGCTGAAAAGTTGTTTGGTCAAGGGTGTTCACCCGGAACCGAATACCTGTACCTCTTACTCAATTTCCTCTGGCGATCTCGTCAAGGTCAAACCAGGGAGAGTGACCAAAGGCCTATCTAAGTTTAGGGGTCCCTTTTTAGTTAAACAAGTTTTTCCCCACTATGTAGTTTTGGACAATGGTGAAAAGTGGAATTTGCGCAGATTAGCATTGTATCGCAAATCTACAGCCACAAACGATTCTATTCAATTGGCCCATCCTTCTCCGTCCAACAGCGGCTATATGCTATCCATCCCAGAGGAGGTTACCACACCTCCAGTTGTGAGTTGTCGTAGGGGGGAAGGTGGTGGTGATGCTTTCAATCATAGTAATGTTCGCGAACAGTTGGATCACAGTAACGGTCCTTCTACTACAAATGATGCTTCACATAATGTTTCTTTATCCAGTGACATTAGAGGTTCAAGGTCTCGTAGACTTCCATTGTACTTGAATGATTATATATGTTAGTGTTCCATGTTAATATTCCCCAACCTATGTTCTTCGTTATCCTAAGGGAAGGAGATGTGTTGTAAATGATTTCTTCCTTTAACTAGGGAATGTTACCTAGCCCTTCCTTTGTGTCTTATCCCAGTTCCCTCTTAGAACCCTTGTAAAGTTCTAATGTGCCCTCGATACCAAGCGGGATTCCAGACTGGTCAGTTGGAGTCTGGTCAGCTGGTGAGGTGCTTGCTTTGTTCGTTCCTGCCAATAAACTCAACTTACTTGGAAAGAAGTCCAGCGTTGTCTCTTCAATCGTTTACCTCAAAGAGCATTTTGTTTTTGCGTATAACTTTGGTGCTGTTTGACGAATCGTCATAAAAAGTTCATCCACCTCAGTCAGAAAGGTTTGGGGTCATCTGTCAAGTGGGGGTTGAGAAAAAGGGGCCATTCCAACATGTGTTTTCCTTATACAGTTTCCCATAGGAATTTTAGACTGTGATACAGAGAAAACATGTTTAGTGAAAACTATCTCTTTGCTCCTTTAACATGGTTTTTGTGATTTGGTATAAATCCATTCAGCAGTTTTTGAGAATTTCAGGTTAAAAAAAAATAGAGATCTCTGGATGGTCTTGCTGGAGTACCACAGAACTCCCACGGGACCGCAAATGTAAAAAAAAAAAAAAAGAGCTTTCTGATTGTCCGAGAGACTTTTTTTTCCCCATCAACCTCCCCGGTTTCTTGGGACTGCGGCGGTCCTTCAGTACCGAGAGATCTGATTGGCTGGCACCAACATGAAGAGAAATGTTGTGGCTGCCGTTTCAGGACACGGGGACTGTGTCCTGAGTTTGTTTACAAAATAACATAAGGGTGCAGGTAAGGGGTACCCTGACCCACTGGCCCTTGTAGGGGAGTTCCAGAGGGACCCCGCCTTGGGTCAAAATAACAAATTGTACCATAGGTCCTGCTGTACCCAGCAAGGGCCTGGGAGACCCAGTACAGCCCCACCTGTGTACTCCTGCAGGAGTACCTCGAGAGTACTGAAGGAGTGGAAAAAAATGTTTTGAAAAACATGGCCTGGAGCCCCAACACCATGCTGCACATGCCAGTGTGTGCCAAGGGTTGGCCGCAGGGCCAAAGGCCAGGCCATGGGGCCAACTGCATACCCCACGTGGCCTTTGGTCATGCAGGGCTTGGCCGTCTGCGGGGAGGGGCCAGATGCTGCTTCCAATCCTCAACTACGCTCATTCAAAAGGTATGCTCAGTCAGGGAGTTGGGTAAATATGATCATAAAACCCAAGGGAATCACTGAAAAGAAAAAAGTTAAAGTCACATTAATAATAATATCTTATTTTACATTAAAAAAAAAAAGCTCAAACTTGCTGAGAAAAACACAGGTTAAAGTTACTTTATAATTAGATAAGGTAATTAAAGTGTCTTTATGGTTAGGCCTTGTGATAATATAAAAATTAGCGCTTTAAAACAAAAAGCATTGAAATTCACCAGTTATCGATTGCTGAGCTAACTATAACTTGTGCCCCCGCCATACACTGCTTATGACCTCACATATTACATCACTCATGACTTATTTAATGACATCATTGATGACATCATCGAAACCTAAGGTACATTTTCTATAGTCTCTTTACTGCTAATGAGTGTAAGCTTTAGCAACATGCTTGACCTGCTGATGGGTCATGCCTGTGTGGAGGGAGTGAGTGAGTCCTGACTCATTGCTGGCCCACAAGAGGTAGGCATCTGTAAAAGCAGGGGCATGGAATGAACACCCTTCCAGTTCTGCTCAAAGTGTACCATCAAATACCCTGGTAGTGACCAGCACTGGGTTTGTAATCTCTGTCTCTTGCCGGATCACTAAGAGACCTTTTGTGAAGCTTGCCGGGATTTGAGGTATGAATAAAAAAAGAAAAAACAACTGAAGGAAAAGACGATGGGCTTAACATAAGATGTAGAGGCAGGCATTGTGTGAGATGCTGAATATTTTCTGAGCGGAACGCAGGCCTTGCATCAAAGAAAAGGAAGCTAGACCCTCTGGCATTGCTGCAGACCAAGCAGGGGAAAGCCCAGAGGTCATCCTCTCTGATGGCGCCAACGCCATAGAGGCAGTTCCTCATGCCTGCAGTGAGACATAAGTAGGTCTCTGGCCCGAAGACCAGGATGGCACCAGTGCCTCAGGTGCCTCTCGGATCTTAAAACACCTTGCAAAAGAGGCAGAGCCAGGCTTCAAGCTTAACATTGAGCTACTTGAAGAGGCAAAGACCTTCGTATTTGACTCTTCCAACCGGGATGCCTGGGCTCAAGAGTCTGGGTCGATGCATTAAAGACTCCGCATAAAGGCACCAAACTACTACGCACTTCAAAGCTGCCTTGACCCCAAGCATCCGAAATCCGCACTCAGAGCCAAAATTGATGGCAAAAGCTTCTTTGACACTGGCATCGAAGCCTGTTCCAAAATGCGCCTTGACGCTGAAGTCGGATACTGCAGAGGGGACGATCTTTGAGAAGCTCTCAGAGGGTCTGGATGTGAAATGTAATAAACTGTTCATCCAGACATGGCCAAAACCCTTTATAAGTCTCTATTCCCAGGACTTGACAGATCCCAAAAAACCAATGGTGACTTTTAAAGAAGAGCCAATCCTCGATCCATCAAGACCTCCCACCCCTAAAAGGGTTGGGGACCCGGCCACAAGCTCAACATTGTTCCCACCCTACCTTCATTCGTCACCACTACACCCACACTACTACACTCATACACAGTGAATGTGGGACGAAGGAGAGGAGTATGTCTATGTAGTAGACCCCCAAGACGACACTCACCTTGAACCTTACTCTGTCAACCCATTCCCACCGATGACACTTCCGCATACCACTTGATAATACAGAGGGCAGCACAACACTATCAAGGGAAGATGCATACAGTGCAGGATGAGTACAACTTCTTGGTTGAAACTCTTTCCAAGAAAGAACACACTACTCATTACCTTCCCATGCTGTAGGGAATGCTGAGGTCAGCCTCCAACAATTTCACAGAGCCCATAAAGGCGAGAGTGATCACTCCTAGCGTTCAAAAAAGTATGAGCAAGCTCCTGATCACCTGGCTTATATTGGTGGGAAGGTTGCCCCAGAATCCCTGGTTGTACACACTGCCCATAACAGGGCCTCTACGCAAGCTAGAGGGAATGCCCCTCCACCTGATAGGGAATCCAAGTGTACTGACATGGTTGGGAAGCGAGTAAGGCTTGGAGTAGCCACCCATTGGCACATTGTAAACTCGGTTGGTTGCTTCCCAGGTTTGACTACTACCACTGGGAGAAAATGGAGGAGTTGGTTAAGCACCTCAGAGAGCCCATTGAAAACTCAAACAGAAGTTGTTGGCTGAGGGGAAAACCATCAGTGATTCCAACATTAGATGCACTCTTGGCACAACAGATTCTGCTTCAAGAGGCATTAACACCTGCATGCTCCTCTGCATGCACGCCTGGCTAAGTGTGTCAGGGTTTAGACCCAAAATGCAACAGCAGCTATTGAACATCCCTTTTGATGGTAAGGTAATTCAATATTTATTAATTATGCATGATTAATTAAAATCTTTGCATATGCATGGCAATAAAAAAAGTTTTTCTTATACACGGATAATAAAAACAGTGTTAAAAGACCATTGAAAAAAGTGTTTGCAATTTATACAATTGGCCATTATAGTTAACAATAAATCTAAAATGCTTATGCATCGGAGAAAGCTAGACTGACAATAACTTCCCTTGGTTGACCAGTCGTCCTGATACAGCATAGTGAAGTGCATTATTTTGAGCTAATAAACAATTCTAATTTAAAGTGCTGGTGCGACTATAAGGTGCTAATACATGCTTTTAGCAGCTGGCTTCATATGTCCCTAATGCGACTTCATTTTTAGGCCTTGCATCTATATATGACTAATTTTTAAGTCTCTTGGTTACTGTCTCAAAAAATTTTGTTAGCCGGCAATTTAGCTGAACCTCAACAGGATTGAAGCACAGCTTTACTGCCTGCCTACAAGTCCGGATGCCGTGATGCCTGAAAAAAGTTCGTAACAAGGTACATCTTATGTCTTTAGGTTGGGGCAATTACAGATGACGTGAATAATATCTTCCTTCCCACTTTCGCATAGACGGCAAGGCTGCGGGCCTCCTCTCCTTTCCCATGGAGGGAGATGGGGATTGATTGCAATAACCCCCAAATGCAGCTTTAAGAAGTTTTCCTTCGTCCTTATTTTGACTCCCGTACACAAGTAAAATTGCGGTTTGAGCCTTTCATAGTCGCTGAGGACTATCCAGCCGCGTGCCTTTTTAGCAAGCGCTGCCTTGTCTTCTAAGACAGATATCATGGGCGTGGTCTTTTTCACTATTTTTTTTAAGGAAATGTGATCTGTTGGTGTACCCCAGAGTTCGGACAGTCCCAGTAGCTTGAGGGAGTCAAACAAGTATTCCCTGGCTGGACATTTGCCATGGCGAGACAGCTCGTTCCAGAGGTGGGAATTTATGGACCCTGGCTCCGCGCTGCGGATTTTATGCCAACTTTTTACATACGCACCCCTTCTTTCCACTGATTGTTTTTGGAGCCCAAATTCCAGCCGTATTAGGGCCGGTAGAACATATTTTGGGAGATGGAAAATTGCTCTATAGGATTTGGCTATTACTGTGTCCAGGGCCGCCGCGTCTTTGCCTTTAAGAGCCTCGCTCCCGTATGTTAGTGACGGCTGCAGTTTAGCTCGCAGTACTTGTAATAAGGGATCGAGTGTGAGGTCGGGAAGCCATTTCTTCAGTGATTTCATTGCTAGGTAAGTCATTATTCCCTTTCTCCGCATGGACTTTAGCTGTGGTTTAAAAGAACTTTTGTGGTCCAGCAGTATTCCTAGATATTTATAGCTTGATACCTGATCCAAACAATGCCCATCTAAATACCAGTTGTTTTTTTTCTTTTTGTGGTAATTTACTGCCATAATTTTGGTTTTCTTAAGATTTATTTGTAGGGCATTCCGATGTGAGAAGCTACTTGATGTGTTCAAAAGATGTTGAAGATCGATGGGAGTCCGGCTTATCAGCAATAGGTCATCCGCATATAACAGATTTGACAATAACTTGTTTCCCAGTTTTGGAGCATGAGATGTACAACTGTCCAATTCCCTGGGGAGATCGGCTAGGAAAAGGTTAAAAAGAAGTGGCGCTAGGACACACCCCTGCTTTAGGCCTTTCGAGGTCGCAATTCGTTTGGAAATGTGTGTCCCTGCGCCTAATTTAATCCTGACCCAAGTGTCTGTATGTAACTGTTTGAGCCGATCCAGGAGTGTTTTAGGTAGACCCCAACTTTCAAGTTTTTGCCAGAGTTTGGCCCGATTAACATGGTCAAAAGCAGCTGTATAATCAATAAAACAAAGGAACAAGGGAATTTTTGCTTCCTTAGCTGCGTCCATTAGCAAGGTTAGAGCCAAGATGTTCCTTGTCCATGACAAAACCCGGTTTGATTTAGAGGAATGATAGAATTTTCTGATGCCCAAGATGTTAACTCGTCCAAAATTGTTCCCGCGTAGTATTTTGCATCTACGTCGATGAGGGCGATTAGTCGATAGTTATTCGGATCATTCCTATTGCCCTACTTAAAAATTGGACTAATAATTGATCCTTTCCAGGATTCCGGAATTGTGGTTGCAGAGTTTATGTCCTTAAAAACCAGTAATAAAGCCTTACTCCAGAAGTAAGCATCGTGTTTGTACAGCATCGGAGGAATGCCGTTAGGGCCTGGGGCACCGTAGCTCTGCCCCTGGCTATTTGTCTCTTTATCTGTTTTACCGTAGGGACATAGCATTCATCGTTAGTGGAAGCTGATAAGTCTAAGTCTGCAGCAAGGTTTCGCCCTTGACGATTGCACGATTTGAGGTTGGAGCCAAGTTGGTCTTTCAGAGTAGGGTTTTGCGTCACTTCTCCCCCATCAGTATCTCTTCCATCCGTTATCGCGTTACCCGTTTCCTTATCCACTTCGACATCCTTTTGTGCATTGCTATTAAAGTGGGAAGAGAGGTAGTCTACCCAAACAGCCTCTGTTCTATTAGAGCTTATTCCAGGGTGGTTGGTCGCTCTATTCTGTGGATTGTTTGCCAAAACTTAGTGCTGTTTTTTTGTTTGGCATCGTGGAGTAACTTAACCCATAGTTCTTCATTCTTTGATCTTATTTTTCCCCATTTCTTCCTTTTTAGTAGTACCTTTGCTTTCCGGAGGGTAGATTGCAGGTCCAAGTTCAATGGGGTTTTACGAAGTTGTCTCAATGTTCGGTTTATGGTGCGTTATGTGTCTTTGATTCCGGGCTACTTGTCAACCTTGTTGGGGCGTCCTCCGGTTGTCCTGATTTAATCCCTATTCTAATCGCGAGTTTCCCAGCGAGGATCGTAGTAAATGTTTCCCATGCTTTCACCGTTTGAACTGCTTGTTCTTTTCCTTGGTTGTATAGTGTTTTGGCGGTGGCTGATATCGCTTCAATGTTGTTAAGATTACACCTTATTCGTTTGAGGTTTGAAATCTCTTCGATATCAATGGGATTCCAAGCGTCTAAAGCAACGGCTGGACTCGCTTTTAATAGCACTTCCTGCGGTAAATGGTCGCTATATTCATTAACACCTATTCTGAAGGTTGCTTTTTTGTTGAACATGTAAAGATGCTTACCTCATCAACCTATTTTACCCTGAACATTCTGAGGAAAATCTTTCCAT
This sequence comes from Calotriton arnoldi, assembly GCA_963921515.1. Taxonomy (NCBI): domain Eukaryota; kingdom Metazoa; phylum Chordata; class Amphibia; order Caudata; family Salamandridae; genus Calotriton; species Calotriton arnoldi. The sequence continues at coordinate 3,329,934 of CAWUFW010000795.1, forward strand.
TTATACCAGCAGAATTACAGAAAACAGTGGTGGCAGCTCTGGTTCTGTCTAAGCTCGATTATTGTAACGGGCTTCTGGTTGGAGCAAATAAAACAGTAGTGGCAAAACTACAGGTACTCCAAAACTCTGCAGCTCGATTGCTCTCCAGCCTAGCCAAATATTCATCAGTCAAACATGCCCTCAACACCCTTCATTGGCTACCTGTGGAGAAGCAAATCAAGTTTAAGGCATTATGCATCGCCTTTAAGGTGCTACATAACTTAGGCCCCGTCTACTTGTCAGATCGCTTCCAATGGTACATCGAGGTACGTACCCTCCGGTCGGCCTCTCTGAAGTTGGTGAAAGAACCTAATTTCCGACTTCATAGATGGGGTGGAAAAAGCTTTACAAGCATCACAACCAGATGGTGGAACAAGCTACCAATAAAGCTAAAAAACTCTCCTGACCTTCTTTCCTTTAGGAAAGGACTCAAAACCTGGCTTTATACTTTATAGCCTCTCTTTCAGCACTAGAGCCTTAATAACTCTCTGGTGCGTTTGTGTGTTTAGCTGCTAAGCGCCTAGATGCCCTTGGGTAGTAGTTCGCTATATAAATATATATATAAATACATAAATAAATATAGCTAGTGTTGTCAACGTAAAATCTAAATAGGAAGAGGTTTTTGAAGAGTGAAATGTAGCAGCTGGTGGATTATCCCCCGGGAAGCGGCCGTTAAGTGCTCTTAGATTTAGATGTTCAAGTTTCTGAAGCAGATGTTTTGAGCATCTCGTTGGTTTATTGATTTTTGCTGAGCCCTGATTAGGTATGCCCCATACTGCAGTAAGATCTTGCACAGGGTCGTCATCCGGTCCTGACCCAAAAAGGTGTAAGTTGAAGTCACCAGCCAGGATAACATGATCGGTGTCTTGCTCATCCATTATCCTTTTTATTTCTTTAGTCAACTCTTTTACCGCTTTTTGTTTCTGTTTGGGATGCACATAGGTGTTGATTATTATAATTTTTGGGGATGCCTTGTTGAAGTTGAGCGTGTTCATCACTGCCTGAACCGCGCTTGGTGCTGCAATTTTGGCATCTATGGACAGGATTTTCCCTATTGTAGATATTGAGGCTAGGGTCAGTAGCCCCCCCGGACGATGACCAAAATCAGACCCCTTTATAGCCGGAACAAAGTGGGAGGTGTACCCCTGGAGCTCAAAGGCCTTATCTTCCCAGGTTTCCTGGAGCAGTATCATATCAAATGACTAAGTAATTTACTACCTCATGAACTTCAATTTTACTTGCTAGGCTGTTAATGTTCCAAATACACATACTAATTTTGCCTTACTCTACAGGGGCTACCAGTGGGGTGCACATCTCTTGTCAGTTTAGTCGCTCTGCTGTAAGTGTTCGTTTTATTTGCGGCCAATTCTGCATTACCGATGTCGAAGCAGGAATTGGTGGCCCAAGGCTTGGATTCGGATTAAAGACCTTTGTGCAAGTAGTTGGAACACCAGGAGTGCTGCTCCTTGCCTCTCTTAATACAGATGTAATGGTTTTGATTTGCGCGTTGGCGTGGACATTTAGGAAAGGTGTTGAGTAGGGATATTTTAATTCAGCTTTCAGCTTTATTCCCCAGAGCTTAAACTTACTTTCTTCTTTCATGATTTTATTAGCTATCCCACTAGAGTTCCATCTTGTTTTGGTCGCCTCTGGGCACAGCCGATTATAAGTTGGAAGGAATTCTATGGAAAGCAGATCTGCTGAGCTTATATTTTCTAGGCCCGTGATGGAATTTAGGAGTCGTAATATGTTCCCTCTGTTTAATACATCTACTCTTCCCCGGGATTCGTACTCAGGGGTGAAACTGATGATGGCCGGTCCTTCTGTAATTCTCACCTCCGTTTCCTGGGTAAGGGTTGCCTCCTGAAGATGGGGCCTTAATTGCAAAAGGTTGTTCTTTCCCGCTCCTGAATTGCCATAAGTGCGGGAGATTTGCAGGGGGTCAGTAGAAAGCTCAATTTTTCCTGGTGAACAGCATGTGGTCGCGGTGCCTCTCGACAGCTGTTGTACTAGATCTCTGTATTCGGTTGGTTGGACTTCTTGTGAATACGGCCTTGAACTTTGTTCCTCTTTAATGATGGTGGATGGTTCTTGCTTTGGTGTTGCTAGCTCTTTTCCTATTTGAGTTGACCCCTGTTTATTATCACATTTTGAGATACTCGGTCTTGGTGATCTTGAGGATGCCCCCGTAGTCGTTACCGCCTGTTGGAAAACGAGGCAGTATCTATGAGGCCTGCACAAATAACATGTCACATTTATCCTTCACTGGGAACCAAACACCCTATTGTAGCGCTTGACTCTCAGAGAGTAGCGTTGCAGAGCAGTCTAAGGCTTACTCAAGGGAGGTGGTGTAGGCTAGTAATCGCCATTTACCAGTACACAGAAATAACACTCAATAATTGATTGTCCAGTCTGTACTTTGCTTTATAAAAGTAAGAGTACATTTATTAAACACACACACTACTCAATACTATGCACCAATTTACAAATATACATAAGCTGTTGGAATTACTTTGTGACATTGCATCACGTCTCCACCCCTCCCGCAGGGGGGGGGGGGGTCTAGTACCACCACTCCCATGTATGCACATCATCTTGCCCCCTAATGCAGTGGGTTGACACAACCTGGAGCGAGGGCTTTGCCAACTGGCACCATCCCAGTGGGGACCCACCCCATCATCTCAACAAGCATTAAAAATAGGTAAACCTGCCATGGTGACACATAACCCTGACTGAGCATCTCCTACTGACCATACAGTATACACCTCTACATCTTAGGGGCTAACAGTCTGGGTTGTTCTTCACCTAACGCAGCAGCAAGAATACATGTTTAGACATCACTTTAAATGAGGTACTGATCATAGCTGATAACAGTTGTAATGCATTGCAATCACAGCCCCTTAAAGGCATCACAGTTATAATCACAGGATTAAGCCTATACAGCCAGACACCATAGCAGGAATGTCTGGCAACATAACCCCACTTTGCTTATGAATTCACATTACACATGTGACTTACAGTCCCACCATAGAAATAACGTTGGTAAATGCACTTCTCGTGCAATTGCACCTCTTCACTTCCAGGGGATGCCCTTCTCCAGACATCCCCAGCACAGCCTTCCACACATTGAGGCAATCCTTAAGGCACCCCCCAGCTGTAGAACAAATGTTCCAGCCTGGGTGAAAGTTGATTGCTGGCTGAGCCCTTGAGGGGTTACTTCTATCGAGTCCCCCAGAGACTGAGGGTGGGACTTACTATCTTCATGCTGGGGGAGTCTGCGTTGCTCCTGCAGCTCCCCCAGCACCTCTTTCAGCAAATGGGGGTGACCCCCCTCCTCTGGGGGCCACCAGGCACCAAAACCAGTAGCTTTCCCCATGCCTTGCAAGGCAATATGGGGCGCTTCGTGCTCAGCCCACGCAACGGCGCTCCACGGCTTTTCTTCACTCGCGAGAGGGGTTGTGCGACGGCGCGCCCCCCTCCTCTTCAGCGCCACCACCGGGGCCCGGAGTTGGGGGTCCCGGGCCCCCCAACTTTCTTCGAGGGGGGCGCGGCGGCGCTCCCCCTCCCCTGATGTCACCAGGGGCAAGGATGGGCTCCTGGCACCCCTCGTAGGCGTTTTCACGAGGAGCGACTTTACTTCTTCTGGGGGCAGCCCCCGGGACCTGACTCACCCCGGGGGCACTTCTTAGACCGGCGGCGGAGCCCCACGCACTTCGTCGTCGGTCCTTGCAGAGGTCAAAGGTCGCCTACCTTCGGGGGGGGGCGTATCTCGGCCCCCAGGCGACCGATCGGCTCCATTCTGGCCTCTTCTTGCTCCTGGTGGCGCTAACCAGCCACTGGGAGCACTTTCTTTCACCCTCTTGGTCTCCAAGAGGGTGAAGTCAGCAGGGAGCGGTCTTCACTGGCTCCCTGCGCCAGCCTTTTGACTGGCTCTCCTCCTGGGCCTCTCTTCTCCTTGCGCAGAGGCCCAGGCTTCTGCTCACTGGTCCTGGTCTCCCCTTGTGGCGCAAGTCAGGGTCCTGGGCCAGTCTGGAGGCTCTTCCTTCCAGGTGCCCATGGTGCCAGGCTCCAGCACCAGTCTTCCTCAGCAGACCACACCCCAGAGAGAGCTCCTCTTCCTGTGCAAACTCTTTTTAAAGAATTTGGAGGGGGCTGGTAGGAAGTCTCTGTTTGCCCTATCAAACAGTGACACTTCACCTCTCTGCCCCTGCTCCCTCCCTCCTGCCAAGGCCTCTGGGTTAGTTCAAGATGGCGTCGTCCAGGGGTCTCATGCCACACGGTCTCTGAAAGCCCCTTCCCCACTTTCTGCCATCTGTCCAGAGCAGCATGGTGCCTGGCACCAGGTGACAGCTGCTGATGGATTAACCTGTAGCTCCACCCATCTTCTCTTCTTGGAGAGGAGGCCTTCACCCTTGGAATGCTTGTCGTGAAGGGCTAGGCCTCTGATGCTACAGCTTGGGGAGGAAGGTCATTAATCCAGCCTGGCAGGGTCAGCCCCAGCCAGGCTCTGGTTATGAGCTGACTCAGAGGAATATGACATTTCTGGATGACCCAAAAGCAGTACAGTTGGACTTTGGACTCTGCAGAATACTTCTTCTCACCTAAGTTACAGTGGACTTTAGTGCGTGTCTGGAATTTGTAGGCCCTAGGGAAGTGAAACTATCCCATGTGATCCCCATCCTCATAGGGGAATAATGAAATGGTCTTAGAGTGAAAACAGTAAAGCACACAGACTTTCCCTTACATGTTTCTTCCCATTGTATAAAACCTATTCCATTTCACCACCCAGCTCTGCATAATTCCTGCCACACCATTCAATTTGTAGCTGCTCTTGGGCTGCGCACGCCAGGAATCTCCCCTGCGCAGCCCCTACACGTGTGCACACGCATGTACACACGTGTCTGCATGTAACCAGCCCAGTGCCCCTTACTCCGGCTGCAGCGCAGTGGCCTACTCGCGCCAGGGGGACACCGGTAAAATACACATGCAGTCCCCTTTCATCATGAATTCACTGTGGGTGAGTCCCAACTTATGAGGCTCTCCCACAGTAAAAGCTCAACAAATAGGTGTTCAAAAAGCGAAAAATCCGGGTGGCTCAGATGGTCAGAACCACCTTCTACAACCGCCGTAATATTAGGCCTTGCAGTGGGATGGTCAACCCTGTCTGACAAGGTGGAGATAGAGACGTGCCTAACTTCCTCAACTTCGGGGTCAGGTACAACTGAGGTTGCGTGAGGCTGATTCGTGACGCAGAGGTCCAGGACTTGTGACTTCCTGTTTCGTCCCTTCCTTTTTTGTTTGCGAAGGGCTTTCCGAGGCGAGTGATTTTTTTGGGCAGAACTCTCTTTTGTTGTTGCAGTTGCTTCGCTGCCTTTGGGGAGGGGGAGTAAGTTGGTTGGTAACAAATCCGTTTTTAGGAGTTCAGGTGGTGCTGTTACAGGCCTACGTAAGCCGTCGGTGGAGTAAGTTAGCACTGGGGCGTTGCCTTTTATATCTGATAGAAGGTTACCTAACATAGATGGTAATGTTATTAACTTATCGATTATTGGGGCACAGGTGCATTCTAATTGAGGGGTTTGACTTCCATAGGCCGCTTCTTGACCCTGCTTTATTAAACTATTAAGTTCTGATAACTTTTTATCAATCCCTGACAAAGTCCGCCAAGGTCTGAAGGACCTTTTGATGGGGAGCATCTGTTTGGCCCCCATGTCGACCAGATGCTTGAAAAAATAAAAATGTATATGGACATAACCAAGTCCCTGGGGGCCCTACAGTCCCCCAAACCCATTCCCGCCTTTTATAGGCAGCAAACCAGCGATGGTGCGAAAACAAGGGGCACCTCTGCTAGGAAGCTGTGACTCAACATCCCTTCCTGTGATCACATCACACCTACAAGGGGAAGACTGAGGCTCTTTTTTGCTCAGTGGAGCGATATCACCTCCGTTCAGTGGATCTTCTCCATCGTGCAGGAAGAGTACTACCTTAAATTCCACACAATCCTTATCATTCCACCCTGCTGCCACATTCTCAGTTCAGACCACATTCACTTTCTGTAAGAAGTGATTCAAGCACTCCCCACAAAGCGCACACTTGAACAAGCACTACCACCCCAAAGCATGACAGAGGTGTACTCCCTGTACTTCCTGATCCCCAAAAAGTATGGCTCAGTCTGGCCGAACCTTGGCCTCCGGCCATTGAGCAGGTTCATCTTCTCCTAACACTTTCACATGGTCACTTTGCAAGATGTTATCCCGCTGCTACGCCAAGGCAACTTCATGTCCGTGCTGGATCTGAAAGATGTGTAGTTTCACATTCTGAGCTACCAAACGCATCAAATCTAGACGCACAATTACCTCTCTCCAGAACCCTACAAGTCCAGGATACCCCAAGGTGATGTATCCAAATTCTGATCCTAAAGTTGCACAGCAAGGGCAACCCTTTGGCTCTCCGCCATATATTGACTGGATCCTGTCAATATATAATGTATACAATTATATCCATTATGTCCTATGGATATAATTACATTTCAATGTATTTAAGATATGTGCTGCAAGAAACCTTCTGTGGATACACCTGCCCCATTCAGCGTCTATCATATCCCTCCCCAAATTAGCAGACCAACGAGCCCGGAGATCACCTAAAGGTTTCGTTACCAGCCTATTTAGGACCCTATAGAACCACGAGACCAAATGAGATCCCAATCCCAGGGTCAGAAGTAACTGAAGGACCGCATGCGTTCGAGGTTTCACTCTTGCATCTCGCCACAAATTCTGTATAGCGTAAGTAAGGGCTTCATAAGTAATGAATTGACCTACTGGCAGGCATGACTGTTCCACCAGTTCACCAAAGGGAATTAAAGCATTTGTGGAAACAGTCTCCTAGGGTCACCACACCTACCTCCATCCAGGAGTCCATCAGCCTTGAACTAAAGAAAGAATGGCTCGCCATGAGGGACTCCCACTAATGGGAGTGCAGAGGCATATGGGGACACCGTACCACTGTGTTGCAGCCCATATTGCCAGCAGTTCAGGGCAGTAGACAAAAGGATACCCAGGTGTTGAATCCAGATTGGTTTTGCCAGCAGGAGTCCCTGGTTCATTGCCCACCATATCAAGATCCGCTAGGCCCACCCCATCAAGCCATCTCGCTATCCACTGGAATTGAGCTGCTTGAAAGTACAATTCAAAGTCCGGGATTCCCAGGCCACCCTCAAGTGGGTGGCGACAGAGGGTAGCCAATGCAATCCTCCAGTGCCCGCCATCCCAAATCAGGTCACAAAGGATTGCATTAAGTCTCTGGAAGCAGGAACCCGGAATTTTCACAAAAAAGTAGAGCAGTCTAGGGAGCATGATCATTTTAGAAAGTGTGATACGTGCCATGGTTGGTAGTCTGAGCGTACCCCAAAAAGACACACAGGACCATCAGTGATCGAATACCCCCAACCCCCATGATTCCCCTCCCACAGGTCCTCCAGATAAAGGAAGATCTGGAAACCCAAATATCTAAAGGTTGCGGAGCCCAGAGTATATTAGATGGGCAAGAAACTGGGCGATCCAAACCTGCAACCACCAGAAACACACACGTCTTACTCATATTTACCCCGCGACCAGAGCACTCCCCAAACTTCTCCAGGAGTCGCAGAGCCTGAAGAATATCTGTTGCACCATTCCGAAGGGAAATAAGCAGATCATCTGCAAATAAGGACATAACATGCACAGAGCCATCCTGTCTAATCCTCTAATCCATTCCCTCAGTTCGAAACCTTTCCGCCAGTGGCTCTACAGCCAAAGCAAATAAGAGGGGCAACAGGGGACAACCCTGCTTTGTTCCTCCAAACACTTCAAAGCCCTCCGAAATTATGCACCTTGTTTTAACCCTAGCCATTGGGTGAGGGTAGAGCAGCCTGACCCATCTCACCCGTTTAGCACCGAGGCCCATCTGATGCACAGTAGATTCCAGGAAGTCCCAGCGCACTGTGTCAAAGGCCTTCTCAAGATGCACTGACACAATTGCTGCGGCAGAGTCAGATGGTAGATCATGGGCGTACAGAATAAATAAAGTCATCGCAAATTGTTAGAGGTGTTGTGTCCGTATAAATCCATTTTGATCCCCATGGATCACAGCCTGCATATGTGGTAACTGTCTGGACGCTAATACCTTACTGAGAATCTTATAATCAGAGTTCAGCATGGAGAGGGGCCGGAAATCAGGGGAAGCCACATCCTGCGACGCAGACTTAGGCAGAGACACTACCAGCGCCTCTCATGTCGTTACAGGGAGGATACCCTTTTCATAAGCCTCTGCATACATTTCCACCAATTTAGGTGCCAGATCACCCACAAATGCCTTATAAAACTCCATGGGGAACCTGTCTGCACAAGGTATCTTACCTATTGCCATGTCTTTTATAGCTTCCCTCACTTCCACATCTGATACTGGATGACCTAATCGTTCTTATTCCACCCGCAGAAGAGACTGTAGCGGAAGATCCTCCAAGAAGGATTCCAATGCTTTTGGAAATTCTAGCTCTGGTAATCGATAAAGGAACACATAATACGACCTGAATGCCTCATTTATATGTGCTGGCTGGAAAACAACTGTTCCTACAAAACGACACCAGATGAGTAATAGGAGCCCCACTACCATCCGCCCATACCAACCAGGCAAGGAGCCGTCCCAATCGTCCCTCCTACTCGTGCACCCTGTTCAAATAGTTTTTGTATTCATGGCATCACAGCTGCTCCAAAGTCACATTGTACTGTTCATGTACTTCCAGCAATCGTGAAAGGGCTCACCGGCTACTACCCAGCTCGTTATCTCACTCATGGACATCATTCTCCAACTTCAAAAGGTCTCTCTCCAAATCACATTGGATACCCACTGATTGTCCCAGGCAATGCCCCCATACTACCTTAAATGTCTCCCACTCAACACCACGGTTCGATGCGGTGCCAGAGTTGGAAGCAAAGAATTCAGCAATCCGGCTGCTAAAGAGTCCCTAAATGCAACGCCTTCTAGGGAAAATGAATTTAGTCGCCATGATGATATAAGTGGACGCTCCTTTCCCAGCTGCAGTGAAAAAAGCAGAGGACTATGGTCTGAAAGAGTCCGACCCATGTATTCAGTGTGTGAGATACAGATATTAAAGGTACTGGAGCAGACAAAGCGATCAATCCTACAGTGGACCTGACAAACATTTGAGTAAAAAGAGAAATCGCTATCGGTGGGATGCAGTGTACCCCAGAGGAATTCCATACCCCAATTAAAGATCCAAGTGGACAAGTGTGTGGATGCCCTAAAGGACACGCCCCGTCAGTGGGAGAGTTGATCGATCCAATAAGTGTCAAGAACACAAAATCAGCTCCAATGAGGTACAGACCCCCCGTCAGCCATGCTAGCCGTTCAGAAAGGGTGTGAAGAAATGTGACCTTGTCATGATTTGGCACATAAACACTGCTCAGCATCAGAGGCCTCTCACTAAGTCGTCCCTCCACCAGGACATATCAGCCTTCTTTATCTATATCAATTGCAGTGGTTTCAAAGGGAATTACCGCCCTCACCCAGAGCAGGGCCTCCCTCGCAAAGGCCTAGTATGTAGTTATGTGAAGCTGTCCCTGCCATCTAGCGGAGACGGTCTGCCTTAACCAGAGTGAGGTGTGATTCCTGAAGGAGGGCGATATGCACACCAAGTCTCTTAAAGTACATCAGGATTTTATGCCGCTTAGTCAGAGAATCCATGCCTCGAATATTCCATGTCATCAATTTAGAACTATTACGTGTGTTAGCCAAAGGGCTTCCCCTTATGAAATCTATAAAGAGTCCCCCCCCCCACTAGCTATCCCCCCACAACAAACCCCACACTGTGCGCCTAGACAGCATAGGACAATAACTAAAAATAGTCTTAGTGTGGCACAGGTTCGGCAGGCCACCCAAACAATACAGCTCATAACACATAACATCTCTTCAAAATCCTTGTGGGACTTCCTCTATTTTTCGGTCCTCACTTGACGAATCACCCCAAACTTTCCAAGCAGAAGTTGGCAAAGCAGGCCACTTTGTCTGGAAAATTTTGTGAAGATTCGGCCAATGGTGCTAAAGCTATTGGCAAAACAAAAAACACTTTGTCTATGGGAAAAGTTGGTAACCAACTATAACTTCATACTGGCTATCGCCAGTAGGTGTTATGGCTAACAATGTTATAGTAAGGTGAAAATGTCAGTTAAAGTGTAACATTTTAAATTAAAAAAAAAAAACACTGAAATTAACCAGTTATAGTTAACTGAAGTAGTTATATCTCACGCCCCTGCCATGCAGAGTGTTGTTATCAACGATGTAATTTCAGAGGTCATCAGTGATATTATCAATTATGTCATAGTACATGTCTTGAGTGATGTATTATGTGAGGTCATAAACAGTGCCTGGAGAGGGTGTGAGTTATAGTTACTTCAGTTAACTAAAACTTGGGTATTTCAGTAGTGTTTTGAGTTTAAAATGTTTTAACTGGCATTTTCACCTAACCATAACGTCACTATAACCTGTGCTTTTTTTAAGTGAATTTCGAGATTTTGTTTTTAATGTAAACTAAGATATTATTACCATACTCAACCATAACGTCACTTTAACCTTTGAGTTTTTCAGTGCATTTCTACGATTTAACATAAAGTAATATTTTATTACCACAGTTCACTATGCCAACCCTCTGCCGCACACAGTCTTTGGCCTTATAGATGTATAAAATGACTGCTATTCTCTCCCTGATGCTTTTGGAGCTAGTGTCCAAAAAGAAATGGCCCACTCAAATACCTAAGTTACAACCCTGAGAGAGTTTAAATTTGAGAAGCCATTTTTAAGGACTCTAACATACATATTACTTGGAAATATAGTTCAATAATAATGTTGTGATTAAATCTGATTTGTGACAAATGATCTCAGAGACTCATTTTTTGACTGACAGATAGTAGCAACCTCTTCTTGCAATTTGACAATTTCAGCTCTTGGGAGAAATTGTGGGGGGAAGTCCTCAACTCTTACCGGATATATATGTCCTCTCTCTTCTTTTCTTTAAAGAAATTCTACAAAAATAGAAATCAACAACTGTTAATCACAAGAATGTAAATTAGGTGTAAATAATAAGTATTGCTCTTTCATGAAACACTGAAAGGTAACATTCGCTTAGTATTCTTAGCAAAAGGTGGATATTATACGGATTGTATTCCACAGTAATGATATCGATGGGCTTTAAAAAGTGCCAAGGTGATTTTGAGTCACCCAATGTCTTAGAGATTTTAATCAATATGGCGTTTTTGTTTTATCTTTCTTGTGTTTAGTTTTGCTGAAATGTACATGAAGAATATTTGTTGCAGTTCTACTCTAGGCCCATTTGGAAATTATGTCATTAGGTTCAGAAACTAATTTAAGTATATTTCTACTAGGGCATTCATGATAAAATGTATCTATCTGTATCACAGCTATTTGACAGTTTAGATCAGGAATAATAAAAAATAGCAAACTGTATATGGAGCTACAAAGTTAAGAATGCAATGATTAGCAGAGCTTTTCACATGCCAATACTAGTAAGTGATGGATTCCAAAGTGTGGAAAACACAGCATAGATCACAAAAATGCCCTCTAAAATGAGTTTTGAAACAAGGACCAGATAAGGTCCCTCATGAAAAGAGGTTAAAGGGTTAGCCTTTGAAACTGATTAACAGGTTGCCCTGGAGACTGAGTCAAGAGGCCGCTCTTACAATTGAATCAAGCTCTTGGGATTGATTGATTGATAAGACCGCTGTTAGTACTGAGCTCAAGGCTGCTCTTGGGATAGGGTCACTCATAGGATTGGGTCCAAAGGTCTCGCTGTGGATGCATCAGAGATTGCTCTTGGCGCTGGGCCTGGAGATGCCTATCGGAATGCTTGAAGTGGCCCCTCTTGGAAATGCATTTAGTGACCTATATTGGAGTATGTCAAAAGGCCACTCTTGGGATTGTGTCAAGAAGTTGCCTTTGGATTCAAATCAGGAGGCCGCTCTAGGGTACAGATTGAGACGTGGCTCCTGGGAAGAAGGGAGAGATTGCTCTGGGGAACACGCCAGACTTTGCTCTAGGAAATTGGTCAAGAAGTCACTCTTAGCAATATGCCAAGAAGCTGAACTTAGGAACAGGTCACAGGCCCACTCTTGGAAATGGATCAAAAGTTTGTTCTTGGTAATGGGCCAAAATATTCAGTTAAAGCCGCTGCACCTGGGCAAACATTAAGATGTAACTCCAGGGATGGGGTCAGTAAGTCACTATTGGAAAGCATCAAGAGTTCACACTTAGGTGCAGGTCAAGAGGTCAGATTTGGGGCTCAAGTCGAGAGGTCATACTTGGGTTATGGCCAATAGGTTACTAGTTTTAGTTGATCACTTTGTTGCTCTTGGGATTGGATCTAGGGATTGCTGTTAGGATTGGATCACAGGGTTACTTCTGACACTCACCAAGAAATGTATTTTGTGAAAGCATCAAGAGTAGCTCTTGTAAGCGTCAAAAGGTGGCTCCTTGTATTGGGTAACAGTAAAAAGTCTCAACATTCAGTCAAAAGGATGTGCATAGGATGGATCAAGAGGATGCTTGACACAATCTAGAACCAGTTTTAGTAGTTTGATGAATAGTAGCTATTTGGTCTGGCAAATATATGGGTTTTAGGCCACTTCTGAGCATCTCACAGTTTCCTATACAGTCCTCTTTATGAGCAGTCAATGTATTAGCTATAATAAGGTTATTTTATCCTGGTGATGCATTCCTCATCTCACAGACATTGTACAGACAGTAAGTACCATTATACTGCAGGAAAACGTGCCAGCAGAATATTCCATACCAGGACATTGACAGTGCAGCTCATTCGATTCTCCTTGCTCCCATCGTGCATTATTGTCCTGTAGTCCAGAAGATTTTCTAGTAGGCTACTGACCAAGAAGGTAAATGCCTCTCCAGGGCTGGATAAGAAAGTGTGCTTTCGACAGTGTTCCAGCAACCTGTAGGCAATAGGCATAAAGAGGTAAACATTAATGAAGATAAGGCAGGAAGAAAGCAAGTAAGGAAGGTGTAATAGGTGAGACAGAGAGCAAGAGAGATGTGAAAGAATCATAAAAGGAATTATCAAGAACCTGAAAAAAACAGAACAAAAACCAAGGGAGTGTCCATAAAAGTAAAGCAAAAGAATTATGAGCAAAACTGAACTTATACATTGAAGAATGAAAAAGTAAGCTTAAGAAAACATCTGCACATTTAGGTACAATCACCAGATTTTATACTGCCATTTAACACACTATTTACCGTACTAGCATTTGTGATGTGTGTGCCACCCCTCTGATGCAGGTATAACATTTAATCAAGTTGCAGGGCCAGAGCAAATGTTAATAGATTACAAAGACACGCTTGCTGTCTCGCCTCCCTAAATCCTGAGATATGCTGGCGCCAAATAGCTGTTAAACAGTAAAGCAATCATGCAGATGCTGGCACTGCCTCACATTCTTTAAATATATTCATTAAGAACATTCCATCCAAAATGAACAAACATATCCCTTTCCTTCTTGGTTTTGTTTTCGTTGATGAGCTTATTGTTGCAAGTGGTCACACTTTTCCAGTGTTGACAATTTAGCCAATGTGTGTTCCACCCAGGAAAGTTACCTAGGGGCTTTGTTAAGGCCATACATCACTTACTCTCTACTGAATAGTCCATTCTTGTGTAAATATGTGTGTGGTTATCCTCCCCATGTACGTACATTCAACCTGAACATGAAAACCGAACCAAGACAGAAAATAACAGTTTACAAATTTCGGGTGGAATGTGCTTAATGAATGAATGGGAGTATCAGGATCTGCACAATTGCTTAATTTCACTTATAAATAACTGAATGGGTCAGCCAAAGAGAAACCTACGAGCAACCTGCTTAAAGTATTTTTAAGCACAACAAGCTGGGACATCCTGAAATCTCGAAAATTGGAATATCCATAGATTTCTAATAGGGTAATAATTCCCACAACCATAGAAAACATTGGCCGTCAGTCTAATGTTTTTCTTCAGTTTCAGACAATGAAGTAATATTTAGTAGTGTGTCTGCCCAGTATGAACCAAGGTACACATTTTGACGGAATCCCATTTATAAGCTGGCATTCACAATAAGCTTTTTCTGGGGACAAAGCATATTGCCGTGTAGTTCCTATAAAACCTGTACAGGATCTGTGCGTTCGGACAGCATACACTGTAGGATTGTTGTTGGACTGATTTAGAACACCCCCACCGAGTATGTTGCCCTTCTATATCAGCTAGCTCACAGTGCCACTAGAATCTCCTCTTACCAAGGAGAGAATAGTTCTTGGCAACCATCGAACATGACAACCCTGATCCCTCAGGACCGTGGAAACAATATACTACTTTTCGATCAGTCACTCGTGCTTACTTAGTCTGTTTTAGAGAGATACACAGAATAAACAGGCTGGGCGTTTTCAACAAGGATTTATTGAACAGTTGTCATTCTGGTGTAAAATATATGAGCTGCAACAACCGTTAGGCAGTAAAAGATATAAATGATTAGCAGTACCATGAAAGAAAATGGATGGTATAGCTCTACCATCTTGCAGTAATCATGAATACTGTTAGAAATGGGATTTTTGGTAGGCTAGGGCATGTGTCAAACCCAGGCAGAAACCACCACTCTAGTCAGGATAAGGGAGTTACACTCCTAAAATAACCCCTGCTCACTCCCTTGGTAGCTTGGCACGAGCAGTCAGGCTTATCTTAGAGGCAGTGTGTAAAGCATTTGCACATAACCAACAGTAATACAGTGTAAGCACTACAAAAGGACACCACACCAGTTTAGAAAAATATCCAATATTTTTATATACTTAAGACAAGACCAAAACGATAAAAATCCACAATACAGTACTTAAAAATCTTCAGTTATCAAAATATGCTTGAAAAACAGTTCCTTGATGTCGATAGCTCCGTCCGGGGCTATCACGGCGTCGTAAGCACACAAATCCAAAAAGTTCTGGCTGACCGCGGCGTCGCGGGCCAGCTACGGTGTCGGGAAGACCCGCAAACAGTACCTTTTACACGAAGGTCGTCGGCGACCTCTCGTTGAGCTTCCGAAAGCACGGCGTCCACAGGCGTTGGTTCCAGAGGTCGGTGCAGGAGTCGTCGGGGCCCTCGAAGTCACACTCGTTGCAGATCGAACTCCTCTTTGTTGAAGTCAGGAGTGCTGGTGTCGGCAGGCGTCGGGTGCTGCGGTGCGAAGTGCATCGGTGCGGTGCCCTCAGGTCGCGGTGCGAGCAGCGGCTCGGTGGCGGCGTCAGATGGCGTCGTCGGTGAGACCAGGATCGCGGTGCGATGTGACGGCGGTGCTCGTCGCGGTGCTGGCAGGTCACGGTGCAAGCAGCGTCGTCGTCATTGCTGAAGCGCTGTCGTCAGGTGACGAACTGGAGTCGATGGCGCCGGCGTCGGTAGGCCAAGGCTGTGGTGTGGGATGAGGGCGGTACGTCATGTAACTTTACGAGCGGTGCCCTCCAACCACCGTGCAAGCAGCGGCGTCGATTTCGGCGTGGAGCGGCGTCGTCGTGAAGCGAGGCGGTGCGGTGCCCACAGGTCGCGGTGCGAGCAGCGGCTCGGTGGCAGCGTCAGCAGCCGTCATCGGTGAGACCAGGGTCGTGGTGCGGCGTTGTGGCGGTGCCCTCTGCGGTGCCTTCAGGACACGGAGTCGGCAGCGGCATCGTAGACGGCATCGGGTTGCTTTTTCTTCTGTTGCAGCACAAAACACACAGTCCCCAGTGCTGAGGGCAGAAGAACTTGAAGTCTTTGCTGCTCCTGAGACTTCTTGAACAGGGGGCAAGCTCTACCTCAAGCCCTTGGAGAAACTCCCAAAAGTAGATTGCAGAAAGTCCAGTCCAGTCCTTTCACTGTCCAAGACAGAAGCAGCCACTGCAGGACAACACAGCAAAGCACACAGCAATGTGGTAGTTCCTCCTCCAGCTTCTCCAGCTCTTCTTCTTGGCAGTCTTCTTGGTCCAAAAGAGTTCTAAAGTTCAGGGGTCTGGGCCCCAATATTTATATCCCAAAATCCTTTGATCTCTTAGGCAGAGAGTGTCTGTGCCCAGCCAGAACCAGTTCTGCCTTCTCTGGTGTGATTTCCTGGCAGGAGGTGGAGACGGCATTGTCAGAGGCAGACCAGGCCCTTTGAGGTGCAAGGAAATCTCCTCCCCCTTCCCCCATCGCAGCCCAGGTCTATTCACCCCTTTCCTGACCCACCTAGACTATCTGGAGCCACTCCTGCTCCCCAGCCTTCTGTCATCCAAAACCCAGACAGGCAATCCACATTCCAGCAGAGGCCCACGGGATGACTGAGCAAGAAAATACCCACTTTCTAAAAGTGGTATTTTCAAACACAGAATGTAAAAATCATCTTCACTAAAAGATGCATCTTTAGATTCTGAGTTCAGGCATACTAAACTTTGTTTTCCTACCTAATTCCCCGGGCCAGTTTTGTCTATAAGATGTTCTAAACAAACTTCCCATTCTGTCCTATGGGGAACAGGTAGCCTTGCAATAGTGAAAAACGAAATTGGCTGTAATTCACTATCAGGACATGCCACACACACCAGGGCATGTCCTACCTTTCACATACACTGCACCCTGCCCACAGGGGTACCTTGGGCCTACCTTAGGGGTGCCTGACATGTAGGAAAAGGGAAGGTTAGGGACTGGCAAGTGTGTGCACTGGCCAAGTCGACATGGCAGTTACAAACTGCGCGCAGACTCTGCAATGGCAGGTGTGAGGTACCTTTTCAGGGCTACTCACGTGGGTGGCACAATCAGTGCTGCAGGCCCATTAGTAGCATTTGATTTACCGGCCCTGGCACACTCAGTGTACTTTACTAGGGACTAACAAGTAAATCAAATATCCAATCATGGAAACACCAATCCATAACACAATTTACACAGAGAGCATATGCACTTTAGCACTGATTAGCAGTGGTAAAGTGCCCAGAGTCCTAAAACCAACACAAATAGGTCAGGAAAAAATAGGAGGAAGAAGCAAAAAGTTTGGGGATAACCCTGCAAAAAGGGCCATTTCCAACACAACCCCCTCCCAGCCTAAAGCCAGGGTAGACCAATCCATACCTTGATGGGCTTCCCTGCTTGGGGCGATAGAACATGGAACCTGGCCCGCAACAGCAGGGTTTTCTTCCCGATCTACGCCTTCCTGAACCTAGTTGGATCCCTCTATCCATACTCTTAGGGCCCACTAAGCTGACCCATGGGGAACCCTTCTCCTCACCTGTGGACCCCATCTGCGCTGCACCTAAACTTCCTTTGCTCACAGATGTGTCCCAACAGGCAGACAGTACCCACATGGCCAACACAAGAGTGTGGCCCAGTCCACCCCCGGGGAGTGGCTCCGGTCCCCCTCCCAGGGGCAACTCTGTCCACCAGGACAGCCAGCCACAGTGGCCACTGACAACTGTCAGTGACGAGAGCCAAGCCTTTTGCCTTTCAGGCCACTACAACCACTGTGGCGTTAGAGAGTGGGGGGGCGGTAGCCCCAGGTGTCTGGCACCCTTTCTCCACTCTCCCCCCTGCCAAGTCAGGTATGGCATCCTGACACTGGCCCACCAGCCCAGGGTCTGTACCCTGCGGCTGGACAGGAGACTGGGGTGGGCTCTCCCACACCCTCTCCTTCTCCCTGGGGCTCTGTACCATCCCACCTGGAGCGGTACCCCCTTCCAGAATTGTCAGGGCACCTGTGGTAGGTGTCCTGCACACTTCGCCCACCAGTTCAGGGGTGCTATCCTGCAACTGGTACACCAGCCCAGGGTCTGTACCCCGGGGCTGAACCAGGGACTGGGGTGGGCTCTCCCACACCCGGTCCTCCCTCCTGGGGCTCTGTAACCTCCCACCGGGAGCGGCACCCCCAGAAGACAAACTGGTAGGGGCACTGTTAGCAGTCGCCCCTTCTCCCAGGTCAGGGGGGACACCCTGAACCTGGTCCTCCAACCCAGGGTCTGTACCCTCAGGGCGACCAGAGGTCTCGGGCGAGGCTCTCCTCCCCTCACCTCTCCTTCTGGCGTCCTGCACTCTCCTCTCAGGAGAAGCACCCCCAGAACCAAAAACTGTCAGGACGCTGGAACCGGACCTCCTACACAATTCTTCCACCAGTTCAGGGCCTTGACCCTGCAACTGATCCACCACCCTAGGATCTAAACCCTCGGGTTCAACCGGGGTCAGAGGCGAGGACTCCCTCCCTCTGCACCCCCTTCCAGAGTTCTGCACCCTCCCACCGGGAGTGTTACCCCTAGAAGATAAACCGGTCAGGACACTGCTTACAGTCGTGATTCCCTCCAGGTCAGGCAGGACCTGAACCTGGCCTCCCAACCCAGGGACTAAACCCTGCGGCTGAGCACCTGCCTGGCGCACCAGGACTTCCTTGGGAGCACGCATGCCCCCCCTGAGGGTAACACATGACTCATGTGTTGTGTGACAGTCTGCCTGGTGCAGATCTCCCGACCCCTGTCTTTCTGACAGTGCGCGAAGATCCCCCAGGACAGAAGTGGTGTCACCATGGTCACTCCTAGGAGGCTCAGCCCTTCTGGCTGGCCCCTGACCCACTGGGGAACGCATCCCCCTCTCACCCCTCCATCCGGACTTCTGCACCCTCCACTTAGGAGCGGCGCCGCCAGACACCAGAACCGCTGGAGCTCTGTTTACAGACACTCCACGTTCTCCTGCCACTAGGAGATCCCCCTCAACAGACGGCCTACCAGTACAGCCTAGGCTCCCCACCTGGTGTTCCCTCCTGGAACCACCCAGGCTCTTGGACCGGGTTTTGGGCACCTTGGGCCGCAGCCCATTCCCACTCCTTCTCCGCGGAGACAGGACATGAGTCCCTACACCCTTCCCACGACACCGGGACCTATCTGGGCTACCACAAACCTTTCCCACCACCCTCGGTTGAGAAATACCTAAGCCGCTTCCTTCCGGGTCACCCCCAGATGCTTCTCCAGACCCTCTGGAATCCACCAAAAGGTCTGCCTCCAGTGCAAGCTCCCTGGGGTCAGAGAACTCACACTCCACTGGGTGTTGGCATAGCTCTGGAAAACAGGGACTTAAAATATGCTCTCCAACAATTGAATCACACAGCCCCACACAGGGGTTAACCCAACTACCCTTCACCCAACCATCCAGTGCCTCAGAAAAGTACCCCATATCATTCTCACAAGACTGGTGAGACAGTGTCTGACTGTTGCTGTCTCTTAACCCATACTCTTCTGGCTGGTCTCCATACTCACTTACTAGGGCTTCTATCATGGGGGAACCCCTCTCCCTGCACCTCTCATCTAGAGTCAGTAGAGTGTCCCTCCCACTACCAGGAAAATGATCCCCTGTGCCAGTTCCCCAATCCACCTCAGGTACACTGCACACCACTGGAGTAACCTCACAATCCTGAACCCCCTGGTGTATGTCAACCCCCTCCTTGAAGCAGGGCCCCAAATCTGTGTGTGTGTACCTCATCCTCAGTACTGGACCTAACACTTTTGCTGCCACCATCTGGGCTGGACCTAGCCCTACTGGCTTCCCAGTCCAGCTCTCTCATTTTAAACTCATGGTCTAACGCCATCCTTTGTGCCTCCATCCTGAGCCTCTCAAGCTCTATCTTGTGCCTCCTAACTTCCCTTCTGTCCTCCAGCTCCTCTGGGGACCAACCACTGCTACATGGCCTGGAGGGACCCCCCCTCCCAACAACACATCTTCCCTAGGAGTGGGCTCCTCCGCCCCCCCACTAAGATCTCCAGACTGCTCGCTGGCATGTCTGGCTGCTACCCAGGCCCTCAGCGCCTTTTGTAGCTCCTCCTTCCTGGTGAGGCCTCTGACTTGGATTTTTAGGTTTTTACAAATAGCGTTCAGCTCCTCGACGCTGTAGGCTTCCAACCTTTCCTCCTCAAAAGCCACCTCCAGGGAGGCAAGTGATGATGCTGCTGTGTCAGGCATGATGCAGTAGGAAGTTGAAGTACCAAAAAGATAGGATCACAAAAATAGACCAAAAACCAGTATGTGGCACGTTATGGTCTGCGATATGGCAGTAGTGCACACCAATCACTGTAAGTCAAGTGCAAACACAGGTCCTATCCTCACCGCTGACAACCAATGTTAGAAATGGGATTTTTGGTAGGCTAGGGCATGTGTCAAAGCCAGGCAGAAACCACCACTCTAGTCAGGATAAGGGAGTTACACTCCTAAAATAACTCCTGCTCACCCCCTTGGTAGCTTGGCACGAGCAGTCAGGCTTATCTTAGAGGCAGTGTGTAAAGCATTTGCACATAACCAACAGTAATACAGTGTAAGCACTACAAAAGGACACCACACCAGTTTAGAAAAATATCCAATATTTTTATATACTTAAGACAAGACCAAAACGATAAAAATCCACAATACAGTACTTAAAAATCTTCAGTTATCAAAATATGCTTGAAAAACAGTTCCTTGATGTCGATAGCTCCGTCTGGGGCTATCACGGCGTCGTAAGCAAACAAATCCAAACTGCTCTGGCTGACCGCGGCGTCACGGGCCAGCTATGGTGTCGGGAAGACCAGCAAACAATACCTTTTAGAAATGCAGGGCGTCGGCGACCTCTCGTTGAGCTTCCGAAAGCACGGCATCCGCAGGCGTTGGTTCCAGAGGTCGGTGCAGGAGTCGTCGGGGCCCTCGAAGTCACACGCGTTGCAGATCGAACTCCTCTCTGTTGAAGTCAGGAGCGCTGGCGTCGGCAGGCGTCGGTTGCTGCGGTGCGAAGTGCAGCGGTGCGGCGTGCGGTGCCCTCAGGTCACGGTGCGAGCAGCGGCTCGGTGGCGGCGTCAGATGGCGTCGTCGGTGAGACCAGGGTCGCGGTGCGAAGTGACGGCGGTGCGAAGAGACGGCGGTGCTCGTCGCGGTGCTGGCAGGTCACGGTGGAAGCAGCTGCATAGTCGGTGCTGAAGCGCTGTCGTCAGCTGACGAACTGGAGTCGATGGTGCCGGCGTCGGTAGGCCAAGGCTGCGGTGCGGGATGAGGGCGGTGCGTCGTGTAACTTTACGAGCGGTGTCCTTGAACCACGGTGCAAGCAGTGGCGTTGATTTCGGCGTGGAGCGGCGGTGTCGGGGATACCAAGGCGTCGTCGTGAAGCGAGGCGGTGCGGAGTGCGGTGTCCACAGGTCGCGGTGCGAGCAGCGGCTCGGTAGCGGCGTCAGGAGGCGTCGTCGGTGAGACCAGGGTCGCGGTGCGGTGTTGTGGCGGTGCCCTCTGCGGTGCCTTCAGGACACGGAGTCGGCAGCGGCGTCGTAGACGGCGTCGGGTTGCTTTTTCTTCTGTTGCAGCACAAAACACACAGTCCCCAGTGCTGAGGGCAGAAGAACTTGAAGTCTTTGCTGTTCCTGAGACTTCTTGAACAGGGGGCAAGCTCTACCTCAAGCCCTTGGAGAAACTCACAAAAGTAGATTGCAGAAAGTCCAGTCCAGTCCTATCACTGCCCAAGACAGAAGCAGCCACTGCAGGTCAACACAGCAAAGCACACAGCAATGTGGTAGTTCCTCCTCACAGCTTCTCCAGCTCTTCTTCTTGGCAGTCTTCTTGGTCCAAAAGAGTTCTAAAGTTCAGGGGTCTGGGCACCAATATTTATATCCCAAAATCCTTTGATCTCTTAGGCAGAGAGTGTCTGTGCCCAGCCAGAACCAGTTCTGCCTTCTCTGGTGTGATTTCCTGGCAGGAGGTGGAGACGGCATTGTCAGAGGCAGACCAGGCCCTTTGAGGTGCAAGGAAATCTCCTCCCCCTTCCCCCATCGCAGCCCAGGTCTATTCAGCCCTTTCCTGACCCACCTAGACTATCTGGAGTCACTCCTGCTCCCCAGCCTTCTGTCATCCAAAACCCAGACAGGCAATCCACACTCCAGCAGAGGCCCACGGGATGACTGAGCAAGAAAATACCCACTTTCTAAAAGTGGTATTTTCAAACACAGAATGTAAAAATCATATTCACTAAAAGATGCATCTTTAGATTCTGAGTTCAGGCATACTAAACTTTGTTTTCCTACCTGATTCCCCGGGCCAGTTTTGTCTATAAGATGTTCTAAACAAACTTCCCATTCTATCCTATGGGGAACAGGTAGCCTTGCAATAGTGAAAAACGAAATTGGCTGTAATTCACTATCAGGACAGGCCACACACCAGGGCATGTCCTACCTTTCACAAACACTGCACCCTGCCCACAGGGGTACCTTGGGACTACCTTAGGGGTGCCTGACATGTAGGAAAAGGGAAGGTTAGGGACTGGCAAGTGTGTGCACTGGCCAAGTCGACATGGCAGTTACAAACTGCGCGCAGACTCTGCAATGGCAGGTCTGAGGTACCTTTTCAGGGCTACTCACGTGGGTGGCACAATCAGTGCTGCAGGCCCACTAGTAGCATTTGATTTACCGGCCCTGGCACACTCAGTGCACTTTACTAGGGACTAACAAGTAAATCAAGTATCCAATCATGGAAACACCAATACATAACACAATTTACACAGAGAGCATATGCACTTTAGCACTGATTAGCAGTGGTAAAGTGCCCAGAGTCCTAAAACCAACACAAATAGGTCAGGAAAAAATAGGAGGAAGAAGCAAAAAGTTTGGGGATAACCCTGCAAAAAGGGCCATTTCCAACAAATACATACAAGTACATAAAATACGTGATAATAAAAAGATGCGTACTCCTACGATGTTTCCTTAACTAGATGTACCTAAGTGTACCTAGCATGTGTGTAGGTGTTAAGCCAAGAATCCGTCTAGGATAAAGTCAACCCCATTACCTGATGCGAGAGACTGTGGGACCCCGTCTTGGTCTCAAGTTGGACACCCCACGAGGGATGTTAGACCACTGCAAGCTGGAGTGTCTGCATGCAGGAACCTCAGCGTCTCTGGTCAGTGTGTTGGCCGGGAAGTCCTGGTCTCCTCTAGTTCATCCAGAAGAATGTCAATTTTGTTATGGTGTTTCAATTTTCTGTTTGTGTTTCAAAAATCCAATTTCTCCCAGCACACGACAGCCAAAATGAGTCAAATGTTTATGTGTCCTGGCTGGTAGACGCAACATTCTCGTTGCCTGCCTCCACAGACGACAGTCCCTGTAACACCTCGCAGATTATGTCAATTGAGCACAGATGATCTTTTGTACTGTCCACAACCGATGCTGGGGCAGCCTGTGCGCCATCCAAGGCCTGAGTGTCAGAGGAGGAGCCGATGTCCATACCAACAGGAGCCGATACTACCTGTGGTGGCTCTAGGAATGCCACCATCAACATTGGAATACGCTGGGGACACTGCAGAACACACCACACAATTCCATAACTAACAATAAAATCCAAACCATATAATTCCACTAGACACCACATACATACACTTCATAACACATAGGTATAATACATTCTCATTTACAACACCAATAGCTCTAACTCAAGCAAATGCAAGACCTATTGCATTCCTAATGCTTGTTATATAATGGCGGGGCTAGGGCTACCGCCCACTCCCGTGCATATGTGTGTTTTAGATATATTGGAACAGGGTCGGAAAAGGCTGGTAAAATTACTGTTTCTCCCCTAGGGCTGTCCATGACGAATACTAGCGGCCAATCTTGTTCAGCTAACAGAATGTTGTAACCAAACGTCAGGTTCTCTCAAAAGAGACCTCTAACTTTCCTGGGCTTCTCCCCCTCCATTTGGAGTGTTATTTCATACAATTTATGTGGGACACTTACCCTAGTATCAGGTGTTTCCATCGTGATCTAATCATTCAAGTCCGCTGTCACCAGAAATTCCATCAGGTTCTGGCGAGCTATTGTTACTTCTGCAGCACTGTCTAGCATCGTCCGAGCCCATTCCCCGTTCATTAGTTGAGTCCTCAGAATTCTGGGCATGTCTGATCTTTAGACCTGCAACCTTCTTCTTTTTGAACTGAGGTTTTGGTTTAGATTTATCCGGCCGACACACTGACCAGAGACGCTGAGGTTCCTGTATGCAGACATTCCAGCTCGCAGTGGTCTAACATCCCTCGCGCAGTGTCCAACTCGAGACCAAGACGGGGTCCCACAGTCTCTCGCTTCAGGTAATGGGGTTGACTTTATCCTGGAGGGATTTTTGGCTTAACAACCTACACACGTGAGAGGTACACTTAGGTACATCAGAAAGACTCATCACGTTTGAAGAGTCACCTACACGGAATGATGGACTGTGCAACAATGCCATGGAACTCGTTCCTCTCGAACCTGAAGTTCATAATCAGAATCAAAACCAAAATGAAAGACAAATTGCAATTCGACCAAACACAGATATCTACGTCAACATGCCTCGTCAAGAGCAAGCAACAGTTTCCACAAAACCTGCGGAAATACTGAAAACAGATCGCACTGCATCTGGCTATTTCATTGACTTTGATACCTTTTCATTGGATCCAAGCGAACCTGAAACGATGCCAGCCAAAAAAACACGAAACCAGCAAACTAAGGACTTTCTGAACTTTCTTAAAAAGACTTACCTGGTATCACCTTGGGTGGAACTTTGGGTAACTACCGGGATACTTTTCTTTCTTTTCTGGATAGGCTTAGTAACTGTCTTTAGTATGCTTATAAATGGAACATATCTTTGAGAAAGCTCTGCAGCATAAAAAGTTAATCTGATTCTGAAACCGCATCTATCATCACATCGTGAAAAAAGAGACTTGTCATCAGTGAACATTACAGCAGTTATTGATGGTATAGTGTGGGACAAGGTTGTTTACGATATATTTGGTCCGACCGAACTTTTAAAAACTCCACATTTGTTTAAAATATCATTGAATGATATTATTACCTCCAGTACATTTTCCGATGATTGGGATTATGAAACTGTAAATAATATGTTGTCTGATTTGGAAAAATCTGCTGCCTTTTCTAATAGTGAAATGTTAGAGGACACATCAGACTTTGAAACAATGTATTGCTATCAACATTATGGTCCTCATTTCTTGCATAAATCTGCTAATCCCAGAAATGTTTTTACCTACCACCAATGGGAATATTGCCCTACACCACCAAAAAGCAGTTCAAAGACATTTTCACAGAAATTTCCATATTTTTCAGGGTTTAATACATCAGACCCAGCCTCATATTATTATACGGTTGCACCAACATCAGCACAGAAAAATATGTTGACAAACACAAACAGATTTATTCTGCTTCCTTTAGTGCCCAGGTATCTGAACAAGGTTTCGACTTATGGAGAGACACTATAGACTTAAAATCTGTCTGGGGTACTAGAAACTGGCAGGTCCAGGGAACTGAAGCACTGTTTCGAGCATGCCTCATTCCTCAGAAAATCATGTTTTTGAATGAAACTGTGCAACAAACTTCCTGTTTTGGAATAGCCAAGAACAAGGACTTGAATACACCTCGGATGCCAATCGATGTCAGGAAAGATTCATGGGTAAAACCAAAGGG
Organism: Calotriton arnoldi; assembly: GCA_963921515.1. Classification (NCBI taxonomy): domain Eukaryota; kingdom Metazoa; phylum Chordata; class Amphibia; order Caudata; family Salamandridae; genus Calotriton; species Calotriton arnoldi. The sequence goes on from CAWUFW010000795.1 coordinate 3,355,486, forward strand.
TTTAGTATCCACAGGCCAGATCCTCGCTATGTACAGAGAGAACATCCAGGGGTAGTGACATCATACAGTGTTGGGAAGTTATGCCTTGATTGGCTAAAAACCTCAACACTTACACAGGTAAAACAACACTTATCCTTACTTACAGAGGATGTGGACCAGCAGGATTTTTTATTAGGTCCTAGAAAGCCACGTCATAAACGCTTCTAATATGCGGTCTATAATGAGATTTGGAAAATATCACAACAAGAAGACGCGTAGAGATTACGAGAAATAGATTGTATAAACCTAGAAAAAGCACTAGCAGTGGTTGACATTGGTTTGACTACACTAACATCCAGGATATATTCACTGGGCAACATTGTATCTTCTGCAATAGATATATTAGAACAGGATTTGTCCATATTACAACATGGGCAATCACAATTGCGTTCTATTATATTGTTGAACGCTGCAATCTTTGCGTGCAGACTATCTACCTAGGCGTTTCATCAACAGCACGTTTCTGTTTTCTGGATACAATCTAACAGAAAAACAGATAGAAATGGCACAAAGGGGAGCAAAGTATACAATGCTGCGGATTGAAAAACTGGACAGATTAGCTTTTACAGTGGCAGAATCATCGTCCACAGAATGGTTTCAATTTCAATATTGCCTTGAACAAAAGCAGGCCGGCACATATGAAGAAATGGGTAGGGAATTCATCAAGGAATCTTGGGAATTACCGTTACAGATTTTGATGCCGGAGTGGGGATAGACAAGTGTTTTCAAGCGGTACAAACTGTGAGAACACTAAGTGGATCACTCATATGTCAGGATATAATGCTGCTTGGGGCCTGTAACGGTTCAGTAGCAAACTTATCATGCCACTTGTAGGGTGCCCCAGCTGCCGTGATCGCTCAAGTGTTCAGGCTACTTTCGAATGGGAGTTACTTGATGCTGAACGATCAAGGTTGCTGTGGGATGCTTCCGGGCATCGCATATCTGGTGACCGTCAGTTCCAGGGTTACTTGCTGTATGCAAGTATTGTTTCCACCAACACATACAGTGAGGGAGGCGCTATTATGGCCTTCGCTAAATGTTTCATTAATACGGTTTGATGCTTTTGAGCAGAATGAAAGCCATGCTTTTACAGAAGTCTGTGCCCTTAACCTCCGCTCGAGAGACTTTTGATCTCTAGATCGCAAGGTCTTCAGCAGAGATACAGGCGCTCATACATACAAATTGCCCCTTCCATTTCGCAGAAATGGTAAATGGTATCTTTAACATGTCTGATACGATAGGCATCGTCCATCTATTTAAGACCATAGGTTCTGGACTATTAAGCACCTTTCAGACGGTCCTCGGAGTTATACCGAACTTTATACACTCCGTATTTGGAAGCATTTTTGGAGGACTTCCACTGATCCTGTTTCTAATAGCAGGTATCCTGATCGTAATTTTTCTGCTACGCAATGGACGTCCCAGTCACCAAGGAGATGGAAACAGTACTCCTGGAGCGAAAATACCGTGATCGCATGGTACAACATCTAGGCACACCGCGCCTAAGAGAACTAAGTGCATCTTGTTTCCTGTCATTTAGACCAGTCTGGATGGACTGCATCTTACCTGTCCTCCGATGCCTGTTTTGCGGAGAAGAATACATGTTGGATCTCTGTCTGACACTCCCATCATGTGCGCAACCGGACGTTGATGCTTTACTGGACCCGATAACGGCCCATGTTCTGCAGTGTCCCCAGGGTATTCCAATGTTGATGGTATGGACATCGGCTCCTCCTCTGACACCCAGGCTTTGGATGGCGCACAGGCTGCCCCAGCATCGGTTGTGGACAGTACAAAAGATCATCTGTGCTCAATTCACATAATCTGCGAGGTGTTACAGGTCCCGTCGTGTCCGGAGGCATGCAACGAGAATGTTGCGTCTACCAGCCAGGACACAAACATTTGACTCATTTTGGCTCGTTGTGTGCTGGGAGAAATTGGATTTTTGAAACACAAACAGAAAAAAGAAACACCATAACAAAATTGACATTCTTTTTGAGCATGCATGGCTTTCAAATGCTTATAGTAGTTCGAACTATACATACGGACATATTAGAGCTATAGCTTGAGTGACAATTTCCATGTTCACCTTTTAAAGATTTTTTTATTATTATTAGAATTTTTTTTTAAACATTGTTTTTACCGAAAACAAAAATCTACTGTTTTTTAACTAGTTGCGTACCAGTATCTAGTCAGCCTAGTAGTACGTTTAGAAATTAACTATGTCGTCTATTCGGAAGAGGAGTGGGTGTTATATTCCATATAGGTACCATAATATAGGCCCAGGTAACTTTGTTACCCTTCACCTATATTCTTCCCTACATTACACTTATAACGGTTTACAGGGACTGACCTTTTACCTAGATACAACACTGCATTCAGAACGCGGGTTTTCCCTAGTTCAAAATCTCATACATTATGCATGAGGATTCTTGGAAGCACAGCAGGACTACCATCTCCTGTATAATATCTATGTATAAAGTTCATGCCCGACGTCCTCCTTAGACCGACACAGTAACACAGCGAGGTAGGACCCCTGGAGAGACCTATGGGTATATATATATCACATCTTGCTAAGACAGATAGAGGAGACCAGGACTTCCCGGCCGACACACTGACCAGAGATGCTGAGGTTCCTGCATGCAGACACTCCAGCTCGCAGTGGTCTAACATCCCTCGCGAGGTGTCCAACTCGAGACCAAGACTGGGTCCCACAGTGTCTCGCTTTAGGTAATGGGGTTGACTTTATCCTAGTGGGATTCTTGGCTTAACACCTTCACACATGCTAGGTACACTTGGGTACATCTAGTTAAGGAAACATCGTAGGAGTACGCATCTTTTTATTATCATGTATTTTATGTACTTGTATGTATTCATGATTACTGCAACATGGTAGAGCTATATCATCCATTTACTTTCATGGTACTGCTAATCATTTATATCTTTTGCTGCCCAACGGTTGTTGCGTCCATTCGGAAGAGGAGTGCATGTCAGCAGGAAGTGATTCTGTAGTTTAGTCTCTGGTGAGTCACCAGGCAGCACCCCAGTACTTGGACTACATACAGCTCAGTGGGGGAATCTGAACTTACGTGGTTAGCTAGGAACTGAAATTGCTTTGTGCAGAATAGAAACTTTAATGCACTACAGCGGAGTGCGGCAGAAGATTTTGGGAAGCATTTTAGTCTGATTTCAACCACTAACATCCCAGAACAAAGGACTTCATTGAGCCATACAGATCAGCTGAGGTTTTCTTAAAAGCCAGCTGACACACAGCTGTGATAGCTACTGCTTTGAGAGTTTATCAGTGATTTATCTAAGCCCAGCTGGTGACACTTCAATAAATATCAATTTCTTAGAGGTACTTAATACTTGAGGTTAATCTGTTTTTAGTGCTTGGCAATGAGTTGGAGTGAGAAAAATGATATGCCTACTAGGTGCACGTTTGTCTACATTAGTAAGCCGGGCACCAAACACCATCAAGTGTTTTGCCCCAAGACCACGTGTCTTTATTTGTTTCCAGCTTTCGGGTTTCAGGGTTTGAAACGGTGACCCAATAAGTCTTATTTTGCAATCCAATCAAATGGCAACATTCACAAAGATAAATCCAGCAGAATGGTGCAACAACTTGTGACAGCAATAAAGGGATTAATGAATATTTATCAACTGGTATGGGGATTGCAACTCCCTACAGCCATATGTTATAATCCTAGGTTCATACATCAATTAATGATAATGGATGTTCAGGTGGGCAAAGCACCAATCACCCCACACTATCAGTAACCGTAGTTCTGCAGAAGAAAGAGATTAATGAATGCTTCTGCTTACTCACAGCTTCTCTAACAATACTTTATACTGTTCATCCCCACGGCCACCTTCTACTTCCTGGTCCAGCTTAGTAATTAGTTCATTTTCAAACTAAAAGACAAAATAAAGAGAACATTGAACACTTGGGCAATTTCGTCAAACAGCAAATCATGCACAAGTACAAAACAAATCTCTAAGAATACTGTAAGTGTGTATGAATCAATCCTAAACAAATACTGTTGGTCTGACAAAACAAAGCCACTGTGAAAATGGAATCCAATTAAGTGTCAATGACCTAAGAATTGTATGAAAAGAAGGACTTAAAACTGCACATTATTTGCCATGGCTATAGCACTCTAAACACTGATCTGAAATTATAAAAAGTAAAAATGGATTCAGATATTTGAATAGCACAACAGGGATCTTTTAAACGCCTTCATTAATGTTGCAAATGGTAAGGCAGCAGTAGTTGTAGATGACTTTAAGAGGCAGAGCTATGAACAGGTATAAAATATTCTATCACTGACTCTTATTTGTAGTGATGTCACAGAAGTGATGATGCCAGTTGACTGTTCACTGCTGCGAGGCTAGGGTGGTTCAGTACAGAGAAACAGCGGATTGTCCGCCACCTTGAGTTAACCTGCAGTGCTACACAACCAAGGGAAATAGATGAATGGTTGGTGCTTATCCTGCACATCTCATCTTCCTTAGTTTCTTCAGAGTATCCACATATATTTGAAATGATGGAATGGTGGGTACTGTGTCATGGTCTCCTGCTGGCTCACCTGCCTCCACCTCAGATTTATACAAGCCATCAGGAAAGAGCAGGTCTCTCTGCCTTGCTCTGTAGTATGAATATGGTTTAAAAGAACTACTGATCCGTGTTCCACCTCACATCAGCAAGGGAACAAAGAGGTACATGCTTAGAGATGAAAAGAAGGACAAGTCCAAAGGGGACTACAGGAATTATACTGATACATGGGAAGGGGAAAAGCGAGCTTGATGAAAGTGGGGTAGTATTGAAATTTCCCTGACGAAGTGGGTAGAACATCTGCTTTTTACTATTATGCATGTATTTATACGTAAATGAGTGATAGGAAAGGACAAATGGAGCCCTTTATATTTGAGGAAGGGGACATATCAACGTTCACAGACTCTTCATAGCAGGTTTATGATGGTTGGTTCAGCAGGAGGGAATCACTTGGAGTACACAATATGAATTTATAGGTGAATACGAACCCGAAAAAGGTGTTTTCTAACCTCAGGGCTCCGAGTGGCATACACAACTCAAGCTCTGCTCTCACTCTCTATGATGTCTCCATCATGGAAACCACCCTGGAGTTAATAAATTCTACAATTCAATGTGTTGTCTCTCCAATGAGTATTTGAAATATTATTCCTATTTTAGATGTTACTATGATCTAACGCTAGGATGTTAGGACGCAAGAGTATGTCACTTAGTAGATTGTTTTGCCTCTAATCAGTAGTGTAGTAGTTTGAGAAGAGTTAGCAAAGCAATCTATAAATGAAAGCAGATTACCCAACCCTCATGTCTGACATCACACTCTTTCCATACCAAACTCTTCCCACCATGTACACACCTTACCAATCATGTACAGCAATATAGTCGTCTCACACTCAGCCACCTGAAAGCACTCTACAGCAATACAAAACAGTAACTTACATAGACAAGGGATCGCTGAAAGTCTATGGACAGAAGGATGAATTATGTAATGTAAGAAAGGCTTAGGAACTTTGGCTAATCATCATGCCGATAATCTGGGAAACCGTCTTCAAACACTGACAATTTGCAGTTGAGTAACGGGTAGAGCAGCATCTAGATATGCCTTACCTTACACAGGGCCTGATTCACAAAGGCCCTCCACACTCATGGTGGAGGCCTGACAGTTGAGGGGAAGTCTCCGCACTCGGGGTGGAAGATTCCGTCCAGAGTGAGATTTCCGACGACTGTGGGGCCTCCGCCTCGAGTGCAGAGACCCTTTGTGAATCAGGCCCACAGTTTTGTAGTTTGCCAGCAACTTCTGACCATGCAACCACAAGCCATACTTGCCCCACTCAAAGCAAGACCTGAGAAGGGAAGGTAAAGCTAGAGGCCCATAATATTGTGCTTTTTATGTTAGATGACTTCATTTAGCACTTAAACCCAACCATACACTTCTCTGTACTGTACTCCATTTAAGTTCTAAACACTTACTAAATTACCTTTAATCTTTAGAAGTGTACTTTTTCCCTATCGTCATCTATACAAATTAAAAGAACATCTCCCTATCATTGAGAGGTCCTCAGAGAATAAAAAATAGCTTTAGCTGCTGCTTTCTCCACTTTCCATTATCTAGCTTTCTGGCATTGAACTCTTCTCTGGATCAACACTCCCTTTCCAGTTAACCATTTGTGGATTTACCAGTTCTCACCATATGGAAGTTGTGGTTGCTGCTGAAGTTAAACTCGTACTGCATCATGTCGAAGAAGATGGGAATGGTGGCTTTACGCAGCTCTGGTTCAGGAACCAGGGTGACCTCTAGAATGGGACCAACCATAGCAGGGATGAACTTGATTTTGTGAGGGCCTGAAACAAGAGGGAGAGGAGTCTCCATCATTCTACGTTGATAGAGTTGATGTTCCAATTGGAAGATTCTCGAGTGGAGGTACTGGTAATCAAGTTGAAAATACATAAACAGATTTTAGGCACGCTGAATGAAGCCACAGAATAGGTGTGTCAAAAATCCAGCTTCTCTCACATGCAGCAACACAAGAATGAAAACTGGGCTCTTTTGAAGGCAACATAGCACTTGCGACATGCCATTTATTCTTCTTTATTCTCTGTCAATGTCAAAGGCTGACAACATAACATACCACATTGTAATATAACAGCATACCATAACATGGCATACCACACATTACTATAATCTAACATACCACAACCGTTTCAACGGCTATCCACATTTTACGTAGGTAAATGGAGTAACCATGATTTCGTATTTTGTGAATATCCCTTGACTAAATCTATTAGCTTTGCCATTGCTAGCTTTAGGTTTTGAATGGGCACGACTGTTTCTTTCTACCAGTGGCGGTTGGTGACATAAAAAAACAGTGGGGCGCAAAAAACATCAAAAGAAACATACATACATACATACATAATGACATTACATTAAAAATTACAAGAAAGAAAAATAAAAGTTTCGCTTACCATCTCCTGCAGCACGACCTTGATGCTCTCCGGTCCTTGGTTCCAGTCTCCTCCGAGCACGAGGCGACGTCTGTGCCTGCTCTCCAACTCAGCTGCCTTAAGACAGCTGGGCTGAAGAGTCTGAATTGCGCATGTCGGTTTTGCCGTAGCAAGGTAGCCGGCCAAACCTACATGCGCAATTCACACTGAAGGGGCCACTCCACTTGGCAGCAATGATGCGTTGGCCCCGCCCCCACACTCCGTTCGGCAGAGTTAAAAATAAAATGGTAATAAAATAGTTTATTACCATTTTATTTTCCACTCTTTCTGCAGGAGTGTGAGTGTTTTTTTTTGGGGGGGGGAGAGGGGTGTGACACTCCTCTGCTCCTATGGAGGAACCGCCCCTGCTTCTACAAAACCACAGCACTCCAACTCCCAGAATAATCATTCCAAGGGCATGCCCAAGACATGACAATGTGTTGTACATGCAATGCAATCACGAGCGAACTTTGTATATTACTCACCTAGATTAAACCACATATCTCTAATCTTGAAGCCAATCTGTTTCCTCATATCTCCGTACCTAAAAATACATATATATTTATTTAATAGCAGAAGAAGTGACTGATGGTTTATATGTTTTTGCTATTTATTCCTTCACAGGCGTTCATGTTCAACGTGGAGGCCACCTTCAATTTTGGCTATAAAAGTATACATTTTATGTAAAAGACTTTCCACCATTAAACAGGAACTGTGGCTCACAGTGAATCTTTCTGCTCTGTGTTCCGTTTTCTTTTACATTTTTTTTACGTTTACCTTATGCTTACCCTCTGAAAGGAGAAATCATAAAAATTAATGGGCTAAGCATTCGCAACACAGTTCTGGGTCAAGTCTGCTGATCACAAGGTTGGAATCCCAGCAGTGATAACTCAGCATTTCATCCTTTTGATGTTGCTAATCAAAGAACTATCGAATTATGTAACAAATATCTATCATTTAAGCATCAAAAGCTCACATTTTTGTATGCCCTATTACACTACATTTTACTAAAGAATCCTCACTCTTGTGGGTTTTTACAATATATTTAGGCAGGCTGCCTTGTGTATCACTTTAGTGTATACGTGCACAGACATGTCACTTTACTTTTCATGATAAATATATGTTTAAAATAAACTTCAGCAATACACTTAAAATACAAAGTTAAACTATGTTTATGGTTACAAATAAAAAATGGAAAACCAGTGTAATTTGCAACTTATGGTTAGCTACGCTATCCATTACTCATGCCTCGTGCAACTGCCAGACAAACAAAATTTCGCACACCAAATGCAATGCTCATTTCAGTGAATTTCTGGATTTTTGTCAAGATTTACTCAAGAAAGGGTCACGGGGTTGTGGATCCACAGGAGATTCAGTAACCAAAGGGTGACATAGTGCCCGTGGCTGTTAAGGAGATAGAGGTTGTGGAGTCATGAATGCAAATACAAGCATTCTAACCACTCCAAGATGGTGGAGAGTCCTGGTGTAAGGAATAAGAGTCACACCAAGGCAAAGTTGTAACCAGGTCCCCCTTCTGGGTCACACTAGGCAGAGCAGTATTGAAGAGTTTTATTCTCAATCAGTAGTCCCTTGGCAACTGTTGGCGCGCCTACTTGCTCCAGTTCACACCCAGCTTCCCTCCCATTTGCAACTTTGTTATTTTCTCATGTCCCGGCGGGTAGCTTTGCTAGGCAGGAATCATTATGCTGCTGCTACTTACCTCTCCCTCTTCCACATTCAGCTCCATCCATCCTAGACTCTCTAGATTCAGCCTGTTGGCAAAGCCGTCCAATAGCCTCCAGGTGGTGAGTGCAATAAGAAATGATTGTATATATAACTGAATATCTATCTCGAAGTGTGTTCACATTTTTAATGCATTTGCTGGGCAAAGTTATGGTGCAGAGCTATGGGATAATGCTGATACCGCTCCACTGGTGCTTGCAGAAAACAAATTTATCAGATCCATGTTTGATCTGGCCCCAAGCCACCCTTTGGTCCCCATTCGCTTTGATATAGCACTGAGTAAGGTTGACTCTGTAGTATCCCTAAAGATGTTGAAGTATTGGATACAAATCTGGACAACACCTGAATTAACCCCTTAGCTTGACACCTTAATTGAACTTATTGAGCTAGACAGAAGAGCCCATACTCCATGACTTAGTAAGTTTAATATTCTTTGCACTTGCATTAAAATAGAATAAATTTGGCAGATTCCATCGATAATGCGAAAAGACATAGTGAATAGAGTGAAGAAAAGCTTTTGGGCTTGCAGGTTAGTTAACTCTTGAACGACCAAAAGGAAGAGGGTCTCACTGCAAATTTCTCCAGCATAAATGTACCCTCAGTTTTGAGCTCTACTTCGATAGGATCTTTCCTAGTTATGCTACAAACATATATATTAGGTTTAAATCAGCAATCCTCCGCTTAAATTATTTACATCAAAATGGGACAAGGCCTCTAACTTTTCCGCTGACTGTCCTTTCTGACTGACTATTTCGGAGTCAGAGGATCACTTTCTCTTTCCTTGTCCAGGATACTGAGCCCAAGAAAAAGGTGGATTGCCCCTATCTGTAGGCTATTAGGCATAACTCTTTTTTTGAGGCTGCTAGACTCATGAGGTGTAGGGATACAGTGGTTCAATGGGCAGTTAGTCCTATATAAGTATCTAACCAAGCTCTTTACAAGAGATTATTTGTATTTTTTCATTTAGAACCCAAGTATAACAACTAAATCTAGACAGGCAAGTGTAATGCAGGACAACAGATATTGAATCATTTGCAATCATTTTATTTATTGCAACATATTGTCTTGTTTTTCTGTTTTTTTGGCTCTTTTTCAAGGTGATTATCATGTTTAAGTGCTCACACAAATAATAAAAGTGCTCAAGTGGGTGAAGAAACATTAAAACATCCATATTAAAAACACAACAATAGACTCCTTTTGTATTTTATATAATGAAAAGTAAGGAGTTTGACATGAGGACATAAGCACAAGTTACTACTTGTGTAATGATATATCTGTAAGAGACATTAGTTAGTGATAGATTCCTTACCTTAGAATATCCCCAGGCGTCAGACTGGATCCGGAAAGTTTTTCGTCAGCAGTACCCCTGCGCGTCGGTAGGTGGCGTCGTGCGGCTCCTCGTTCGTCGCTGGCGTCGTAAGCGCTGAGATGACATCACGGAGACTACTTAGGTGCCACCCATGCACGCTGACGTCAGTTCTGTACACGACTTTCCGCGCCAGGAACGCAGAGCCATGCAAGAAACTGACCACTGGTGCCATGAAACTAGGGCCCTGAAAGGGATGACCTTAACCCTAGAATCAGTTCGCAGAACGGGGAGGATGGGTAGGGCGGTAAGGAATCTATCACTAACTAATGTCTCTTACAGATATATCGTTACACAAGTAGTAACTTGTGCATCTGAAAGAGACACGTTAGTGATAGATTCCTTACCTTAGAATAGATACCCCAGCAATACCAACCCCGGTGGTGGGTCTGAGAATAGATTACACCAGAAAGTCACGGAGAACAGAACGGCCAAAGAAGCCGTCTCTCCGGACTTGACTGTCAAGGCAGTAATGCTTGGTAAATGTGTGCAGCGAGGCCCACGTAGCTGCCTGACAAATATCCTGCAAGGGAACGCCGCGTCCTAAGGCAGTAGTGGCTGCCGTCGCCCTGGTAGAATGGGCACTCAGCCCCACAGGAGGCTCCTTCTTAGCCAACGAGTAACACGCTTTGATGCACAAAACGACCCACCGAGAGATGGTTCGTTTGTGCACGACTCGACCTTTTTTGGCGCCCACGTAGCCAACAAAGAGCTGGTCATCCACCCGGAACTGTTGTGTGCGCTTCAGATAGAACGAGAGCGCACATTTTGGGTCCAGACGGTGGAGCCTCTCTTCCTCTTTTGAAGGATGCGGAGGCGGAAATAAGGTGGGCAAAGTGATGGTCTGCCCGATGTGGAAGGTCGTGACAACCTTTGGCAAGAAAGAAGGACGGGTCCTTAAAACCACCTAGTCCGGATGAACAGAAAGGAAAGGAGGATTAGAAGAAAGAGCCTGGAGCTCACTCACTCTTCTGGCAGAGGTGATAGCTACCAGGAAAGCCGTCTTGAGAGTAAGAAGACGTAAAGGACAGTTATGAAGGGGCTCAAAGGGAGCGCACATCAGATAGGTCAAGACAAGATTTAAGTCCCATTGAGGCATTATGAAAGGCACGGGAGGAAACGTGTGTGCAATGCCTTTCAGGAAACGGTTAACAACCGGGGACTTAAAGAGAGAAGGCTGATCTGGAAGCCTGAGAAAGGCGGAGATGGCCGAAAGATAACCTTTGATAGTGCCCAGAGCAGGGAGAGCAGGAACAGAAGGACCTCAGAAAGAGGGGCAGAAAGGGGATCCACAGACTTAGCTGTGCACCATGCCACAAACTTGTTCCACCTGCAGGCGAATACCGTCTTAGTGGAGGTACGCCTGGCTGCCAGAATGACATCACAGACTTCGGGAGGAAGATCGAAAGCTGTCAACTGTCGCCACTCAATCTCCACGCATGGAGGTGGAGGCTGGACAGGTTCGGGTGGAGGACAGTCCCTTGCTGCTGCGACAGAAGATCCTCCCGAAGAGGCAGTCGGATCGGGGGATCGATCGCCATGTTGAGTAGCTCGGGATACCAGTATCTTCGTGCCCAATCCGGAGCCACAAGGATGACTTGGGCCCGGTCGCGCCGAATCTTCTTCAGCACTCTGGGCAGAAGTTGTAGAGGCGGAAAGGCGTACAACAGACCGCAGCTCCACTCGCGACGAAAAGCGTCGCCGAGCGAGTGCCGCCTTGGAAATTCCAACGCGCAGAACTGATGACATTGCGCGTTCTCTTCGGTGGCGAATAGATCTAACCAAGGCTCTCCCCACTGCAGAAAGAGACCTTGCGCCACGTCCGAGTTCAGACGCCATTCGTGATCCATCAAGCACCAGCGGCTGAGTTCGTCCGCCCTGGCGTTCAGAGGACCTGCCAGGTGTTGAACCACCAAGGTAATGCCTTGATGTTCCAGCCATGTCCAGAGGCGCAGAGCCTCCTGACATAGGGTCCACGACCCCACCCCGCCCTGTTTGTTGCAATACCACATGGCGGTGGTGTTGTCCGTGAACACCTGCACTACACTGCCCCGGACAGAGGGAAGGAACGCCTTCAGTGCAAGTCGGATCGCCCGAAGCTCCAAAAGATTGATATGGAGCCGGGACTCCGCCGGAGACCAGAGGCCTCTGATCTCCGCCTCTCCCAAGTGGCCACCCCATCCCAGGAGGGACGCATCCGTCACCACTGTGTGCTCCGGTTGGGGGGAGGGAGAGGGATCTGCCATTGACCCAATCGCGATTCATGAGCCACCACCGCAATTGTCGTGCAGTGCCCTCCGAGATCTGGACATGATCGGACAGGTTGCCCTGATGCTGTGCCCACTGGAACTTCAGGTCCCACTGCAGAGCCTGCATATGCCACCTGGCATGTTGCACTAGCAGAATGCAGGAGGCCATCAGGCCCAGGAGCCGGAGGGTCATCCTGACTGAAACCCAGGATAGAGGCTGAAAGATCGGAATCATAGCCTGAATATCCCGGACTCGCTGCTCGGGAGGATAAACCCGAAACCGCGTCGAATCCAGAACCGCTCCGATGAAGGGGAGCTTCTGAGAGGGACTCAGGTGCGACTTCGGCACATTGATGGAGAACCCCAGCAAATGCAGGAGGTCGGCCGTAGTCTGAAGGTGGGTGACGACGGCCTGGGGCGAGCCCGCCTTCAACAACCAGTCGTCGAGGTAGGGGAAGACTGACACCCCTGACCTGCGCAGATGAGCTGCGACCACCGCCATCACTTTTGTGAACACCCGAGGGGCGCTTGTAAGGCCAAAGGGAAGCACGGTAAACTGAAATTGCTCCTGGCCTACCGTGAACCGCAGGTAACGCCGGTGGGCCGGCAGGACGGGAATGTGAAAATATGCGTCCTGCAAGTCCAACGCTACCATCCAGTCTCCAGGGTCGAGGGCAGCCAAGACCTGAGCCAGAGTCAACATCTTGAACTTCTCCTTCCGGAGGAAGCGATTGACGTTCCTGAGGTCCAAGATGGGGCGCAAGCCCCCTTTGTCCTTTTTGGGGACCAGAAAGTAGTGGGAATAACAACCATGTCCTACTTCTGGCCCAGGAACGCGGTCGATGGCCCCCTTGGCCAAGAGGGCCGTGACTTCCTGTCGGAGAAGCGCCAAGTCATCCCCCGACATGCGGTGGAACTGAGGTGGCATGGCGGGGGGGGGAGACTCGAAGGGGAGGGAGTAGCCCCTTCGGACGATTAGCAGCACCCACCTGTCCGAAGTAACAGAACGCCAGTGGGGGAGGTGATGTTGAATCCTGCCGCCCACCGGCGTCGGGTGCACCCCAAAGCTCAGACTAGGAAGGCTTTGAGGCGGATGCTGCAGGAGCGGAGGTGGAGTGACACGCACACTGGCCCCCTGTGCCGCCACGGCGGCCACCACGCCCGCGCTGAGGTTGGTTCTGCGCAGGACTTTGGCTGAACGGGCGTGTAGGGGTGCCCCTTCCGCGGCCACGAAAGGAACGAAAGGTAGACGTGGCCGGGCGTGTGGCGGAGAGACCCAAGGACTTGGCTGTAGCCCGAGAGTCCTTAAAACGCTCCAGCGCACTGTCTGCCTTATCGCCAAACAGGCGAGTACCATCAAAAGGCATGTCCATGAGGGAACTCTGGACATCCCCTGAAAACCCCGTGGACCGCAACCAGGCGTGTCGCCTCAAGGCCACCGTCGTGGAGATGGCTCTCCCCAAAGAGTCTGCGGTGTCCAACCCACACCGAATGGCGAACTTCGCGGCATGCTTCCCTTCTGCAACAGCTTGGGAAAGCACAGCCCGAACCTCCTCTGGGCACTGGGGCAGAGTTTGCGCCACCGTGTCCCACACAGCGTGAGAATAGCGGCCCAAGAGGCATGCGGTGTTGACTGACGCAGCCCCAGGCTAGCAGAGGAAAACAACTTTTTGCCAAACTGCTCCAGCTTTTTTGATTCCTTATCCGGCGGAGCGGTAGGGAATGCAGTTTGGGAAGTGGAGGCCTGAATGACCAGGCTCTCCGGTGTCGGATAAGTTGTCAAAAAGGCAGAGTCAACCGGTGCCGGGCAGTGACGCCTGGCCACGTTCTTATCCACAGGAACCCCTGTGGCAGGCCTAGACCAGGTACCCATCAAAACATCCGTCAAGGCCTCATTGAACGGAAGCAGAGGTTCCATAGAACTTGCCGCTGGCTGAAGCACTTCAGTAAGGAGGTTAGTCCGGAGGGTAACAGTAGGCAAGTCAAGGTCAAGAGCCTCAGCTGCCCTACGGAGCACCACAGTGCATGTGGCGCCTTTCTCCATGACAGTGGGAGGAGACACAAACCCAGGCTCAGAGGAGAGGTCAAGGCCACTTGCATCATCTGAGTCTTCTGCCCACTCCTGTTCGGACTCACACTGCCGTGCAAGAGGGTCCTCTGACCCCTTCCCAGTCCTCCCCCTGCACAACGGCCCGAGGCACAGGCTGCAGCGGCGGGGGGGAGGCACAGGGGAAAACAAATGCTCCACCGGCGCCGGTCGACGCCGTTCCGGCTCCAAGCCCCAATCAGGGTCCCAAGCTGGAGCAAAATTGCCCGGAAACTCGGGCAAGGGCGGAGGTGGGACGAACGGAACCCAGGGCGGCGCCGGAGCCGCTGGCGGAGGACCCTGCGGTGCCGGGGCCGGTGCCGCCGGCGGAGGACCGTGCGGCGCTGGGTCCGGAGCCGCCGGCAGCGGAGCCGGCGGCAACCAAGGGCCCTCAAGAGGGACCGTGGGGCCCGAAGGCACGCCGGCGGGCGCCCTAGGCCTGAAAAGGCGGTCCATGGTGTCAAGAAACTCTTGCACCTGGGCCGGAGTCGCCGACGGACCCGGGTATGGCGGGTAGGCCGCGGGACTGACAGGCTCCAACGGAGCCGCGGGGGAAGGACCCCGTGCCCCCTCGTCCGCGCCCGAAGACCGACGGGGGGAGGTCGGAGAGCGTACGCGCTTCTTCGACTTCTTTTTGTGATGTCGCTTACCCGATTCCGAGGGTGAAGACTTGGACCCCGAGGAGTGATGATGATGTCTCCGCGGCCGGTCCCTTGAGCGACCCCTGGACCTCCAACGGCGCGGAGACAACTGTCGGGCCTTCAGCAGCTTTTGGGACCGCTCCCGCAAAGCCTTCGGAGCCATGGCCAGACAGTCGGAACATGACCGGGAGTCATGATCGCGCTCCAGACAGTAGAAACAGACGCCATGGGGGTCGGCCACCGACATCGTACGGCGGCAGGCCCCGCAGGATTTAAACCCAGGCATCCCTATGTGGCACCAGGAGTCAAGATTTAAAGAAGTAGAGACAAAAGTCCCAAAAATAAATAGTCAAAAAGTGACTAAGGTACGTGCTCTAACCGGATCTGCGCTTGCTGGCGCGGAAAAAGAAAGAACTGACGTCAGCGTGCATGGGTGGCGCCTAAGTAGTCTCCGTAACGTCATCTCGGCGCTTACGACGCCAGCGACGAACGCGGAGCCGCACAACACCACCTACCGACGCGCAGGGGTACTGCTGACGAAAAACTTTCCGGATCCAGTCTGACGCCTGGGGTTATTCTAAGGTAAGGAATCTATCATTAACGTGTCTCTTTCAGATTCTTTCTTACAAGACCCTGGTCATTGTACAATATTTATTAATCACTGATAAATAATTAGCAGTTTTTATGATTGTTGCACATGCATTTTATGATTTTAATTGTTTCAAACAGATAGCAAGAGTTAGGCGGATGTATTCAAATTGTAAACTATTTTGCAATTATCTCTGATATACTATCAGAAAAGCTAACACTTATTTTTATATGTTTTTAAACATTGTACTATTTTATGTCTTGCTTTTATGTTTTTTTAAACTAAAATAAAGTTGATGATGATGAATGCATATATATATTTCACTTACTGGTGGTGATAAGGGGCACCGTAGAGCAGACACTCCAGTTTTTCTCCTTTCCTGCTCCCTTCTATCCTGTTTCTCTAGGGCCTGATTCAAAGTGCTTGATGTTATTAGATAAGCACAAAGGATCCTAGGCTTCATGGAGGCTTGGGCCTACCTGCTTGGATTCTGATTCTAGCCATAGTCAGTTTAGTATGTTGTGAGTTAGAGATGAAGGGACCGTTTTGGTTCCTGACGGACTCCGCAGAACAGTGGCTCAAGTGATTGGGTGTGGGTAATAGAATTCATGATATAGAATGTTCAGTTCACGGTTACATGCCGATGAATAAAGACATGTAATACTAAGCTCCGTGTGTGGAGTGATCATTTACACGGGCTGGGGTAGGATGCAACAGTCAAGACAATTTGCCAGGCCAAAAGATGGATCCAACTGGTAGTGCAGAGTATGACGCAAGTAACAGAAAACACATAGAGAGAACTTATAGCTGCTAATGCTGAAAGAGGCATGTTGTTGGATAAATTAAATCAGTTACAAAGACCACTCCGACACCACATTTAACAATAAGCTTTCCCATTTGGTTATTTTGTTTCTCCCAACTCACAAAATAGTGATTGCGGTTCTTCTAATGCTCCACTTCTGGTATCCAGAGCTTCTGGAATATAACTGGCATGTAGGAAGGTAGGATCCTTCTGCATGGTTACCCCCACTTTTTACCTGGTGCTATGCTGGTTTCTGACTAGTCTGACTGGGGTCCTGCTAATCAGGACCCCAGTCTCTCTGCTTTCTCCCTTAAATTGTTATGTGCAGTACTTCGGTGCATCCCAGATTGGATACTGAAGTACCCTTATCAGTCCCTAGTATTAGGTACTAAGGTACCCAGGGCATAGGCACCCCAGAGGTCCCCCAGGGGCTGAAGCATGTATTATGCCACCCCTGAGAAACCATTCAAAATGGAACTACAGGCCTGCCATTGCAGCCTGTGTAAGCTGGTGCTAGCACCACTTACTAAAGATATAGGTTTCCTATATCTAGGGTCACTGCACTTAAAACCTATAAGTCTCCTCTATAGCAGGCCTGATCAATCCTGAAGGCAGGGTGCTTGGTTCTAAGTGTGAGGGTGCCCCTGCATGAGCAGGACACCCCTACAGCCTACGGAGTCCATTCTCCCAGGTTGTAAGTGAAGCAGCCATATACTATATAGAGGGGCACCGCGTAATTACGCGTTGACCATCTCCAAATTGGCTGCAACGAATCCTATCATGTTTGGTATCAAACATGTTGAAATCATACAAATCATACCCCCACACATAACCACTGGAAGAGCCCTCCGTTAGGCTCTCAATGTTCCCAGTGCCAGCCTTCCAGACCCGGACAGCACAAAATGGTTGCTGCCGACCAGAGACACGACTCTGCCCTCCTGCTGCTGAGCCAAGCTCGAGCAGGGGAAGGCAGAACAATAGGCATCCTGTCACAGGGATGTGTGACCACCTCCCAGACAGGATTTAGTGTATTGGGACCGGGTGGGTGCGCTTGCCAGCGCCACCGAGTCTGCACGAGGGGCACATTTGGTGTCCCCGTGCATAGTCCAGTTCAAGCCCTTGAAGTGAAGGAGTCACTTTCTTGCATTCGCAGGCACCGCAACTAAGTCGACCGGTCTGCTGATCCAGAGCTTCTCCGGACTTCGTACGGTTCTGCAACACAGGTGGTGGTTCTCCAGAGCTCTCAAGGCCTGCCCCCTCACCAAGGTTGAGGCAAGTATCCCTCGTGGGGGCTGCAATAACCTAACCCCTGTGCACTGCGTCAACTTGCAGTTGCAAAGGCTTGTTGGCTTCCTTCCACCAAGATCTTCGGACTCCAAGTAGCACCAACCTCAAGCATCTCCAGTGAAAAAAATCTTCGTCCACATCACATCGTTTGCGCCGTGGCCTGCATCTTTTGGTGAGTTGCTCGAGGTCCTCTTGCGACTCCAGTGCCTCTGGCCTGTGGGTCCTGTTTAGGATCATCTTTGCTTCTTTTGGGCTCGCCTGATTGAATGGGGCCTGCCCTGACTCCCCAACTTGTGGTGAGTCTCCTGGACCTTGCTGGTCCCGACATTGCACCATCTTCGACTTCTGCGTTGATTGCCTTTGCCAAGGCTTGTTGGTGCTCCCGCTGGACACCGACCCCTCAGCACTCGACATCCGACGTGGGACAGCTTGTGCACGGCTCCTGATCTTCCTCAGCGTCGCCTGGCACTCACAGCTGCAGAGTCAAGGTCATCGTCATCTCTCCTGCAACACCCGACATCGGAGGGCATTCGCCTTCCACGTCTCCTGGTCTTTCCTGAGTGACATAAACTCTGTCCCCTCTGCTTGCAGGTACCTCTCATCTGGAATCCACCGGACACTTTCTTTCTCTTCAGCAGCGGCACTTTCCTGAAGTCCTCCATTGGGTTTGACTGCGGTTTCTGACACCACTTCACACCTATGCACCCGGCTTCCCTGGTGTAGGTAACGTGGGTACTAGGGTATCCACGGGTGGGGTGGCTCTCCAACCTTCTGTCTTCTACAGGGTTTCTTCAGGGTCCACTGGGAAGGGTCCTTAATCTTTAAAAATCCAACTGCAACTTACACGTAGACTTGTACAGAGCACGCGGTCGTGTTCCCACACTGCACACGCTCTCCGTGGGGTTCCTAGTCACTCACCTTGGGTGGATCCTTGGGTCCCCAGCACTTCTACCTCCTCTCGACATTGTTTTGACCCGAGTCGTGGTTCTTATACCACTTTCTTAGTATATGGTTTGGTCCCCCCCTGGGGTCCACTGTGTATTCTGTGCTATTAACTGTGTTTCAATGCAAAGTATTGTGTGAATTGTGCATATCTCCGGCTAGGAGATATTTCTGTGTTAGAGAGCATTATATAATAAATACATATTTTTATAAATACCTTGTGTGGTACTTTTTCACTTAATCTATACTATAAGATTGCATTCTGGTAAAACAAGCTGCATTACACTCC
This sequence comes from Calotriton arnoldi, assembly GCA_963921515.1. NCBI lineage: Eukaryota > Metazoa > Chordata > Amphibia > Caudata > Salamandridae > Calotriton > Calotriton arnoldi. Next base: position 3,374,549 of record CAWUFW010000795.1, read on the forward strand.
TTCTGGACTAAGCCTGAAGGCTGCTCTCCACAGCTACCACTTAGAGAGCTTTCTAAGGTTGTCTAAGACGTCTTAAATCACCATAAGGGTTGTCTGGACTGGTGCAGGGTGCCCACTTACATAAGTGGACATCATATACCAGGCCAGCTTCTCACATGTCACCTCCTGAAAAGTATGGGAGAGATCCGAAGCAATTCTCATTCTTTTTAGCTCAAAGTCAATTGAATTTCATGCAAATATCACTACAGTTTCTCACAGGAGTGGCAAAAGTCTCATTTAGCTTGTCCTATTTGACAAAAATGCCTTAAATTGGCCTAGGGCATTGATATAAAGAATGATTCGTGTTTATCGAATTATGTAAAGTTTATTACTCAGTTTCTGGGGGTTATTGAAAGGTAAATGACTAAACAATTGGCCGGTTTAGGTTTATTATCATCAGGACAAGGTTCTCAAGCCATTATCATTCATTATTTAGTTTCAACTATATTTATTTGTGGCTTAATAGACAGATGACGTAGGTGATGCATCATGGTCTAAGAGAAGATTTTAAACATGCTGTTTCTGGAGTTGTGAACAGACCCACATCTACTGCTACTCTTATTGATCTAGGTTTACAAGCTGATCAACAGATAGTTGATTGCAGAAAAGAAAGTAAACAAGAAAATCGACGTTTCAATGTACTATCCTCTTCCTCAGACACTACTTGTTCTCCATCACATCCAGTTAATGCTGGTTCAATGAAGAACCAATTTGACCTTGCTTTTTCAAGTCGACAAATCCACCAAAAAGTTAATTGTCAACCCAGTACCCCTACATCCTCTCAATGTGGAAGCTAAGGGACCACCATAGTTCCATCTGGAGTAGCTTTTCCTCCTCCTTACAGGGATGTTACAGAAAAGAGAACATGAGGTGAGCAATGGATTGCCCCACATGGAAGGGTAACACCAGTTTGGAAAGAAAGGATGCACAAGTCAGCCACCAGCTTGCCAGGGAAGAAGGTAGTGTAAAGAGGCTGGACAAACAATGTCTGCAGCTTGCTGACTTGATGTGTAGAAGTGATTACAAAGAGGAACACAGGCTTCAGAGCTGGAAGTCTCAGGGGACAACTAAAAAGAGGCTTGAATGGAACAAATATCAAGAATGTCAGAATAAAATTCAGTTTCTTCTTTGGCAGAGGTGAACATGGGAAAGTCTTTTCAAGAAAAGCATCACAAAGGGTGATTTGAATATAGAGAGCTGATCAGGCTACTGAATTAAAGCCAAAAAGACCAAAAAATAATCTTTAACAGTGCCACAGCGAAGCATTGCAGGGCCAAACGCGGCATGAATAAAAGGATGTCAGACAACTTACATTTGTGGAGGGTCAAACTGCTTTTCCACGGCAGGTGATAAACTATAACCAACAGCCCAAATAAACAGATTTCATGGAAGGTCACTGAGCAGCCAAAACAACATTCACTACCTGTGAAGGCAGATCAGATCATCTTAGTTGGTTCTCCTCACATGGAGATGTTGATTGTGCAGGTTCAGGTGCACCACCTTATCCTGCTGTTGGAACAGCCGTAGAAGCTAAAGCAGCAAGCTGATGAGGATTGGCAGCTCTGAATACCAGATCTTCCTGGCCCAATCCGGGGCAACTAGAATCACTGGTGCTCAGTCTTGCCTGGCTTTCTTCAAGAAACGTGCGATCATCAGCAAGGATGCAAATAAATGAAGGGGCACAGACTATTAATGAAGGGGAAAGGTGTCTCCTTGAGACCTCTGAGGAGGAAACTCTACAGCACAAAAGGTGAGAAACTGAATGTTTTCAGAAGTTAGCAAAAAGATCCACCCATGGTATGCCCCACTGAAAGAAAAAATGCTGAAGCACCTATGGGTGCAGATGCCTTTCATGATCTGCAAGACAACACTTACTGAACCTTGTCCGCCCTGATGTTGAGGGACCCTACCAGGTCACCCACTATCAAAGAGAAGTCAATAAGATTCAGCCACTGCCACAGTCTCTTGTGTTCCAGACAAATAGCATGGAACTCTACTCTGCCTTGCCTGTGCACTTGGCTTGTCTCCTGTCTCTGACAGAAGGTAGAACTGATTTGAAGGCCGGGCAGATGGTGCGCAGCTCCAAAAGATTTATATGCTGGTACTGCTCTTTGGGAGGCCAGAGGCCTCTGATCTCCACCTCATCCAGGTTACTTACAAACCTTAAGTGGGCACATCCTTCAGCACAGACATCTCCAGAAGAAGAGGAGAGAGGGGCTAGCCATACCCCAGACTGGCATCTGACATCCACCACTGAATTCATGGTCTTTGGAGGCTTGATTCCTGTCTGCAAGCCATCCTCCATGCTGAGACCACTGTAAGCAAAGGTTCTATTGAAGAATGTCATGTGCCAGTGAACAAGGGGCACCAGAACGATGCAAGGCGCCAAGAGACCAAGTAGTCTAAGAATCATCATCAAGATCTGCACAGTAGCTCTCACCTTAAACATCGGTTTCATAGACCAACCATTCCTGGACTCTCGGTGGTAGGGGAAACGCTCTGATGGAAGTTATATCCAGTATGGCCCAATAAAGAGAAGCCTCTGAAAAGGTCAAAAATGGTCTTGGACTCATTGACAGAAAATCCACCATCATCTAAAGGTAGTCCCAAGACTAGGTGAACCAAGTCTGCCTTAATCAGCTATTCATCAAAGTAGAAGAATAGAGGTATCTACACCCTGCAAAAAGATGAGCCACTAGCACTGACATGACCTTCGGAAAGACCTCAGGGACTGGTGTCAGGCTGAAAGGTAAGATGGTGAATTGAAAGTGGTGTGTCTCCACTGGCAAGCAGAGATACTTTTTGTGGGCCTGCAGAATGGGCACATGAAAGTATGTGTCCTGAGGGCGAGGTCTGGCCACACACCAAGATGGCAACCTAATCGCAGCACTCTAGTCCAGGGGAGCACTTACTGCAGATTTGCAGTTCCTCCCCACCCAATACAGATGTGAGATCGGGGTTGCAGAGCAGTGCTAACGCGGGTGTCAGCAGCTGCCGGGGTCAATCCTCAGCCTATGTGTGGCAAATCTAAGAGTGCGGCTCGTTGGGCCTGGAGTACCCAGCAGTGGTGGTTGCAACTGTTGCTCGAGTGTGAAGCACGCACTGTGCTGGGTAGGGGATATGTTACTGCAGCTAGAGGGTAAGGTCCCCCACTACACCCCTATTGTTTTTTCTCCCTCAGTACGAATGCCATAGGCTCTACTGTTCTTGGAGGCAAGGCCAACAAGGAGGCCTGATGAACTGCCTGTGGTTCAGGGAAGACCTGGCGTGGCAGTTTGGACTGGACTGTTCCCATGAGGTACAGGGTCAAGACTGATTTGCATATAGCTGGGTCTGAACTGAGGTTGTGAAGTGAGCTAAAGAATGATGATGGATTCAACCCAGATCTGTGACTGGGGATGAGTGTCTGAAAAGTTTCAGCGCTCCGTCCATCATCTCCTTGTGTGAGAGAATGAGGCAAGCACAGCGATGGGAGACTTATTTGTCTCCCTGTTTTTTTTGCCCGCAGCCCTGTCCGGAGGTCGACAAGCCAGCCAAGCTCCAATTACCATACGATAGACACCATAAAATAGAGCACAAAGGGAGAGGACTGCGAAGAGGAGGCAGAGCACTACAATACAGAGAGGCCTTATGGTGCTTGTGAGCTCTGGCAAAGCAATTGATAAGTGAGTCTGGTGAAGCTAGATATAATATGGGAACTGACATTGTGGTACAATATTTGGGCAAACCTACACAAAATTGATACGTAAGCTGTCGTTTGAAAAGCACAGAAGCATCAGAGATCAAACAAGTGAACTGGACTTTGATCCGGCTAGCATACAGATGGGGAGGCTAAACTTCTGCTCTGAGATCTAAAGGAAAGCCTAAAAACAATTGATGAGAAAATGGACATGGTTATGAACAGGCTTGATCACAAGACTGAGTATCTGAACAGACGAAATGCATGCCTGGATGGTAGGGACGATGGGTGTCAGATCTGGAAGACAACAGTACCAATCATGTAAACAAGCTACTGGTGAAACACTGTTGGCAGTGACAGACAAAAACAAAGACTTGGCAACGCTGTCCCAATGCAACAACATAAGATTTCTAAGTGTGGTGAGTCGACGCATAGGGCTAAACCTGACTTTTCCTGGAAAATATACTACTCAAGATGTTTGGACAAGACAACTTCACAGCCATGTTTGTGGTCAAGCATGCTCACTGCTCGCCTGCACCGAAGCTTGTTCTCGATGAGACTCATCTCCCAGTCATCACCCGCATACCCATTTACCTTGACAGGGATGCTATGCTGGGGCCTGCAAAAGTAAGGGGACAGATGAAGTATCAGAGAACCGACAATGACATCTACACTGATTTCATCATTATGGTGATAGGCATAAGCTTTAGGGCACCAAATAACTTTCGCTCGCTAGGAGCATTCTATACTCCACACAATCCCCAGTAAAGCTGCATGTCAAAGCTGAGAAAAAGCAGGTGTTTCATGAACCATAAAGCTGCAATGAAATTTCCTAGCCAATGTAGACAGTGGGGCAGTTGCGACCCCAAAGAACTTGACTTCAGACGACAGAGACAAAACATGATCAAACTGTAACATATGAAGTAGAGTGATGCCTTCGACCGGCTGCAAACGTAAAACTACTGGACAGTATCCTGCATTAAAGGTGGCAGGTTAAAGATGACCATATATATATATGGTTATGGAGCTCTGCATGTTAGCATGCCGGGCAGGACAATTCAAGAAGATACAGGTATAATCTCCCTTGTGGGCGATGCGGCATTCTGCACCCACTTTTGTGTAACACAAGGAGTTGTCAATTTTATCTTCAATATGGGTTTGTTAGCTCGGGTATATTAACGGATTTCCTGGATATCAAATTGGTTGGGACACTGTCGGGGACCTCCATGTGGGGATGGTTGGGTGGGTTGGAAAGGGAAGGCACAAAAGGCTGTGAAGTGCTATTTTTCTGGCATTGACAGGATACATGGTTTAATAACACGGACACTCAGACATTCTGATCCATGCCTACAGGCATTTGGGCCCTTTAACATAAACAATGGGAGCAACACAATACTTTTGTGGTGACACAGCAAACGGTAACAAGGTCACATACACATAAGCCTATCAATGCTATTTCATGGAACATTAAAAGTTTAAATAACCTTAAAAAAATAGAATAGTACAGGCATAATTGGACAGGTATGACATTTCCATTGTACTGCTACAAGAAACGCACCTGTGGGATAATGACTCTTGTCGTCTCTTTAACAAATAGGGCGATAAGTGTTACTTTGCATCCTATATTTCCTATTCACGGGGTTGGCCATTCTAATATGAAGATGTGTGGAGTATAAACATCAACAGGCATTTAGAGATCCTGGAGGTAGATATGCTATTCCCTATAACAATTATCAATGTATATGGATCTAATAAAGGAACTCTTGGCGCATTTCTTTAAATCACAGATATATGCCAACAAAATATGGACCACAATATTATATGTGGTAGGAATTTCATATTTGTCCTAGACACTCAGAAGGACAGATCCTGATAGACAACCTACCCCTCTATAGAAATTCTGGAACTGCTGAGATATGTCATGGAAATGTTAGACTTGCAAGACACGTGAAGTGAGATGTATGCAGAGAAGTTGGCCTATTTATAGTATTATATAGTGAACAACTCATCTTCCAGGATATATTTTTGGCTGTGCTTGTCCCACAGTAGATAGTGGCACCGGAGTATCTTCTTCATGCACTATCAGAGCATTCATTGGTGGTGCTACAGCTCGCACCTCCATGAGGTGTGGAGCATGGGGTCTCCTGGAAATTTCCACCCCTTGTGTTACAGAACACTGCATTTAGAGCAGAGTTATCCTGTTCAATTAGAGAATATTTTGCACTGAATGTAGACTTGGTGGATACACATTCCACAGTATAGGAAGTGTTTAAACCTATGCCACAGGGGGTCTACATAGCCAAATGGGATAAAACCCTGCAGACGATACACTCACAGTTGTGCACATAGGAGAAAAAGCTCAAATTATTAGAGGCTGCACCCAATTTAAACATAGACCTTGCTGTGGAGGCCAAAATACACCTAACCCTATTGGCATTTTGAGATTCAAAAGACCCAGAAGTATGTTTTCTGGGGAAGGAGGTGAGGGCCAGCCAATACGGCAAAGGGGATAGCCGGAGCAGAACTCTGTCATGACTACTTAAAGATCACACCAAAAGTAACATCATCCCACGCATGAGAGATGGGAACGGGGTACTTCATCTAACTACTAACCAAATATTGAGGGTGTTCACAGAGTACTATTCAAACATATACACTTCCCAAAAGCACTTCGATAAAATACATCTGAATAGCTAGATCATAACACCACAGCCTGGCTGAAACATGATGGACTACCACAAAATAAACCTCTGACCACGGATGAAATCCTGGAAGCCATCACAAGTATGGCTAATGGAAGATGAGGCATATCAACTTCAGGACTGAATGAGATCAGTGTCAGATGTACAAGCTAGAAGCAGGCCTTTTAGAATGCCGATTATGAGACCTTTCACTGGAATGGAAGCCTCCAGCCAGCGAAGAACCTTGCTCGTGATTTTTCCTCAACTTGTCTCTTGATTTTGTCTTGGACTAGCCCAAAGATGATGAACAGGTCTGAGATCGGGAACAGACCTTAGGCTTGGAAGGGACCTACCCTGTGTCTTGTGTTCTGCAAAATAACCTTGTGTCTTGTGTTCTGCAAAATTGAGTTTTGGCTTCCCACTTCCTCATGGCTTTCAGCTGCTTCACTGAACATTTGTCACAGGACTTCAAGTTGTGTTTGGTGTTAAGGCTGCAAAGAAAGATATTGCATGCATCTGTAACAGACATCATCTTGCAACACGGGCAGCACTGCTTTAGACCTGTCATTTTCTGGAGTTATATTCCTACACTCTGCCAAAAACGCTTAGAGTAGAAAACTCAAATGAGTTTGAAAACTGAAAGAACTAAGCACTGGATCAGCACCAAAGCATGCAGAAAAAGAGAAAATGTCAGCGAGCAGGGATGGCACATTGCGGCAGCTCTGTCGTCATGTCGGGAGGCAGGGCAGAGTCTGATACCCGAAGATGTCACTGTGCAGGAGCTATTGCAGGAGTTACCGGATCCAGTCCAGCAGTGGGGAGGTTCAAAAGTTGAAGAATCTGTGCTTATAAGTATCTATTAGAAAAAAAATAACTGTGGGTACCCGTGCTAGAGCTGATGTTGAGTTTTTTCTACCAAGTTGCAATAAAATATTACGAACTGACTAACTCTTACATCTGCCTTTTCCTGATCATTCCCCTCGGTTCTGTGGTTGGATGTTCCAAATTTGTTTTCTAACACTTGAAAAAAACACAAATGAAGGGGTGCTTGCATCAGATCGCTTCAGGTGCATGTCCATCTAGGTGAAAATGATACTGTAATTTGGTTGAGATAGAAAACCTAAGACAGTCCTCCTGTCAAGATCCCACTTCCAATTTTTACACAACGCCTCCTGGAGTGCCACCTTACTTTTTGATGATCTTGTTGCGTTTTTCCTGTGAGAAGTTCTCCAGCTGAAGAGAATCATGGGTAAGGAAGCCAACTCCCAAATGGAAAAAATTGTTCCACAGCTGTAAGAAACATAACAGAGTGAACAAATGTAAAGGTCTTTAGTAAACCCAAAGATGCACAAAGCAGCAGAGAACATCATTACAGTGCTGTTTCAGTCATCCATAAAAACATGTTCTTGCTCAGTAGCTTTGGAACATACACATTTGTAGAACACTAGAGCATGTAACTACTAATTGCCTGAAAACAGTGGGTATTATGTAATGTTAATTGATTTGTGTGCGTAGATAAATGCCTTGCTGACAGGTCCAAAACTTACATTTAGCTATGCAGAGTAGTCTTGTCATCATGCATGAGAACTTCCTACTTATTTAAGTATGTAATATATTTGTAGAGCAAAGGCCTAGCCGCACATGCAATGGATCGCTTTATGTGAAACCCGAAAGTACTCTATAACATTCTGATAAACTTAGCTTACATCAAATAGGCATGAAAGTTAATCTTTAAGGTACACCCCGAACATGTGTGTTTCAATTCTTTACAGAAGGAGGAAAGGTTGGTGTTGAGAAGACTTGGTTGAGTGGTTTAAACTTCACACATCAAACATTTGATATGACACTGATTGATCTTCATAATGCATTCACTACAATTGTTACTGTTTAGATGCACAAGACCATCTCTCAGCCACGATTTGCCTGATGAGAGCCAATAATGGAGTTTCTGGTATCAGACAACATTGACATCTGCAACAAGAGAGGAGGACCACAGCCACAAATCTGCTTCTCTGCTGGCTAGTTATTAAGCAGGAGAAAGCGACTGAAATAGAGATCACCTCACATATTCCATAATTATGTTTACATAGTGATGAGCCTCAGGATCTCTTGGTTGAATGAATAAAGCACATTATAGTACTGAAAAAGGCCCAGAGTCCCCAACGTTGGGAGTATCAAATCACAACCCATGCCAATACTGCATAAGAAAACTAGTGCTGTGTACGTCAGTGCCATATTTCAGTGAAAAGGGTGTCTAGAACGTCTGGGTCATACTAGAATATGCAGTGAATAAATGGGATCTGCAAAACTATTTACAGAATGCATGTACAGTGCTCCATTCCATGCATGAGGATGCCCCATTTACATTTTATGTAGGAAACAGCACTAGAAAGCAGCAGACGATGCCCCAGTTCTTGTGGAATGAGGTGGACAAGCTGGGAAGGATTATCATTATACTGTTTAACAGTGCAGGAAGCAATCCATAATGCTGAAAGCGAAGGGTGCTGAAGGCACCAGCTATCTGCACTTATATAAGTGGCAAAGAGCTTGGCAGACGGTCTAAACCACGTTGTGCTCTCATTAGAGGAACTCAAGCTCACTTTAAAGGTAACATTAGAAGATAATAGATAACAAAAAACCTGATAAAAATATCTGAATTATTTATATGTATAGTGATATGCACCCTGACAAAAAATGACAAACTGGAGGAACAGCATTGTAAAGGGAATTACAGGCAACAGTATTGGGAATGGTGAAGAATGAGTAGAAAAGTGGGTGCAGGATTACATATAGGTTGGTAAAAGGAAAATGAATAGAAATGTCTTAAACATTTTTCTGAAGATGATGTAAGTAATCGAAAGGAGGATGTGGAACAGAGTCACATGTTTTAGACGACATGCAGGAAAAAATGTATCAGCAGTTGTATCAACTACACACTGTTGAGTCAGCAAAACTATTACAATTTGACCCAGAGTATGAAATGTGTGCAGCTACATATGGTCTAGTATATACTGACAACAGTCCTGACAAAAACAAAAAACTTTTTAATCTGTCTAGAAATTACAGAAATTCTCAAACACACCAAAATTAATTGCTTCAGCGACACATGAAACAACTGCTGGATGATTGCTAATCTATGTGCAAGGAAGGTAGAGGGGTAAAACTGGAAAGTGAAGTCTTTTGAATCCTGAAGGTAATTATGTAACAATTCAGTTGCTGCCCCGAGATTTGAGTGCCACACTTGGTACTATTAGAATGACTAGACCTGAGAAAGGTTTACAGATGTTGCACGAACTTTAAGTAAGGCAGAGTATAATGAGATACTTCTCATAACAGCACCTCACAAATTTAAAAATATGACATGGTCACAATTGTAAATCACTTATACTTCACCAGATTTCTAAACCCTTTTCAGTACTATCCAATAAGCATGTGACAGCACTACAGAAAATGCTAAACTGATGACACACACCCCAATTTTTTAATCTTCGGTATTTAATGAACATTCCAAAGAAATCCAGAAACCATTGGAACACTAGGGGAGAAAACAAAACAAGTAACAAAAAAGGATGGATGGACTTTACGAAACCCCATGGACTTACAGTAACATACTTGTCTAACCATATCACATAAATCAAAAACCATTCAGTCATTAAAAATAGATTTATGAAGCATACCTTGATCAAATGCAACTAGGTATAAAAAGCAAGAAAAACCTATTCTGCGAAGTTCTGTCAAATAAAATAAGAAGCTATTTGTTTAATTTAAGTGAACAATCACTTCCAAAAGCTTAATGGACCAGGAAGGAGTTAGTGCCTTATAAAGGGGTTGGGACCGCATGTTTCTACATTTGTTTCATTACTTTTCTTTGTTCATTTCTCTTTCTCATTCCCTGTTTTCACAATATGATCCGTCATTATAACATATCCATAATCCCGATATGTTAGTTATAGGGACTAAATGTGAAAGAGATGTGTAATTGAGCTGTAATCTCATTTTCAAATTGGAGAAATATTTATGCATTAGTTTGTGTATTATTCAGGAAAGAACAGAGGCAGAGCTCAACACTGCTTGTGCAGTTGTGTTCGGTCTTATCTGTTGTGTTTTATTCTTTTAATTGTTACTAAAAATGCATTCTAAATGCTCTCTAAACACTTTAGACCTGAGCATGTACATGCCATTAAAAAATCTGCAGTATTTCAAAACTGGGGGCATGGTCTAAGAAGCTAGCATGGTGGATGCATTCTAATTGAGCTCCCACTAGTTGCCAGATCATCTACCATGATGCACCATATGATATGCACATCTCGCTCACACTAGCTCCTGTTTTCACTGTAGAGGCGACTTTGCTGCAGCCACATAGACAGGTGGTGGCGGGAGTGATCAAAGAGGTGTTGGAGACTGTCTCTTCCCCACACATGCTCGTCTTATGGTCTCTGGAGGCAACCGTAAAGATCTGCAGTCTTGGATGAAGGAACCAGGGCAGAAGATTTTCTCCCGCCTGTGGTGATGTGCCTGAAGGATAGCAAGGTCTGGGAGTGCCGGCATTGCAGCTGATACCAATGGATGCCACCGAGACCCGATCTGCATGGCTAGTAGACAGGGGGGAGAATAGGTTTTGGATGCAGCACAGATGTCTGATTTTTTCAGTGAATTGCAGGTGAGCCTCAATTTAGAGGAAAGGAGGCGACCTTATTTGCTACAGCTGCCGCAGTAGCCATAGAGCGCATGTGCTGTGCTCTCCATCTGAAGCTTGAACTTAAGTCTTGCGGCCTAAGAGCCCCCTACTTTGCTACCTTCCTCCTGTTCCCGGATAAAGTGAAAGACAGCGTAGGGAGTAGCAAGGAGGAGTGTCACGTGTCCCCTGTTCCATGCAGGGGGACAGTTGGCCCTGACGAATGGTGGCATGTTCCTTACAACAGGGAACCTCTCCTCTTTCCACAGCCGGAGGATTCCTCGGACTGGACTGTGTGTAGAAGCCCTCGGCAGGTGTTGCAGCCTTCCTGGTCCGGACGAGGTTCCTTTAATTGGAAACTCCCGCCGGAGGATCCTGCCCCCGATCCGTACGTCACCACCTCCATGCCAATAACTGAAGAGGGAACGCCGTCATGGGAGAGAGGAACAACGGACTCCGTAAGACGCCGTCGGGAAGAAGACGCTGAGCCCGGGACTTCTGAGAAGGAGATACCGGACGAGAGTACCCCGTTGCTGTTCACACCCGCAAGAGATGAGCGCCCACGGACATCGGGAGAGCCAGGAGGCCAACGGATCCACGCTTCGCCCAGCCACGCTCCTGGAGGAGCGTGGCTCACACAGGTACGAGCGAGGCTCTCAGGGTGGGCCGGGAGGAGGGAGAAAGTCGGCATTAGCGGGCGAACTGTTCCCTAACCTGTATCTCTCAGACCGCCCCTCACCTCTCACAACACACAGGTCTATAGCAATTCCGTTGCACTGGGTGAACCCTCACTCCCTGTCCCTGGTGGAGGTAATCAGAGAGACCCTCTCACCAACTTTGTGCTTCTCTTCTTCCGAGGGCGATTCGGATTCACGAGGAAGAAGATGGAGCGCCAGGAAGACCGGACCCTAAGAAAAGGACTGCTAAAGGATAAGAGGCATTATCATTCCCGAACCCTGGCATTTTTGAGATGCCCTGTCTATAGAGAAATAAAAAAAACGCATAGAACCTCTGTTGTGGACCTTGATCCTTTCAGCAACTTACAAGGAGACAAGAAACTGTCTGGACAGGATCTTTGGCACAGAGACAGCTTTGCTGGACCGACCCTCGGGAGGAAGATGCATTACTTGTAGGGAAAGGCAAGGTGCTAGAACTCAGATGGATTGAGATCTCATCGAGAGGGCCCCTTCCATCCCCATGGTTTTGTTCTTCTTCTCCTTCCCTTCGAATGTAGGTAGTGGAGCCTTAACAGTGGTGATCACCCTGGGCACGGTCCTGACCCTCTGCTGAAACTGGGCCTGGTACCCCAACCCAGTGCACTTCTGCATGTTGACACCCTGGACGGCTGCTCTGGTGGTTGGAAAGACTGGGCGCATGTAAGGAAATGTCTCTTTTGTATGGTCACCCCCAAAATTTAGCGCTGATGGCTTTTCGACTCAGAGCGCACTGAGGCATGCTAACCAGATCTCAATGCCTGTGCCCTAACCATAAAACTATGTATGTTTGATTGGCTTTTACCTAATTGGCATAGGCTATCTTACTTGTAAATCACCAGTAAATGGTACACAGGGCCTGTAAGTTAGAGGGTCACCCCAGGGACTTCAGCACTGTTTGTGCTACCCTGGGTGTGACAATGGTAAACCATGGCTACCAGTCTGCCCCTGCAGAATGAAAGGGGAGTTGTATACTGCTAACTCGATTTTGCCATTTAAAGCAATGGCAAAGCCCCAAAAAATAAATATATGTGTGTGTATATATATATATATATATATATTATATATGTTACTATATATATATATATATATACATATATATATATATATATATATGCTAACAGAGCAAGGTGCAACAAAGAAAATCAAAGAACATGGACATGTGAAATTAAAATCAAAGATGTGCTCGTACATCATTTGGCTTGTAATTATTTCCATGAGCATCAACAAAATCTTGGATAACGGTGTGAGTATTGCAACATACACTACATGAAGAACAATTTGGTATGTGTGAGATCAAAGCATTGTGTTTGTAGGCACAAAGACAGTTTCATCTATAAGCAACAAACAACATTCAAAAAGGGCATCTACGGAAATTACGTTTATTCTTTCGGTGTCCTGCTTATGACTCAATTGTAGTACTTAAGAACGTTCAATGGGGTGTGCATAAATTATCTACATTAATTCATAAGTTGCCACGGGAGCTAGAATATGTTAAGTTCTTAAAGAAAAGAAATACAATTTAACGCTAAGGAATTGGGTTACAACATCAATAAAATATAGAAAAGAAGTAGGCAAGCTGGATCAAGTAGGGCAGCTGATGAAGAGTTCACTGGTAAAAATAGTTTGGCTCTGGTTATTAATAAATCCATTTCATTTTAAAAATTGGGGGCTTATGCGATCTACTGTTTATTAAGTTGAACTATCCCATTACAAAAATGGACTAAGCTATTATGCTATAATCTCTTTTTGAATCACATTTTCTTGTCATGGTCCAGAATAGCTGATTAACACCGACTTAGCAGAATTATTTAATAAAGCTTTTTTACTGCATTCTGTATATGTCAAACATCCCTGGTTGATAAGGCCAACACAGGCGATACTAATATTTCAATTAAAATAAACAACTACCCCAAAAATCAGTTGGTCGCAGTCATAAATTCTAGTCCACTTGGATCAAAACGGCTTTATGCCAAATCAAAGTACACATCATTGTCTCCAAGAAGTGCATATGGTTATTTACCGTGCCTATGAATTAACTAGTTTGAGTGCGTTGATCCTAGTAGAGTTTGAGAATGATTTTGATTCTCTTTACAAGGGAGTTTCTCTTCCAGGTCCTGGAAAAAAAACTTTGGCCCGGGATTATTAACATGGGTAAAACTTCTCTACCAAGCACGATGATGGACTCGTGCAGGTGGCAGGTCAAGGGACTTCAATGGAAAGGAGATATTGAGAATCAGGCATTATTGAACAAGTTACTTACCTTCGGTAATGATATATCTGTAAGAAACATTAGTAGTGATAGATTCCTTACCTTAGAATTAAACCCAGGCGTCCGACTGGATCCGTAAAGTTTTCGTCAGCAGTATCCCTGCGCGTCGGAAGGTGGCGTCGTGCGGCTCCGCGTCTGTCGTCGTGGTCGCTGAGATGACATCACAGCAGCTACTTAGACGCCGCCCTCGCGCGCTGACGTCAGTTTTGTACGCGACTTTCCGCGCCAGGAACGCAGAGCCATGCAAGATACTGACCACTGGTGGCTTGAAACTAGGGCCCTGAAAGGGATGACCTTAACCCTAGAAATCATTCTGCAGAACGGGGAGGATGGGTGGGGCGGTAAGGAATCTATCACTACTAATGTTTCTTACAGATATATCGTTACCGAAGGTAAGTAACTTGTTCATCTGAAAGAAACACGTAGTGATAGATTTCTTACCTTAGAATAGATACCCCAGCAATACCAACCCCGGTGGTGGGTCTGCGAACCAAGATCATGCCAGAAAGTCTCGGAGAACAGAACGGCCAAAGAAGCCGTCTCTCCAGACTTGGCTGTCCAGGCAGTAATGCTTAGTAAAAGTGTGCAGCGAGGCCCACGTAGCCGCCTGACAGATGTCTTGTAAGGGGACACCACGTCCCAATGCCGTAGTGGCAGTCGTCGGCCTGGTGGAATGGGCGAGCAGCCCCAACGGAGGCTCCTTCTTTGCCAGAGAATAACAGCCTTTAATACACAAGACCACCCATCGGGAGATAGTCCGCTTGTGTATGGCCCGACCTTTCTTGGCGCCAACGTAGCCAACAAAGAGTTGGTCATCCACCCGGAACTGTTGTGTGCGGTTCAGGTAAAATGAGAGCGCACGTTTTGGGTCCAGACGGTGGAGCCTCTCTTCCTCTCTGGAAGGATGCGGAGGCGGAAAGAAGGTGGGCAAAGTGATGGTTTGCCCGATGTGAAAAGCAGTGACAACTTTTGGCAGAAAGGATGGAGGGGTTCTGAGCACAACCTTGTCCGGATGGACAGACAGAAAAGGAGGTTTACAAGAAAGAGCCTGGAGCTCACTCACTCTCCTAGCGGAGGTGATGGCAACCAGGAAAGCAGTCTTTAGAGTTAGCAGACGTAGAGGACAGTTGTGAAGAGGCTCAAAGGGAGCGCACATCAAATATGTGAGTACCAGATTCAAGTCCCACTGTGGCATCACAAAAGGAATAGGAGGGAAAAGGTGAGTAATGCCTTTGAGGAATCTATTTACAACAGGGGACTTGAAAAGAGAGGGCTGATCAGGCAGCCTGTGAAAGGCTGAAATAGCAGAAAGGTAGCCCT
Organism: Calotriton arnoldi; assembly: GCA_963921515.1. Taxonomy (NCBI): domain Eukaryota; kingdom Metazoa; phylum Chordata; class Amphibia; order Caudata; family Salamandridae; genus Calotriton; species Calotriton arnoldi. The sequence goes on from CAWUFW010000795.1 coordinate 3,389,928, forward strand.
TGATAGTGCCCAGAGCAGAGCCCTGCTGGGCCAAAGAAAGAAGGAACAAAAGGACTTCTGAAAGAGGGGCAGAAAGTGGATCCACAGCCTTTGCTGTGCACCATGCCACAAATTTGTTCCACCTGCAGGCGTATACCAACTTAGTGGAGGGACGCCTGGCTGTCAGAATGACATTACAAACCTCAGGAGGCAAGTCAAAAGGAATCAACTGCCGCCGCTCAATCTCCACGCAAGGAGGTGGAGACTGGACAGGTTCGGGTGGAGGACCGTCCCCTGCTGCTGCGACAGAAGATCCTCCCGAAGAGGCAGTAGGATCGGGGGATCGATGCTCATACTGAGTAGCTCGGGATACCCAGGCCGGAGCCACAAGTATGACTTGGGCCCGGTCGTGCCTGATCTTCTTCAGCACTCTGGGCAGAAGTGGTGTAGGCGGAAAGGCGTACAATAGACTGCAACTCCACTCGCGACGAAAAGCGTCGCAGAGCGAGTGCCACCTTGGAAACTCCAACGTGCAGAATTGCTGACATAGCGCGTTCTCTTCGGTGGCGAATAGATCTAACCAAGGCTCTCCCCACTGTTGAAAGAGACCTTGCGCCACGTCCGAGTGAAGACGCCATTCGTGATCCATCATGCACCTGCGGCTGAGTTGGTCCGCCCTGGCATTCAGTGAACCTGCCAGGTGTTGAACCACCAGGGAAATGCCCTGATGTTCCAGCCATGTCAAGAGACGCTGAGCCTCCTGACATAGGGTCCACGACCCCACCCCGCCGTGTTTGTTGCAGTACCACATGGTGGTGGTGTTGTCCGTGAACACCTGCACTACTCTCCCCTTGACAGAGAGAAGGAATGCCTTCAGTGCAAGTGGGATTGCCCGAAGCTCCAGAAGGTTGATATGGAGCCTGGACTCCGTTGGAGACCAGAGGCCTCTGATCTTCGCCTCTCCCATGTGGCCGCCCCATCCCAGGAGGGACGCATCCGTCACCACTGTGTGCTCCGGTTGGGGAAGGGAGAGGGATCTGCCATTGACCCAATGCCGGTTTGTGAGCCACCACTGCAAATGTCGTGCAGTGCCCTCCGAGATCTGGACGGACTCGGACAAGTCCCCCTGATGCTGCGCCCACTGGAACTTCAGGTCCCACTGCAGAGCCCGCATATGCCATCTGGCATGATCGACCAGCAGGATGCAGGAGGCCATGAGGCCCAGCAGCCTCAGGGTCATCCTGACCGAAACCCAGGATAGAGGCTGAAAGATCGGAATCGTAGCCTGAATATCCTGGACTCGCCGTTTGGGAGGATAGACCCGAAAGTGCGTAGTATCCAGAACCGCTCCGATGAAGAGGAGCTTCTGAGAGGGAATCAGGTGCAACTTCGGCACGTTGATGGAGAACCCCAGCGAATGCAGGAGGTCGGCCATAGTCTGGAGGTGGGAGACGACAGCCTTGGGCGAGCCAGCCTTCAACAGCCAGTCGTCGAGATAGGGGAAGACTGGAACCCCTGATCTGCGCAGATGAGCTGCGACCACCGCCATCACTTTCGTGAACACCCGAGGGGCGCTGGTAAGGCCAAAGGGGAGCACGGTAAACTGAAAGTGCTCATGGCCTACCGTAAACCGCAGGTAACGCCGGTGGGCCGGCAGGACGGGAATGTGGAAATATGCGTCCTGCAAGTCCAACGCTACCATCCAGTCTCCAGGGTCGAGGGCAGACAAGACCTGAGCCAGAGTCAACATCTTGAACTTCTCCTTCCGAAGGAAGCGATTGACGTCCCTGAGGTCCAAGATAGGACGCAGGCCCTTGTCCTTCTTGGGCACCAGAAAGTAGTGGGAATAACAACCACGTCCTACTTCTGGCGCAGGAACTCGCTCGATGGCCCCCTTGGCCAAGAGGGCCGCGACTTCCTGTTGAAGAAGTGCCAAGTGATCCCCCGACATGCGGTGGTACTGGGGTGGCATGGCTGGAGGGGTAGTCACGAAGGGGAGGGAGTAGCCCCTTCGGACTATTTGTAAAACCCACCTGTCCGAAGTGATGGTGCGCAAGTGGGGGAGGTGATGGCGAATCCTGCCGCCCACTGGCGTTTGATGGGCCTTTAAGACCGGACTAGGAAGGTTTGGAGGCAGTGGTGGCCGGGGTGGAGGTGGACTGACCCGCCCGCTGGCCCCCTGACCCGCCTCGGCAGGTCCCACGTCCGTGCTGAGACTGTTGCTGCGCAGGCCTGTGGCTCTGAAGCGAACGTGTCGGGGCGCCCCTTCCGTGGCCACGAAAGGAGCGAAAGGCAGAAGGCGGAGGAGGGCGAGGGGCCAAAAGGCCCAAGGACTTGGCCGTAGCCCATGAGTCCTTAAAACGCTCCAACGCACTATCCGCCTTGTTGCCAAAAAGGCGAATGCCATCAAAGGGCATGTCTATGAGAGTGTTCTGGACATCCCCAGAGAAGCCAGTAGTCCTCAGCCAGGCGTGGCGATGGAGCGCCACTGTCGTGGAAATCGCTCTGCCCAGCGAGTCGGCGGTGTCAAGGCCACATCAAATTGTGAACTTGGCTGCATCTCTCCCTTCAGCAATAGCCTGAGAGACCACTGTCCGGGCCTCCTCCGGACACTGAGGCAGCACTTGCACCACCGTATCCCACACAGAGTGGGAATAACAGCCCAAGAGGCATGCCGTGTTCACAGACCGCAGCCCTGAACTGGCGGAAGAAAAAATCTTGTTCCCAAACTGTTCCAGTCTCTTGGATTCCCTATCCGGGGGTGCGGTAGGGAATGTGCTTTGGGACGTGGAGGCTTGGACAACCAAGCTCTCAGGGGTGGGGTGTTGGGAGAGGAAAAGGGGGTCGCCCGGGGCCGGGCGATGGCGTCGGGCCACGTTCCTATCCACAGGAGCCCCTATGTTGGGCCTGGACCAGTTGCCCAAAAGAACATCAGAAAGTGCATCATTAAAGGGCAGCAGTGGCTCCGCAGAGGTAGCCGCCGGCTGAAGCACTTCTGTCAGGAGGTTAGTCCTGACGGCCACTGTAGGGAGTTGGAGGTGTAGAGCCTCAGCCGCCCTACGCAACACCACTGCGTAACTAGCACCCTCCTCCGTAGCCATGGTAGGAGGAGTTAGCATGCCAAGGTCAGGAGAGGTGTCAAGACCACTGGCATCCCCCAGCTCCTCTGCCCAGTCCGGGTCATACTCGCACTGAGCTGCTAGAGGGTCCTCAGACCCCTCCCAGTCCTCCCCTTCCTCCGAAGGCTGATGTACAGGCCGAAAATATGGAGGCTGGACATAGGGAAAGAAGGGTCCCATCGGCGTCGGAATCGGCGTCGAGCGATGCCGTTCCGGCTCAGTGTCCACATCGGGGCTGAAACCGGATGGACGTCGTCCGGTGCCACGGGCGACGTCGGAGGTGGTGCCGGTGGGGTCGGTGGAGGTGTCACAAGGTCAACCGGCGTCGACCGGGATCCAGGCCTGGATCCATGGGGGACCTGCGGCGCCGGGGCCAGGACCCGACGGCGATGTCGGGGCCGGAGCCGCCAACAGTGAAGGGCAAAGACCCCCAGTCGGGCCCGCGGGGCCCATAGGTGCGCCGGCGGGGCCCAATGGCCCAAAGAGGCGGGCCATGGCTGACAGAAATTCCTGAAGCTGGGCCGGAGTCGCCGACGGACCCAGGTAGGGTAGGCCGGGTAGACCGACTGCGTAGGCTCCGCCAGAGCCGCAGGGGGGGCACCACCCACACCCTCAGCCGCGACGGGGGAGGGGAAGTCGGAGAGCGATGGCGCTTCTTCGACTTCTTGTGCTTCGCCTTACCTGACCCAGAGTGCTTAGACTTCGATCCCGACGAACGATGGTGATGGCTCCGTGACCGGTCCCTCGACCTCCCAAGGGACCGGGACCTCGAGCGGCGCGGAGCCGACTGCCGGACTTCAAGCAACTTTCGGGACCGCTCCCGCAAAGTCTTCGGCGCCATGGCCCGGCAGTCGGGGCACGACTTGGGGTCGTGGTCGCGCCCCAGGCAGTAGAGACACACGCGGTGCGGGTCCGTCACTGACATCATGCGGTGACAGTCTCCGCAAGACTTGAAACCAGGCATCCCTACGGCACCAGGAGTGGAACGACTCGAAAAAACAGAGACAAAAGCCTCGAAAAACCCAGTCAAAAAATGACTGGGGGTACCGCTCTCTCCGGATCTGCGCTTGCTGGCGCGGAAAAAGAAAGAACTGACGTCAGCGCATGAGGGCGGCGTCTAAGTAGCTGCCGCGACGTCATCTTGGCGACCACGACGCCAACGACGGACGCGGAGCCGCACAATGCCACCTTCCGACACGCAGGGGTACTGCTGACGAAAACATTCCGGATCCAGTCTGACACCTGGGGGTAATTCTAAGGTAAGGAATCTATCACTACGTGTTTCTTTCAGATATATGGTGATGACATGCTGTCATTCATACACTACCCATGTTGGACTGGACTGAGATTGATGATGATGTTAGATTTGTATGGGGAGGCATCTGGTCCGGTCATTAAAGGTGACAAGACTGTTATAGTCTCAGTAGAGGGAGGACAGGTGGCAAAGCAACAGCAGCTCAAACTGTATGTTCAAACACAGAGTTTTAAGTACCTGGGCAAAACCTAATCCCATTTTTGGCAGGCCTATGGAGAGACTTCCAGGAATGGAGTGCCCCTAATCTCTATCATGTGTAGAATGGCACTGTTCATAATGGCTGCTCTCTCAAGACTTTTCTATGTTCTCCAGAACTATCCCTATGACATTTACATCCAATTCTAACATAATTCAGTCCCTCTCACACGCTGTATAGTGGCAGGTAAACAGCCTACAGTCTCCCTAAACAAGTGTGAGCAGTTACTATATGATGACAAACTGAGTATGGCTGATATGTGCTTTTGTTACTAGACAGCGCCCTCATAAATGACTGGGTTATTGGGTCCAGTTATTGGGCCCCAAAACAACCTTACTTTCCGGCTGGAAGTGGATCTCTTCGAAGGACTGCTTTTCTCGATCTCGTGTACTGCTCTCCAGTGCGTGCTTGCTCCCCCATCTGACTCGGGTGGCTGTCACCTGATGTTGTAAAGCACTCAGCTGTATTCATCGAGAGAGCATGTTGTCATGCATGACGTCATTATAGAGTAACCAGTCAGGCACACACTGCTGAATTGTTGGTTTCAAAAAGTGGCATATTAATAGGATTTCTAAGTTAGTGGATATGTGTGAGGGAGGACACATGTAATCCTTTGAGAGCATGTTGAGGGAATGTGAGCTAAATAAATCCCAGTTTTATAAATATCTCTAATTAAAGCATGCCCCAGAAATGACAGCCATACCCAAGTTCAACCTTTTGAAATAAACATTGTGCCAGAGACATCAGGTAAGTGTGGCATCTTAAAAATATACATATCCTTGCTGACAAACTCCCTATGTCTCTTAATTGGTTTGCAGTTCCAATGGGATGCAGACTAGGGCACATTAGAGAATAAGGCGCAGAGAGAGGCTAAGACAGCATCTTATGAGTTGCCCATCTCCACCCTCCTCTAGTAGCTATGGCGAATGGGCAGGATCAGCTCCCCGACTTGTCCACATGTCAGTGCACTACAGGAGACTTATTCCACTTGGTTTGGGGTTGTCCAGTGCTCTAAGAATATTGGTGAAGGATTGATTGCATTCTATCCTGATTTGTGATCCTGATTTTTGGGCCACCCCATTGATCGCACTCCTTCCTGTTTGTGGTGGAAGACTGAGGAGGTTACTGGAGTACATGATCCTTAGATGGTCTGGGTCACCACATGGCCAAGTGAGATATCGCTTAGTTCTGGTGGGTGAAAGAGGCCCCACCATCTGATATTTGGGTGAGAGGGATTGACCAATGCACACAAATGGAAAAAATGTATCAGCCCAAATGGTGCCTCGCTATACACCAGAGGATATGGGGGCCTTGGAACGATTGCTTTGGTTAACCGGATGCATGTTGTACTGATTTGTTTTTATTACCTGCCTTAAATATCGTTGCACACAATATACATTGTGATTATCTGTCCAGCACCTATGTGTGTCTATTGTGCAGACATTTCATGCGTACAGATCTGGAGTGTTCTATATAAAGGAGCTGCTCTCCCCTAAAACTATCCTGGGTTCCCTGCTCCTTTTTGAAAAATTTATGTGGTACTCCAAGCTTGATAGGGCATTGTTTTGACTTGTATTGTAAGAAACAACACAATATCCCTTACAAAGCAATAAATAATCTCAAAAATATAAAGGCTCATTGAGACATTTAAATGCCCTACAACTTACTAAATGTGTGCTGATTACCTATCACACAATTGTACAGACCACACCTTTTCCCTTTAAAAATTAATATCATGTCATCTTAGCATAAAACATGAGTCTGCACATTTCATGGTGGCTTAAATATCTCTTCCAATATTAAGCTAGAATCCTTCACTGAGTAAAATTACTTCCAATAGTGCCCATGTTTATTTACATTTGATAGACTGTAGTACATCCCTGATTTCCATCGGATTCCATTATAACATTATTGATCCTAATGGAAAACAAAATACAATCTAATACAGCTGATCACAGTCCCCCTATTTCCAAAAATGTAGTTTCCAATAAAAAAAATGGGGGTATCCAAATGTAAACAGACGATATCAAAGAATGGAGTCATTTACAGCATCTATATACAACTTTTTCACAGGTTGAATTGATAGGATGGGCGCAAAGGATGGAACATTATACTAGACCATTGACTGAACGTTTATTTTCATCATATCCAATGATGATCATGATGCAAGGTTAGTAAATTTCCTAGATTACATAACTTGCCAGGGAAACTGTAAAAAACACAATTTAGAGAGCCTATTTAGTGGTCAGCCATAGCTATGTTCATTTACATGGATGGAAACATGCAGATTGTTATGTGCTTTTGTGTTGCATATAGGGATGTGGGAAGTAGACCTTATGCAAAAGTTTCACATTTGTGCATTTTGTTGGCAAAGTGAAATTGTCAGTGGATGGCTATGCTGAGTACCCAACTACTAGCTGCACTCATCTTTAATCACCATGCTGGGTATTTTCTGGGATGTTGAAATGACAGTCTTGGTTCTGTAGTAGTGTAATTAGTCTCTGAAGAAAGAGCAGCAGCTTAGAAATGCACTTCTCCCCCAGTGGTCTTTCACAATACTGTTGTTTTAAATTCTTTGGCCAACAACAGCTCACTTAGCACTGCCACAGCTGTTTAATCTTACCTGAAGTTCAAAGCTAGCCTGGTCCAGAAAATACTTATTCAGAACTTCAGAAAATTGGTTCATTGCCCGGAGGAAAACCCTGAAAATGGAGAAAAGGAAAAGGAATACAACAAAACAAATCAAGGAATATAAACTTCAAATCAACACTGGTGAGGATAGTGGATTACTGCTATCTTCAAACTAATCTCTATCATTGATATGTTTTTGCAGGAAAGATAGGACACATCAATATATGAAGAAAGGATGGAGGTCAACTAGGTAAGCAGAAGCTTGTTCAATGTGAGGCCCAACATATGCCATGACAGGGTTGCCTAGCATTGCTCCATGAGGGATGAAACTAACAGATAGATTTTGAGAATAAACACTGATCATGTAATAACTTCCATTTAGATTAATCGTGCCTAAAGATACTTTTAAGGACCAAAGTTAATCACTCCTGGGCTACAGGGTTGTAAAATACCAACTGTCAGTAATAGTGAAAATAGTGTGAAAAATACACATTCTTCCCCAAGAGTCCCACTCCTAGCAGTTCCCTGGTTCACCTGTTCTGCGTCATAGTCATCACCATCCAGTCACTCGCATAGACATTCTTCTCAATTAGGTCTTTAAACATGATAAATGTCTCCATCAGGAAGTCCTAGGGAGTAATGTACAGAAAGTAAGAGTAGTGCAGTCACTGTTCAGATAAGACATTTAAATAAGGAGTTTGATCTACCTTCAAGATATTTGCATGTACAGAGGAGGTTAATGGTACTTCAAGGGCTTTGAGGTAGTGTCTCAATTCAAACTCTTGCTTGAGTGCATGGAAATGCAAATAATCTACAGCTATGCTTATAGTACACATAACAAGCATTTGCAATGCAATAGGTCTCGCAGTTACACGAGTTAAAGCTATTGGCATTGTAAATGACAATGCCTTTTATTTATGTTTTTAAAACGAAAACAAATATAAAAGGCATTGTTATTTGCAACGTCAATAGCTCAAACTCGCGTAAATGCGAGACCTATTGCATTGCAAATGCTTGTTAGTACTTGCCTCGGTGGTCATCCACAAATGTAGCACCTTGGATACGGCTTTTAGCACTGCAGCATCTCTTTGCAGGCAATGGGCTATAAACACTAATGAGGCCTGCACCAGTGAACGCCCACTAATGTAGCGCCTAACATACAGCAGGATCTCTATCATCTGAGACTCTGAATATGTATCACTCGCCACCAGTGGACGCCCACAAATGTTACTGTTTCACGACCTCATCCTCCCTGCAGGCAAAGGGCTATAAATCTCCATCAGTTCCTGCACCGGTGAACTCCCACAAAGGTAGCGCCTCAGAAAATGTTTTTCACACAGCCGCAGTTCCTTGTCCTGCGGGGGCTGGTGAGGCGTGAGGGTCTAAAACCCCAACTGCCCCTGCACCAGTGGACACCCACAAAGTGCCTAAGATACTGTTTTCAGCAAATAAGTATTTCCCTGCAGGAGCTTCTCTGTCTGCACTCGGCTAGGACACAGAATCAAGGCCACTTGCAGACAGGATATCTGAAACTTCTGACAAAAGCATCCAGCAAATAGCGGAGGTGAGCAATCTCTGAAGGAAGGTGCCTATGTTGTTGTCTTAGACACTTCCTCTATAACCCCTCTGCCCTCGAGGTAGTGCTATGGTCTTTTTGGTCATCAGGAGGGACGGACCGGCAGTGTGCATCATTTTGACAACTCAAGGAATTCGGCAGCTGGAAAGGCAACCAGATGGCTAAGCGAGCAAGACACTTGCTGTGGACATAGGAGATGATCTACGAGTCACAAACTGAAAGCTTAGGCTATGATTATGGGGTCAGCAAACTCGGTACCCTTACAGTAGTGCCTCTTATTAACAGCGCTTAGAATGGCAGAATTGGGGTATGCAACAAAAAAAAGATGGCGGAAGGAGTGCTTCATTTAATCTCAGTGCCTCGTGATTGATTGGGGCGTTAGGTGTCGTTGCAGCTGACGCCCTACATGAGACGGGTATGCCCACACGTGTGTCCCTGCTCACTGCGCCATGAGTGACAGGAGAACAAATATTGTGCATGTGTATGAGAGGTGTTTAAATGCATCAGACTATGGTACGGTTCAGTAGGTGAATGAGAGGTTTGATAAAGCGGAATACCTCAGCAGTATAGGGGGGTGCAGATGAAGAAGAGCGCTTATTCATACCTCGGGAATCTAATTAGAGTGGGGTAAACGCATAAATCTATATTGTTAGCAGGTGGCAAACTGGGCACTAACTGAAGGTGCAGGGAGGCGGAAGGTAGTGGTGACAGAGATTGGGTATTAACGTAATTCTGCCGGGACGAGGCAAGCAATGACAGAAACTGGGCATTAATGGAGCTCTACCGGGGACTCACAGCAAGGCTAAAGAGACGATGCTATAACGGAACTCTGCAGGGGTAGCAAGGTAGAGGTAACAGGCAATGTGCGTTACTGGAGATCTGCAGGGGCGCAGGGCAAATGGTGGCAGAGGCCGGGCACTGATGCAGCTCGACTGTGGATGCACACCAAATGGTGACAGAGACTGCAATAACAGAGCTCCACAGGGGACGCAGACCGGAGGTGACAACTTAGGCATCAACTGATGTCTGCAGGCGATGAAGACCATCAGGCAACAGAGTCTGTGCATTAACAGAAATCTTCAGCGGCACAGACCAGCAGCTACAAAGTCTGTGCGTTACGAAGATATGCAGTGGGCGCAGACCATCTCGACAGTCTGTGCATTAACGGAGATGTGCAGAGATCGCAGACCTGTCGTTGACTGTGCATTAACAGAAATATGCAGGGGACGCAGAGAAGCTCTCGACAGTCTGCGCATTTAAGGACATTTGCATGAGGCGTAGTCCTGGGACCAATGACTATGGAACACGAAAGAAGATTTGGGAGCGCTTTGTGGCAACACAATGATGTTGTTTTTTCAAAGTAAAATCTTATATATACTGAATGAAATTCCTGCAGTAACAGCGTAAAAACCAAAACAATGCAGGATTAAAACTAGACTTAGAGCAATGTCTGCCGAGCACACAGACATTGGAAATTAATAGCGGAACCCGTGCTTTAGATGTAAACATCTTAAACTAAAGCGCAGGTGCTGCAATTGCTTCAAAAGTAAAGAAATAGAGAAAATTATTTTTTCTATTTCTTTACTTTTGAAACATTCGCGGCACCTGCGCTTTAGCTTAAGATGTTTAACGCTAAAGCGCGAGTGCCGCCATTGTAAGAAAAGTAAACAAATAGAAAAAAAAGTGGCGCCCGCCATTTATTTTCTATTTATTTACTTTTGTTACAATGGCGGCACTCACCTTTAGCGTTAAACATCTTAAATAAGCTAAAGCGCGGGTGCCGCAAATGGTTAAAAAGTAAAGAAATAGAAAAAATTATTTTCTCTGTTTCTTTACTCTTGAAGTAATTGTGGTACCCGCGCTTTAGCTTATGATGTGTAAAGCTAAAGCGTGGGTGCCGACATTATAAGTAAAGTAAATCGAGAGAAAAAAAGGAAAGCGGAAGCTTTGATGCAACTAATAACAAACTGTAAGCCGTGAGAAAGACGCTGTGCGAGCCGTACACGTGCACATCGCCTGTCCGGGCGCGTGCACAGCTCCTGTCCCCCTTCCGAAGCTAAATCGACAACAATAGATCTCGCCAAAGCGAGCAGCGCATGCGCTGCGTCGCTAGGCGAGACCTAAAAAAGTGAATGGTATAGAGAATGGTGGACAGAAACAAAGCAGACTAGGACTGGTAAAGAAAAATTAAATAATGACGGACAAATGAGAGCCTATGGAGAAAGGTAAATAGGAAACAAAGAAAAGACTTAAAAATAGAATAAACAACAAAATGAACAAAGCAAATACAGCAGAGGTAGTGTGAGTCTCAAAGACGGAAACAATGAATGTGTGATGAACAAGAAAAATGAATCAAAGAAAATAGATAACAGTAATAGTAAATAAGGGAAAAGGAACAAGCCAGAATGGTGGAAGGATAAAGACAACTAAAAGAAAAGACGAAGGATAAAGACAACTAAAAGAAAAGATTAAAAACATAAAAAAACAAAAATAAGGCAATAATGATAGAAACAAATGAAACAAAGCAAAAAAGGCAGAATAAATAATTCTAAAAAATAAGGAAACAGTAACTGCAAGTAAGGCAGAAAGAATGAAAGAATTACAGAAGACACAAATGATACGGTACAGACGAAGAAAGAAATGGCATATTGGCTGGTGTAAAGGGGGTTCCCGGCTCCTCTGGACTGTGTTGCCAACACGGGACTCTATCCCCCAACATCCTGTGTGCCTTGAGGCGCTGCTGCTGTCCCGTGCTGGGAAGGGGGCATAGCCACCCCAATGCGCTAAGAGTGTTTACTCCATTCCTGCGGTCTGAGGCATATTGGCTGATGTAAAGGGGGTTCCAGGCCCCCGTAGACTGTGCTGCCAACAGGGAACTCTATCCCCCAATATCCTGTGTGCCTGGAGGCCCTACTGCTGTCCCCTGCTGGGAAGGGGGCATGGTCACCCTCAACGCGCTAAAAGGGCTTACTCCAATCCCGTAGTGTGGGACGCGCACAGGCCACGCTGGGGTGAAGCCTGGACCAAGAGCGAGTCAGTCTGTGCCCATCCGCAGCTGGGATGGGCCATCCCCTCAATGCCTCTGGATCAAGGGTGAGTGTTTTTATATATTTGAGCAAGCATTTCAAAGTATACTATTTGGCACTCACTGGTTTGTGCCCAGACGCTTTCTGTTCTTTTCCCTTTGTGTGGTACGCCATATAGAGAGGGACTTATGGAAAAATGGAAGTGTGCTCGTGGGCCGCAGGCAGTTACCCCACCCCAAACCTACATCTATAGGTCGGATGCTGCAGAGGGTGATAGGGATTGTATTGACGGAAATCGAACTGACTGAGAGAAGGTTGTCCATGGATGCCCGAACGACCTCGCAACCGCACTTACCAAACAACCCACTCGACTCAGCTGCTGTTATTGGTTTTCCTGAGGCTGCCTCTAGTGTGATTAATGAGGCTCTTGATCAAACGTCCAGTGTTCCAAATGTGGCACTTTCCCCTGATGTATGTCCTCCAGAGTGCCAACAAAAAGCGAAAAGATCTAGGCGGTCACCGCAGAACAAACCCCAGCAGCCTAGTGCCCAAGTTGCAATTTCCTCAAATATCTCAGAAGTTGAACAGTTCCTTTGCACAACTGGAAAGGGTTCTGCTTTTCAACTGTGCTGCATGGCCCAACTAGTGGAGGAGGTAGTTGATAGAATTAAAGGCATCCTGATCACAGAACTCTCACCAATATTAGCAACTCACAGCGATCAAGCAAATGCTCAGAGATAATTTAGACATACATCCACAATCCCAACAGGTCACGGGCCGCGCCGATACAGTTGGACCAGGGGCTGGGTCTAGCATTTCTTCTTCGCCCCCTTAATAAACTGCTCGTAACTGTGCAAATGGCAGCTCCCTGCTTGTTGGACCCCTTCCTACTATCTAGGGCTAGCCTACCTCTCCCAGCAGAAGGGGGTCCCCGAGGGGAACAATCAATTTCGATGGAAAGAAGCAATGGACTGTGTAAGACTGCTGGCACTGTTCAAAGCCATAAGCTCCCAGTCATTAACCGCACCCCTGCGTCCTGCCCCTATGTGACTGTTCTGTCTTGAGTCCCAAAGCTGCGTAAGGGCCAGAAAGAAACGCTTGAAGACCTCGCAAACAAATGCTTGAACTGGCTCATCAGAAATAACTTTTTTTACCAAAGTGGCTCATAATATACTCTTTACACGCAGGGTGAGGTGGATTGGGCCAGGCCGGTTGGATCGCCCTGGGAATTGTGTAATTGTTAATTTTAAAGATCCTTATCTGGTTTGAAAGTTGCTGAGTGATGAGGAGCAGACACAGGAACAGGTGTTGAAAACTGTCCTTTTGCCCTTGGTTACTTTTATAAACTTGGCTTATCTCCAGGCAGGCTTGTCATAGGGTTTCTGCACACACAGAGCTATGCACAGGATAATAGAACCTCGGAATATAGTGGTGAGCCAACAATAACCCTTAGTACCTAAAACCCCAACCCAACTAGCCTTAGCGTCCCATTAGCACCAATGTACCAATGATTAGACAACCCAGAACACGGTATCTCTCTCTCTCAGGACTCGCAGAAGCAAGAACACTCTTTCGTTACTAACTCGTACCTGTCCACAACATGTGTAAGCAGAGACACTGTATAGGTTAAAATGTTTATTTCAACTTACGTGCTCTAAGATACAGTACACGTGTCAGTACTACTAGCATAATACATATGAATAGTATAATCAGCATAGTTACAACTCCATAAAATACGAACGGGGAAAGCATCTCATAAAGCAGTGGATATATGTCTAACTAACATTGCCACCCTCCCCGTGCTGGAAGCCAGTTTATTATGAAAATAGAAGACCTCTGGGCTTTGACTAGCGAACCCACATACCTCAGTCTCTAGATGCAAAACTACATCAGCAGACAATCACAGCTCTTCTCTCTGGAAAGGTTGTCTCCAAGTGTCTCTAGAGCGGACCAAACGCAATATTAAAAGCACACTAAGTTTTCCATGGCAGCTGTACCTAGTGTTATGTCTAGGTGTGAGGGACTGTCCAAATCAGCAAGACAAGGAAATGTTGTTATTCGACCTTGTACATGTTGTGCAGTCTGAGCCCAAAGTGAACAGGAGAAAAGGTGAAAGATAGAAAATGCAGACAGTGCAAGAAGAACTTGGCAAGAGCAGAGGTCGATAGAACAACGGCCCAGAGTAACGTGTGCAAAGGAAAGAATTATGGCAGCCAGGCCCAAGACAACTTAGCGAGGCAGGCCAGGGCCGGGAAGCCACAAACCACAAGACACCCTCCCCTGGACAGTCCATCGGCCAAGATAAAGGACGAAGACAGAGATCAAATGGGCCGAGCAGAACAAAAATGTCTGTAGGCTATGCAGTCCCAATGAGGGAGAGGGACAAAAAACAAAAGTGTCCAAGGACAAATGAGAGCCAGCAAGGCAGGTCTTTCAATCCAGGAGCGTGTAAGAGCAGAAAAATGCTATAGCATCCAGGAGGACATCATTGGAAGTGTCTGAAAACATAGACGCCATCCAGTCCATCAGATCAAACTAGCAGGAATGTTCCTCAGAGGACGGAGCATCCAAAAGCAATGCGGGACAGCTTGCGTGATATTCAATATAGCTCTGTTGTAGGAGATCCTGAGCAGCCGCCCAGATATCCCATTGTGCCAAAATCCCAAGTGCAGCCGCACGCGTCATACAGCCAGTAACGGAACAGTCCTGTTCGTGGGCCTCTAAGGGACCCACCAACCGAACAAAATCCGGAACAGACAACGACGAATTGGAGAGGCAATAATCCATGGTCCAGGTGAAAGGACAGCGGATGCAAGACATCACAGGTTGCACGCAAGTGAAATACGCAAAGCGAAATGAAAGGGTATACGACACGCTGATGGTCGCCAATGGCAGAACACCGAAACTGTCCAGGAGTCGATCACGGAGCAGCTGGAGGCGTTCGGGATCGAAAAGGGCCCATCGGGGAGCAGCCATTGCGCAGAAAACAGACCAACAGCAAGACACCAGCCGCCAAGGCGAGGATCAAGGGAATCCACCAAAGACGCTGGAGAAAATAGAATGAATGAACGCTGGTATCACACCGAAAATAGTTTGGAAGGTGGACACCAGGCCGGACCCCACAACTTTAAAAAAGTGCACCAGACCCTCAGTGTTTGATGCGTTAAAAATACGATGAATCAACTCCCCAAAATGTTGGGGAGGTCAGTGTTCAAAAGGGCCTGTATTTCACTGTGGGTACTCGCCACCTGGAGAATGAAGGTCTCCCGGGCGGATGTGAGCATAACCTCCTCATTCAATAATAGGGCCTTTATTCTGCTCAACTTATTGAAATCTGCCTCCATGGTTGGAATGGAAGGCCAAATAGAATTATCAACGATGTCGTGAGGGGGAGGAAAAAGCACATTCTTGCAGCAGACAATTCTGTGCGAAACCGTGACAATATACGGAATGCCGGCTTGTAAGCCACAACAGTTTTCGTTATTTAAAAGCAAATAGCTACCATTGGTAAGCAAAGTAAAGGTGGGAGAAATAGCAGGAGCAGGAATACCTGTTAGCACACATGCACGATTTGGAACGGAAACGCTACAAGCTCCGTGCAGCTTAATATGTTTACAAATAAGTGCATGACCTACAGTTGAATCACAAGACTCCCCCGTGAGAAAAACTTCCTTGCCGTCTCTAAGGCATTTATACATGAAAGGCAAGGACCAGAGTTCATGCAGGAAGGCACTTCCCAAAGGCTGGAAACGGCCCACAGGATAATGCTTCATGCATGAGCTAAATTCAAACAAGGAAAAAGGTAAAGCGATAACCCCATGAACTAACCACACAGCAGAATCTAGTTCCGCTACAGAGAATGGTAAAGGATCCACTTTTTCAATATGTAACAAAGTGTACGATGCATCTTTCATGGACATGAACTGCTGTTTTTCAGTCAAATTAAAAGGCAGAAATAGGGCGGTGGTGTTTAAGAAATTCCAAGGAACTTTACCTAACTTAAGGGTTTGCAAAGTCCATGCAAACTGCATTACTGAACGCAACTGATTCTGACCATGGTACAATATAGAAACATCATCTTGTACAATATCAACAACAGAGGACACAATATTCTCTAAAGTGTAAATGCGGGAAGACAGGGTATTAATGCACAAGTTACTAACTTGTGTAACGATATATCTGTAAGAGACAGTAGTTAGTGATAGATTCCTTACCTTAGAATATCCCCAGGCGTCAGGCTGGATCCGGAAAGTTTTGCGTAGCAGTACCCTTGCGCGTCGGTAGGCGGCGTCGTGCGGCTCCGCGTCCGTCGTCGGCGTCGTGATCGCCGGGATGACGTCGCGGGCAGCACTTAGGCGCCGCCCCTGCGCGCTGACGCCAGTTCTGTACACGACTTTCCGCGCCAGGAACGCAGAGCCATGCAAGAAGCTGACACAGGTGTCTGAAAAATACTAGGGCCCTGAAAGGGATGTCCTTAACCCTAGAAATCAGTTCGCAGAACGGGGAGGATGGGTGGGCGGTAGGAATCTATCACTAACTACTGTCTCTTACAGATATATCGTTACACAAGTTAGTAACTTGTGCATCTGAAAGAGACACGTTAGTGATAGATTCCTTACCTTAGAATAGATACCCCAGCAATACCAACCCCGGTGGTGGGTCTGCGAACAAAGATCAGACAAGGAAGTCCTGGAGGACAGAACGGCCAAAGAAGCCGTCCCTCCGGACCTGACTGTCAAGGCAGTAATGCTTAGTAAACGTGTGCAGCGAGGCCCACGTAGCTGCCTGACAGATAACCGGCAGCGGAACACCGCGGCCCAAGGCCGTGGTAGCAGCCGTTGCCCTGGTGGAATGGGCACGCAGCCCAACAGGAGGCTCCTTCTTGGCCAAAGAATAGCAGGTCTTGATGCACAAGGTAACCCAGCGGGAGACGGTCCTCTTGTGCACCGCCCGACCTTTTGGCGCCCACGTAGCCAACAAAGAGCTGGTCATCCACCCGGAAGTGTTTTGTGCGGTCGATATAGAAGGAGAGCGCACGTTTTGGGTCCAGACGGTGGAGCCTCTCTTCCTCTCTGGAAGGATGCGGAGGCGGAAAGAAGGTGGCAAAGTGATGGTCTGCCCAATGTGGAAAGCAGTAACCACCTTTGGCAAGAAGGACGGACGCGTCCGAAGAACAACCTTGTCTGGATGAACAGACAGAAAGGGAGGTTTGCAAGATAGAGCCTGGAGCTCACTCACCCGCCGAGCGGAGGTGATGGCCACCAGAAAGGCAGTCTTCAGAGTCAGAAGACGAAGAGGACAGTTATGCAGAGGCTCAAAGGGAGCGCACATTAAAAAGGTAAGAACCAAGTTCAAGTCCCACTGAGGCATTACAAACGGAACAGGAGGGAAGAGGTGAGTAATGCCTTTTAAGAACCTGTTAACAACAGGGGACTTGAAAAGGGAGGGCTGATCAGGGAGCCTGAGGAAGGCCGAGATAGCACAAAGATAACCCTTGATGGTACCCAGGGCAGAACCCTGTTGGGCCAGAGAGAGAAGGAACAGAAGGACCTCAGAAAGACGGGCAGAAAGGGGATTCACAGCCTTTGCTGTGCACCACGCCACAAATTTGTTCCACCTGCAGGCGTATACCACCTTAGTGGAGGGACGCCTGGCTGCCAGAATCACATCACAAACTTCGGGAGGCAAGTCGAAAGGAATCAACTGCCGCCGCTCAATCTCCACGCAAGCAGGTGTAGACTGGACAGGTTCGGGTGGAGGACCGTCCCCTGCTGCTGCGACAGAAGATCCTCCCGAAGAGGCAGACGGATCGGGGGATCTATGCTCATATTGAGTAGCTCGGGATACCAAACTCTTCGAGCCCAGTCCGGAACCACAAGAATGACTTGGGCCCGGTCGTGCCGAATCTTCTTCAACACTCTGGGTAGAAGTGGTATAGGCGGAAAGGCGTACAACAGACCGCAACTCCACTCGCGACGAAAAGCGTCGCCGAGCGAGTGCCGCCTTGGAAATTCCAACGCGCAGAACTGATGACATTGCGCGTTCTCTTCGGTGGCGAATAGATCTAACCAAGGCTCTCCCCACTGTAGAAAGAGTCCTTGCGCCACTTCCGAGTGAAGACGCCATTCGTGATCCATCATGCACCTGCGGCTGAGTTCGTCCGCCCTGGCGTTCAGAGAACCTGCCAGGTGTTGAACCATCAGGAACATGCCCTGATGTTCCAGCCATGTCCAGAGGCGCAGAGCCTCCTGACAAAGGGTCCAAGACCCCACCCCGCCCTGTTTGTTGCAGTACCACATGGCGGTGGTGTTGTCTGTGAACACCTGCACTACCTTCCCTTTGACAGAGGGAAGGAATGCCTTGAGTGCAAGCCGGATCGCCCGGAGCTCCAGAAGGTTGATATGGAGCCGGGACTCCGCCGGAGACCAGAGGCCTCTGATCTCCGCCTCTCCCATGTGACCGCCCCATCCCAGAAGGGACGCGTCCGTCACAACTGTATGCTCTGGCTGGGGAAGGGAGAGGGATCTGCCCATGACCCATTGCCGGTTCGAGAGCCACCACTGCAACTGTTTTGCAGTCCCCTCCGAGATCTGGACGTGATCGGACAGGTTGCCCTGGTGCTGCGCCCACTGGAACTTCAGGTCCCACTGCAGAGCCCGCATATGCCATCTGGCATGATTGACCAGCAGGATGCAGGAGGCCATGAGGCCCAGCAGCCTCAGGGTCATCCGTACCGAAACCCAGGATAAAGGCCGAAAGATCGGAATCATAGCCTGAATATCCCGGACTCGCCGTTCGGGAGGATAGGCCCGAAACTGCGTCGTGTCCAGAACTGCTCCGATGAAAAGGAGCTGTGGAGAAGGAATTAGATGCGACTTCGGCACATTGATGGAGAACCCCAGCGAGTGCAGGAGTTCGGCCGTAGTCTGGAGGTGGGAGACGACTGCCTGGGACGAGCCCGCCTTCAGCAGCCAGTCGTCGAGGTAGGGGAAGACTGAAACCCCTGCCCGGCGCAGATGAGCTGCGACCACCGCCATCACTTTCGTGAACACCCGAGGGGCACTTGTAAGGCCAAAGGGGAGCACGGTGAACTGAAAATGCTCGGGGCCTACCGTGAACCGAAGGTAACGCCGGTGGGCCGGCAGGACGGGGATGTGGAAATACGCGTCCTGCAAGTCCAACGCTACCAACCAGTCTCCAGGGTCGAGGGCAGTCAAGACCTGAGCTAGGGTGAGCATCTTGAACTTCTCCTTCCGGAGGAAGCGATTGACGTTCCGGAGGTCCAAGATAGGACGCATGTCCTCCTTGTCCTTTTGGGCACCAGAAAGTAGTGGGAGTAGCAACCACGCCCTACTTCTGGGGTCGGAACATGCTCGATGGCCCTCTTGGTCAAGAGGGCCGTGACTTCCTTCCGTAGAAGCACCAAGTGATCCCCTGACATGCGGTGGAATTGAGGTGGCATGGCTGGGGGTGGTCTCGAAGGGGAGGGAGTAGCCCCTTCGGACAATGTCCAAGACCCACCTGTCCGAGGTGATGGTGCGCCAGTGGGGAAGGTGATGGCGGACCCTGCCCCTACTGGCGTGCCGTGCACCTGAAAGGAGGGACTAGGAGGGCTTGGAGGCCGCGGACGGGATGGAGGTGGTGGCCTGACCCGCACGCTGGTTGCCCGATCCGCCACGGCGGAATCCACGTCCTCGGCCACGCGAAGACGCCTGCTGCGCGGGCCGGTGGCTGGGCTGCTGACGTGAAGGGCGCCCCTACCGTGGCCACGATAGGGGCGAAAAGCAGAAGGTAGCGGAGGGCGTGTAGCAGAAAGGCCCAGGGACTTTGCAGTAGCCCGTGAGTCCTCAAAGCGCTCCAACGCATGGTCTGCTTTGGACCCAAAAGACCGACTCCATCAAAGGGCATGTCCATGAGAGTATTCTGGACATCCCCTGAAAACCAGTGGTTCTCAGCCAGGCGTGGCGCCGGAGCGCCACCGTCGTTGCAATCGACCTGCCCAGCGAGTCGGCGGTGTCAAGGCCACAACGGATAGTGTATTTGGCCGCATCCCTTCCTTCCGCAATGGCGCGGGAAAGCAGTGCCTGGACCTCCTCAGGGCACTGGGGCAAAACATCCGCCACCGAATCCCACAGGGAGTGGGTTTATCGGCCCAAAAGACAAGCGGTGTTAACGGACCGCAAGCCAGCACTGGAGGAAGAAAAACCTTTCTTCCCAAACTGATCCAGGCGTTTGGATTCCCTATCCGGAGGAGCGGTAGGGAAGGCGGTTTGGGAAGCGGAGGCTTGGACAACCAAGCTCTCAGGAGTGGGGTGGACAGAAAGAAACAGGGGTCGCCCGGAGCGGGGCGATGGCGTCGTGACACGTTCCGATCCACAGGAGCCCCTGTGTTGGGCTTGGACCAGGCGCCCAAAAGAACGTCAGTGAGGGCGTCGTTAAACGGCAGCACAGTCTCCGCAGAGGAGGCTGCCGGCTGAAGCACCTCTGTCAAGATGTTAGTCTTGACCGTCAAAGTAGGGAGCTGGAGACGTAAGGGCCCAGCAGCCCTACGCAACACCGTACCAAAATTGGCCCCCTCCTCCGTAGCCACGGGAGGAGACAGCATGCCAGTGTCAGGAGAAGTATCCAGACCACTGGCCTCCCTAGACTCTCTGTCCAGTCCTCATCATACTGACAGTTGCGTGTCAGAGGGTCATCAGACCCCTCCCAGTCCTCCTGGTCCTCCTCTGGTTCAAAATAAGGAGGAGGAGGGACATTTGGGACCCAAGGTCCCATCGGCGCCGGAGCCGGCGTCGAGCGACGTCGCTCCGGGTCCATGTCCGGAGCCGGAAGGAACTGGGGACGACGCCGCCCGGAGCCCAGGGCGGCGTCGAGAACGGCACCGGAGACATCGGGCGCCGGCGGAGGTGTCGTGAGGTCGACCGGCGTCGATGGGGGTTGTGGAGCCGGGATCGAGGCCGGGGCCGAAGCCGGAGCCGGGATCGAGGCTGGAGGCTCGGGCGACGCCGGGGCCGGAGCCGCCGGCGACGCCGGAGCAACCCCATCAGGGCCCGCGGGGCCCGAAGGCGCACCGGAGGGGCCTGAAGGCCCGAAGAGGCGGGCCATGGCCGACAGGAACTCCTGTACCTTGGCCGGATCCGCCCCCGAACCCGGGAAGGGCGGGTATGACGGGGCGACTCCACAGGCAAGTCCGGGGCCGCGGGGGCGGGGACGGTGCCGGGAGGGGCCTCAGCCGAGTCGCGAGACCGGCGAGGCGAAGTCCGAGAGCGACGATGCTTCTTGGACTTCTTGTGCTTAGACTTACCGGACGAAGAAGTCGACGACCGGTGTGCACTCCGCGAGCGACCCCTGGACCTCTCACGCGACCGGGGCTTCCGCGGAGCCGAATGCCGGGCCTCGAGGAGCTTTCGAGACCGCTCTCGCAAAGCTTTCGGGTTGAGGGCCTGGCATTCGGGACAAGACTCGGTGTCGTGGCCTCGGCCGAGGCAGAAGAGACACTCCCAATGCGGGTCGGTGACGGACATCATCCGCGCACAGGCGCCGCATCGCTTGAAGCCGGGCATCCCTACGACACCTTAAAGTTGGAAAAACCAGTGAAAAAATCACCAAAAAGTATGGTCAAAAATTGACCAGGGCACTGCTCTTCCCGGATCTGCGCTGCTGGCGCGGAAAAAGAAGAACTGACGCCAGCGCGCAGGGCGGCGCCTAAGTGCTGCCCGCGACGTCATCCCGGCGATCACGACGCCGACGACGGACGCGGAGCCGCACGACGCCGCCTACCGACGCGCAAGGGTACTGCTACGCAAAACTTTCCGGATCCAGCCTGACGCCTGGGGATATTCTAAGGTAAGGAATCTATCACTAACGTGTCTCTTTCAGATACTATTGTCAACAACAGCAAGCACCTTTTCCAAATTTGCTTGGTCTATTTCCCGAAGACGGGATGCAGCTTCCATTTGTGATAGCTTCCAGAGTTCATTATACGCTTCATAAATGAACCTCTTCGGTCGTGGACCATGAGGCCCCAAAACAAAGTCGGACAGATCAATGTTGCCTGAAAGGAGGGATAAATGCTGTTTTACAGAGTCTAGGGACGAATGCTGCAACCACTGTTTGCATAATTTACCAACAGAATATGTGGTGACAGTACGGGAATCAGAAAACCTCGGATCAGGCCTGTCCTGTTTGTATCCAGGAACTGAGCCGTGAAAACGCAGTTGGCATGCATTAGACGATATGGGCTATACCAACCAGGGTGACTGTACAAGTGTAGAAACATTAAATGAATTGTCCTGTAACATGGCCTGCAAAGTTGCAAGGGACATATTAAAACGCAAACTATCATTGGGAGCGCTTGACAGGGATGGTAGGGAAGGCGCGTTTAATTGTTTAGTAGTAGCCAAACCCCAACATGTAGTCTGATAGATGGAAACGTTCAGAAACATAATTTGGGCTGGGATAAGGCAAGCCCGGTGCAAAGCCTCTGTGCCCTGCACCTGCCATGGCTTTGAGCCCCAGATTGATTTCAAATCTACAGTGTCCTTCCAGTACTCATAACCACCCACAGCCAAGGCTTTCAAAAAGGAACCAGAATAAAGTAATTTTGTGTGGGTCAACATGATTTTCTGAGTTGCTGGGGCATTCAGTTTAAAATAATAGGACCTAGGGTTTGATCGATTGAAATCAGTGAAATAGGTAAATTTATTTCTAAGGGTCTGGGAGCTACCTGGTTTGGGCAATGTTCCCATTGGGTATAGGTAACAGGGCTACGTAGTGCACTCGGTCTATGGAGAAAATGGTTGCCCCAATGCTGGTAGCAGTACAAATCGGCATAATTTGCAGAATTCATATACAAATCCTCGGCATTAAAAGAAGCATAATATTTTAAATCAGCAAATAATGCTTCAACGGCATGCACATCCCAATCGTCAGAATGAATATTACTTTTACTACATCACCCATCGAAACTCGAAGGGCATTTGGTACATTAATAATTTCTGTCGGACCATGAATTTGAAAGTTTACCGCATCCCATACGATGCCATCAGCAACTGGAAACGCTGAAATGTTCACAAATGTGTGGTCACGCTTCATGATGTGAGAGGAGGAATGTGGAGCCAAAGTTCCAGTAACACTGTTCACAGCAGAGCGTTCAGGTAAATAGTGACCATTGATAAGTAGAAAAAACACTGACAAAGCCAATGGACATGAACAAAAAAATCAGGAAAAGCACCAACCAGAGATATGTCCAGGGTGGAACCAAAAATTGTCTCTAAACCAGGATACAAAAAGACTGAACTTGGACGGGACATTTGAAGAGGTGGAATCCGAGTCAAAGGAAAAACGTGTCGGGCTCAGTGGCGTTGTTGGTTGGTGTGCCACCGACTCTGTTGCGGGATAGGTATACTCGTCCTCGTCAATGCAGGGGGATGCAGGGGGTTCGAATATATTTTCAGGCAAATCAACCATCTCCATGGTAACACCAGTGACCGTTCGGGCAGGAGTGCCTCGAACACATGTCCGATAAATGGCAGGACAAGAGACCGCCGGTGTAACACTATTCAGGATCTGCCAGATGTTGTAGCTTGACATTTTCCACTGAGATGTATCTGATCTCCTTGCAACCAGGAAGCGGTGGTAAGATTACTGTACGTGTTCCCTTCAAGCCCAGAACTGGAACCGGTGCTCGAAAAGAGGGGCCGAATTCTTTTGTTCTCCACCTTCTCTCGAACCAGTTCGCCAATTTTCGGAAGCCAGCCGGCAACCGGAATCTGCAGAGCAGGGTCTGTGGCTGAAGGCAAATGTGCAAGTGCAAGTTTGTCTCGGGCTTCTTGTAAGTCCTGTAACATAGCAGAATGGTTATCTACATCAAACTTGGCGGATTGCGCCGCCATGTCTAGACCATCAAGGTCAGGCACAAACATTCGTATGCCGAAAAGCATTTCGTATGGGGTCCGCCCACCCAGAGGTCTTCTAGGGAGATTATTAAGTGCACGTTGTACGGTATACAAGTGGGCCAGCCAGTTCCTGCCAGTACCTATAACTCTAGCTGTCAAGGATTGCTTTAAGTCACGGTTCATTCGTTCAACGATAGAATTGCCCTCAGGCCTATACGGAGACGAAAATTTCACCCGCACCCCCAATGAACCCATTGCGTCCTTGTAAGCCTTAAAGGCAAACGCCGGACCTTGGTCAGAATGGAAGGTGCCGCATGCGAAAATTCCCTCAAAGACACGCAAATCCCTGATGACATTTCGAGCGTCAGCACTCCGTTGTGGCCAGACCCAGATGAACCGTGTGCACGAGTCCACTGCCACTAAGATATATTTATAGGCAGTGTCTGAAGAAAATGGACCACAGTGATCCAGGTAAACACACCCAAAGGGTCTGTTAGAAATGCCTAGCGAGGTCTGAGGTGGTCGTGTAACCGTGGAAGGCTTGATCTGTTGACAAACGTCACAGGAAAGCACATAAGTACGGGTGTCTTTATATAAACCACGCCACCAGTAACGCTGCTGTAAGATGGAAACCGTCGCAGACACACCAGCATGAGCCGAAGCCATGCCTTCGTGCGCTGCCGTTATCAAGGAAAACCTGCGGTCCGCGTTGGGGATCAGCCGATCCCCAACACTGGGTATTGTTACATAAGGAGCCTGTTCGGGACCTAACTGATAAGAATATTTGGAAGGAAAACCCCTAGGGTAATTAACGCCTTCCTTTGTCGCAGCAATAGCTGCCAATATATCGGTGTCTATTTTAGACATGGATCTAGTAACTGCTGCTACTGTATACGTGACTACTGCTGATTTGGCAGCTTCATCTGCCAAACTGTTACCAACAGCGTGTGCGCCCACCCGCTGATGGCCTAGGGTGTGTACCACCTGTGTGAGCGGCAGACGTTTTTGTAATTCTGCCACTCGAACCCAAAGCGTTTTATGCTTGATTGTGTTGCCTTTAGCGTCTCTATAGTCGTTTTGCGACCAAAAGAACAGATTGTCATTATATGATTGAACACAGTAATAAGAGTCGCACACAATTAGAGTGGTCACATCAGGATTAACGAACTCAAGTGCAAGCACCAAAGCGCGCAGTTCGGCCAATTGTGCGGTACTATCCCCGAGTGTCTGAGTATGCACTACAGAGGATTTGAACTCTCCGTTCACAAAGGTACCTGCGACAATAGCACATGCGGCTGAATAAGCATGCTTGGACCCTGTGGCCGGTTGTGCCGAACCATCAGTGTAGATCACACAATCGTAATCCTCAAGCGGCAGTAAAGACAAAGGAGGAGGATGAACGAATTCATACTGTAAAAACTCCTGAGTCTGAAGAGAAGAATCGAAAATGAAAGTGACATCCGGAGACGTCAAAGATGTTGCCCATTGAATCCAACGGGGTGCAAAGCTTTAGAGTTCGGTACACTTGCTTTGGTCACTGCCTCTAAGGCAGGATATGGTGTTACCACCAGTATGCGTTTTCCCTGTGCCAGTGCGCGCTCTTTTAGAATCGCTATTTGCACTGCTGTTAGAACTTTTTCTACAGAGGAAAACCGCATTTCCGCGGAAGTGTACAGATGTGACTTGTATGCGATGGGTACTGTATCACCTTCGTTAAAGGTTAAGTACGTGAAACCCACTGCCCCTGGTATGATTCTAATCACCAAGTTTGTGTGGTTATCACGCGTCAAAAGAAATTTTGACTCAAGAAGGTCAGTCTGCAAAGACTGTAGAATGGAGGTATGCTCCGGAAGCCAACAAGACTTCGAAAAGGTAGGTTGTATCAAAGCATATAGTGGTTTGATACGCTGGGCGTATTCGGGAATGTATGTACGTCCGAAGTTCAAAAACCCAGCAAGGACTGAAGCTTCTTCAGATTAGTAGGAGGGCACAGAAGTGCACATTTCTCAAGGAAATGGGGGCTAAGCCCTTACCTTCATTGTTGAGCTCATAGCCCAAGAACAAAACGGTAAATTCAGCAATGTGAGATTTAGCAAAGTTAATTTTGTAACCTTGAACCGCAAATTCAAGAATAATGCGGTCTACTCGGGTCAGATGCGGAAACAATTTGTCATCTGTCAGATAAATGTCATCTACGTACGAACATGCGTCTGGATCTATGCCGTCTAACAAAGAGACAATACGAGCGGCGAATACGCCTGGACTATTTTGTAGCCCATAGGAAGACGCCTGAATTTGAACATTTTACCACCGGAAGTAAAAGCACACCATTGGCCACTCTCCGGGGCTAAGTTGTGCGTGTAGAATCCATTTGAAAGGTCAAGTGTCGTTTTATATTTTTTACGAACAAGACTGTCTACAAGCGCAGAACTATGGGTATTTTGCACCGCATAGGTCCGACAATGAGAGTTCAAATGCCGGTAATCCAACACTAAGCGGTACGATCCATCGGGTTTAGAAACCGCGAAAAGGGGATTGTTCATAGGAGATACGCAGGTTTCGATTACTCCCTGATATTCCAACTGAGTCAGAATTTCGGAAACGGGGCCTTTGGTTTCACGTTTTATGGGATATTGGGGTTGTGGTTGCGGTAGTGACCGCAAAGGTATTTCATGGGGGGGAGATTCTTCGTCCCAACCCACGTGGTTGCGGTATAACGCAGGAGCCAGGGACACAGCCCACTCAGCTGCCAGAGCCTCCGCTTTGTCCTTTGGGACATGTCGAGAAAAGCTCGGAAGGATTGCCTCCTCCCTGTACGTGCAGCTAGAACGAATGGGGGTGGCCAATCCACCTCCGCTAATAAAATGTCATATGAAGAGGTTAGATTTTCCCAAAAAATCCCTTTAATAATTCGCTGTATATCACCTTCAATTTGAATGACAATATTAAAAAGTCTATCAGGGGTGCCACTCTGGTGTCAGCTGTTTCGACAGCAATGAATGTTTCAGTTGCTGTCGCCTCCATATGAGGACGTAGCGCCTCCCGCACTATGGTAACTTCCGCGGCGCTGTCTAGGAGGGTTACTGCCCACGTCCAATTCAGGAGCCTCATTCTCACCGTCTGTGGCATATTTCGCTGTTACAGCGGCAACTTTCTTCTTCTGAAATTGTGGTCGAAAACGTTGAGTCTTCTGCTTTTCCTCTGACTTGTTGTCGAGGTTGGTCTCGTCCCTGGGGAGCCTCTCGGTCCCTCCCTCTATCCTGGCGGTCTCCTCCACCGGCCTGTGACGAAGTCTGTGCCTGTGAAGAACGAGGAGAACGCGCATCAGGGATCTGAAACCTATCCGGTGATTTAATTCTCGCTCTATCGCGTTAATCATAAGTGCGTTCAGAAGAGACTGAAACCGGGATGCGCCTCTCGACCCCGGCTTCTTTGTTGCTTACCCTGTTTTTTCAGCCTCCAACTCTTTTTAGTGAAGACTGGTTTCTCATCTTTCTCAGGCTGAGATTTGGTTTGTTGTTGTTGTTGTTGCGATTGTGTTTGCTGTTTTGCAAAAGGCTTGTTGCCCAGGCTATTTCTGCCAATAGTTTTGTAAGCCTGGGTTATAATTTTCGGTAATTCGCGAGGCCTGTCCAATTCTGGGACCAAAGCCAAAGCATTCGCTACTTGAAAGTTCACGGCATCACCCTTGACATTCGCAAGGATCAGCTCCGCTACTACTTCAAACACTCCCACCAGTCTCATCCCTAATTCCACAGCCGCTTCAGGGCCATGTTCATCCTGTACTTTTTAATTACTGAGGGGAGAACTGTCATGGAAGGAGTACCAAAACACTTAGAATATACTGCTGCGAATACCCTACCCCAGTTGTCACATGCTGTCAACTCGGGAATTAAGTCTTTTGGTAAACTAATCGTAAGAATGCGGTGTTTATCCACCGGGGTTGTGTGTGGAAAAACTGCCTCCAGCTGGTCAAATTTTTCTGCAAGCCAATAAGGAAAATCATCCTTATTTTGTGGACGTTTGCCCATCACCGAATTCACCATGACAGGACTTATGGTCACTCCGCTTGCAGCAGCTGGTTGGCCGGCAACTCCAGGAGCGGCTCCATGGATGCTGCCTGTAACATATCGCACTAAAGCTCGATGCACCTGCACCAAGGCCGCATACATAGTGCGCAGTTCCGCGACTGGTATAGTCATATAACGCGGATGTGGGGTGTACCCGGCCAAAACAGGCCAAGTGGCCCCCTCAATGGATAAGGGGCCTAAACGAACCGTGGTAGTCGGTTGTGGAAGGGCGCCATTAAACCAAACACGGTGCTGCCAAGCCGTGAGCGGTACTTCAAGAGTAGTATACGGTCGATAGACAGCGGGAACATTAGTGGGTTCATATTCATGGAACAGATTATCGTTCGCGTCCACCGCTGGAAAAGTGATCCAAGAGTAGAACACCTCAAAGTGGAAAGCCGGATCGGCTTGAACCACAAAGACTAGGTCGACTCCCGTGTCTGGCACTCCATACACCCGTAAGTGATCCCGGAGTGCTATGTCTATACCCGCCATTACTAACGGATTTATTCGACAACCTTACGAGAGGCAGCACAAAAAGGGTTATGATTAAGAAACCTTTTTAACAACTTCAAGCTTGAAAGAACCTACAAAAACTTCAATATAGGAGGTATCGCCGTCACACACGCTTCCGGAAGCGTACGTGAGGGGATTGTGGACAAGCACAAGTACTACTCAAGCTGTCTCGCAGATAAGCCGCCCCACTCGTTGGTCGCGCCATGTCATAGGGTTTCTGCACACACAGAGCTATGCACAGGATAATAGAACCTCGGAATATAGTGGTGAGCCAACAAGAACCCTTAGTACCTAAAACCCCAACCCAACTAGCCTTAGCGTCCCATTAGCACCAATGTACCAATGATTAGACAACCCAGAACACGGTATCTCTCTCTCTCAGGACTCGCAGAAGCAAGAACACTCTTTCGTTACTAACTCGTACCTGTCCACAACATGTGTAAGCAGAGACACTGTATAGGTTAAAATGTTTATTTCAACTTACGTGCTCTAAGATACAGTACACGTGTCAGTACTACTAGCATAATACATATGAATTGTATAATCAGCATAGTTACAACTCCATAAAATACGAACGGGGAAAGCATCTCATAAAGCAGTGGATATATGTCTAACTAACATTGCCACCCTCCCCGTGCTGGAAGCCAGTTTATTATGAAAATAGAAGACCTCTGGGCTTTGACTAGCGAACCCACATACCTCAGTCTCTAGATGCAAAACTACATCAGCAGACAATCACAGCTCTTCTCTCTGGAAAGGTTGTCTCCAAGTGTCTCTAGAGCGGACCAACCGCAATATTAAAAGCACACTAAGTTTTCCATGGCAGCTGTACCTAGTGTTATGTCTAGGTGTGAGGGACTGTCCAAATCAGCAAGACAAGGAAACGTTGTTATTCGACCGTGTACATGTTGTGCAGTCTGAGCCCAAAATGAACAGGAGAAAAGGTGAAAGATAGAAAATGCAGACAGTGCAAGAAGAACTTGGCAAGAGCAGAGGTCGATAGAACAACGGCCCAGAGTAACGTGTGCAAAGGAAAGAATTATGGCAGCCAGGCCCAAGACAACTTAGCGAGGCAGGCCAGGGCCGGGAAGCCACAAACCACAAGACAGGCTCATTCCCTGCTGTTGTTAGTGTTTCAGGCAAGCTCAACACCTCCTTCAAATGGCTTGCAATATCACAATGGGTTTTATAATGTACCTGCCCATAATCGCTTCCATTTATTGGAAGAAGTTGATTGACTAACCCACAACTGCCAATACACTAGTCTTGGCATAATGGAGGGTGGGAGTAAGACAACCTCCCCTCCTCCCCCACCCAGCACAGTGTGTAATAAAAGGGCCACAGCCAACCAATGTACCCATGAGCAGTTCTTTGCCACAGGATTGGCATGTGTCTCTGAGAGAGAGATATCTGTGCAAGATGTAGACCCAACACGGATAACAAAAGAAA
This sequence comes from Calotriton arnoldi, assembly GCA_963921515.1. NCBI lineage: Eukaryota > Metazoa > Chordata > Amphibia > Caudata > Salamandridae > Calotriton > Calotriton arnoldi. The sequence continues at coordinate 3,419,702 of CAWUFW010000795.1, forward strand.
ATCATATCTTCCCTAAGACTGCACAAACTATTCCTACTATTTCATGAGGTCTCCACCCGATAGTACAGCTGAAAGAAATGTATCACTGCCCCAGGGGAGTATCAGCTACTACTGCCACAATCTCCATGGGCATTAAGGTGGGCATCTTGAGCTGAAATATTTTGCGGATGGAGTCCAAATTAAACAATCCATCATGGGGGCAATTCGTTCATCAGTTCCAAATGTGCCTGTTTCAGGAAACTTGACCACTAGATCCAATTTATAGAAAGGGCTACAAGAGTTTTTGGATCCCAGCTAGTGGGTCGGCAATGGGGCGACCTTCAAGTGGTTTACTTGTATAAATAAGTGTGGCACTCCATTGTTCAGTATCTGAACTTAGCTTAGGATCTAGTGATATCCAAGGGCTGGTGTTCTCCTTGGATAGAGGGGGTTTCCATACTGTTAATGAACCTGTATAATAGAAGCGTGGCGACAAACTGCAAGTCAGCTACATTACATACACTAGCCAACTTTCTTACAGGCTCTAAGGGATAGTACCACACGATCATTATAGGAGATTTAATCTCACCTTTGAGCCAAATTTTATTGCCCAGGATATAACCTGCGAGGAAGACCAAGTTTGGGGTATCCCAGAACTCAAAGCTCCCCCTAGGAGATGTTGATCAAAAGAAGCTTTGCAGGCAGTAGATATCACCCTGGCACATGGGCTTCGCGCAGGCAATGGCCACTCGCCTTCCGACACCCATCTTGCTCCAATATTTAGGTGAGGGTCTTTGTGAGAAGTTGGCCTGGTATATGATGTCCACTAGTTAAAGTGGACACCTTGCACTAGTCCAAACAACCCTTATGGTGATTTAAGAGGTCAAAGATAACTTTAGAAAGCTATCCAAGTGGTAGCTGTGGAGAGCAGCCTTCAGGCTTAGTCTTGAAGGAATGTTAAGCAGCTTGTTTTACCAGAATGCAACCTTATTGTATTGGTTAAATGAAAGGAGAACCACACAGTAGTTATAAGAATATATATTTATTATTATAACACACCTTAAATATCTCACAGTGTCTGCTACACGCAGATAAACCCAAAGCACACAATACTTTAGCACAGAAACATATGTAAGTAGCACTAATACACAGTGGGCTCCCAGGGGATACCAAACCATATACTAAAATAGTGGTATAAGAACCACGACTCGAGTCGCGGCAGTGTCTAGAGGATGTAGAATCGCTGGGACCCCAAGGAACCACCCAAGGTGAGTAAGTAAGGACCCCACGGAGGACGGGCGCAGTGTGAGATCACGACCGCGTGCTAAATGTAATTCAATGGGAGAGTCGCGGATGCAGTTTTAAAGTTTAAGGACCCTTCCCAGAGGATTATGAGGAAACCCTTTGGCACATAGAAGGTTGGAGAGCCACTCCACCTGTGGATACCGAAGTACCAGAGTTATCTATCCCAAGGAAGCCGGGTGCATAGGGCTGAAGTGGCGTCGGAAACCGCTGTCGTTCTCAATGGGAGTCTTCAAAGAAATGCCACTGCTGGAAAGAAGAAAAGTGTCCGGTGGAACCCACAGGTGGATTCTTGAAGGAAGGAACCTGAAAGCAGAGGGGACAGACTCTGGGTCACTCAGGAGTGACCAGGGCCTCGGTAGACGAATGCCCACCGATGTCGGTTGCTTCAGGTGTGAAGAAGGAGACCTTGACTCTACAGCTGCAGGGACCAGGAGACGTAGAGGACGACCAGGAGCCGGATACAAGCTGTCCCACGAAGGATGTCGAGTGCTGAGGGGTTGGTGTCCGGCGGGAGCACCAACAAGCATTGGCAGCGGCAACCCACGAAGAAGGTCGAGGAAGGTCACGGTCTAGCCCAGCAAGGACCAGGAGACTTCCCACAGCAAGGGGAGTCAGGGCAGGCCTGGAGCAACCAGGGGAGCCCAAGAAAATCAGTGTTGTCCCTCAAATGGACCCACAGGCTGAAGCCACAGGAGTCGCGAGGGGACCTCTAGCAGTTTCACAAAACAACAGCTTGCAGGGCACAGAGTGCGAGGAGGCCGAAGTCCTTTGTATGAAATGTGCACAGAGGTTGGGGCTATCGATAGCCCAATGCACTTGGTTGGGGAACACCAACAAGCATATGCACTTGCAAATGTACGGGGTGCAAGGGGTTCGGGTTATGCGGTCCCCACGAGGGATACTGGCCTCAAACTTGGTGAGAGGGCAGCTCGACCTCAAGGAACGTAGGAACCTACCTCCTGTGTTGCTGGAGCCTTCGGAGTCCGCAGGAGCTCAGGATCAGCAGACCGGTCAGTTGCGTTACGGTGCCTGCAAACGCAGGGGAGTGACTTCTTCACCCCTAGGGAGATACTTCAGTTGTCCTTGATGCTCCACAGGTCCTGCACGGAGCCTGTATGGTGCACGGGCACAGACGATGCTTTGGACAGAGAGGGAGACTAAGCCGGGCCCAGTCGAAGTCTAGCGAAGTCCAGAGTGTCCAGACGGTCGAAGGTCAGTGGTTTCTTGATCAGAATCTTGTCCATGTCGAATCTAGGGTCCTACAGCCAGGTAAGCCCTTTTGTACCCACGGGAGAGGGTTGGACAGATTCAGGGGACCCTCCCAGGGGAGGGTCAGGACAGTGGGGAGGATACTCCCATGTCCTTTGTCCAGTTTCGCGCCAGAGCAGGAGCCAACGGCTTCCAGGACTGGTTTGAACTGGACTATGCACAGGGACACCAAATGTGCCCCTCGTGCAGACTTTCAGGCACTTTGGAAGTGCACCCACCCAGCGCCAATACACTAAATCCTGTCTGGGAGGTGGTCACACCTCCCTGTGACAGGATGCCTATTGTGCTGCCTTCCCCTGCTCGAGCTTGGCTCAGCAGCAGGAGGGCAGAAATGTGTCTCTGGTCGGCAGCAATCATTTTGTGCTGTCCGGGTCGAGAAGGCTGGTACCAGGAAGACTAGGGACCCCACGAAGCTTGCTTCTGAAGGGTGGAATCATACCTTCCAGACCCGTTACCGGTGTGGAGGTATGATTCCAAGGTGTTTGATACCAAACACGACATGGTTTGTATCAGCCGTTTTCGAGATAGCATTTTACGCAAGCATATAATGCACCTCTACCTATATGTCTGGCTGCGTCACCAACAACCCGGGAGAATGGTCTCCGAAGGCTGCAGGGGTGCACTGTTCATGCAGGGGCACCCTCTCACGTAAAACCCAGCACCCTGCCTTCAGGATTGTCAAGGCCTGCTATAGGGGTGACTTATAGTTTTTAAGTGTAGTGACCTATAGATATAGTAAACCTATATCTAAAGTAAGTGGTGCAGGCAGCATCTTACACAGGCTGCATTGGCAGGCCTGTAGTTCCATTTTGCATGGCCTCTCATGGGTGGCATAATACATGCTTCAGCCCATGGGAGGCCTCTGGGGTATATGCCCTGGGTACATGTGTACCATATACTAGGGACTGACAAGGGTACCCCAGTATCCAATCTGGAGTGTACCTAAGTACATGACATAACATTTTAGGGAGAAAGCAGATAGACTGGGGTCCTGATTAGCAGGATCCCAATCAGACTAGTCAAAAACAGTGTAACATCAAGCAAAAAGTGGGGGTAACCATAAGAAGCAGATCCTACTTTCCAACAGTCTTATAAAAGCCAAATTGATAAAGTCCTGCTAGATATCAGATTATGGAAATATATGACTGACATGGAGGTGGTTGAACATGATGAAAGGGATCCTGACCCCATAGTACTTTCCCTCAGTAAATTACTTACATCAGCTATTTCGCCAAATCCTGGGCAATATGATCAGCACTTTAAAGTGACTAACAATGGTAGAAATGTAAAATGGGAAGCTGTAAATTGTGCCTCGATGGTGATAGCAACATTATATGAGTCTCTTATTGCCCATATGGAGGCCATGCTAACACATTAGGATGAATGTGGGAAGATCATGAATGATCACTTTGAACTCAATAACACACTGACGGACCATTTTGTGTATAGGTCTTTTAACTCTGGCAGACAAATTTGTAAAAGTGGGTGGTTCAATCAAAGCTGCAGGAAGGCTAAGCATATTTTATTAGTGGCAATCCAGGCTGGCGATATCGGAGAGATTAAGGCCATTAGAGCCATTTGTAGGCACAAACTAAAGCAGGCAAAACAGATTCATATGAAGCTGCCAAGAACAATGACCAGTGAAGTTTTTGGCTGCTTGTTAGCAATAGCAGTGGAAACCTCCAGTCCCCTACCAGGTCCTCAATACTTCCACGTGAGTGGCAGCCCAGTTTAGCAATCTTTATTCTTGCCCTTCAGATTCAGAACACAAAGTAGAGATCCCCCAATTTGATAGTTGTGAGGTTGTAGCCCTGTTGCAGTTCACACTAAAAGAAACCGTAGTAGGAGTCAATGCACTTAAACAAGGGAAGGCCCCGGGTTTGGATAGAATCCCTGGTGATCTATATAAATCTTATTCCAGTATATGGGTGCCATGTATTAATACAATCACAAATGCAATCACAGCTGGTGCTCCAATTCCCCAAATTTGGAAGAGGGCCGAGCTTGTGCCCATATTTAAAAAGGGTAGCCCCAGTGATCCATCAAACTTCCATCCAATCAGCCTTCTGGATAACCTCCAGAAGGTTTTCTGTAAACAAATCCAGGACCGATAAGTGGAGTGGATTGATGAGAATAATGTCTTTTTAAACCCAGAAGCAGGGTTTAGACCTTCAACTAGCTCCATAGACCAAGAACTTATTTTAAATTTATGCAGTTCAAGTAGGAGACTGTGGATCTGGGAGGAGGAGATCTATTTGTGGTGTTTGTAGATCTCCATGTGGCCTTTTATTTAGTTCCCAGAGGGAAGCTGTGGGCTACTCTTATAATTATTAAATATAATTGTACGCCTACATGAAAGGAGCTACGCAGGGATTCGATATGGCACCAAGGGCAAACTAATGGACCCGGTAGCTGTCAGCAACGGGGTCCGACAGGGCTGCGTCTTGGCGCCCACACTCTTTTCACTCTACATTAACAACTGCATAGGGTATCTAACCAATTTTGTCTACAATACCCCTTCATTAGCGGGACAGTAAATCCTAGGTTTATTCTATGCTGACAATACCCTTCTTTTAGTTAAAACTAGGATTGGGCTGCAACATTTTGTGAACAGCTTAAGTGTATTTTGCAAAGACTTTGGCCTGGAAGTAAATTTTGCTAAGGCCAGGCTGATGGTATATACAAAAAGGAAGAGGCTCCATGGTGTGGTCTTCTTGAATAACAAGACACTGGAAAGGGTTGCTGACATACATCTATAACATGCAGGTAAGGGGGTGGAGCCCTATATGGGGCAGAACTCGAGGGACACTGTAATTTGAGTAACCTGGGGGTCAAGGAGAATAATTTACTAAGAGCCATTACAGGTGTGGGGAAGGGGACTCCATTGTTGTCCCTTACACTAGATCTTGGAATCCATCCTGTTGCTAAGCTTGCAGCATTAAGACTGCTATTGCATTCTGTCTGCTTATGGACCACTAGGGAACTTCAAAGCTATAGGCCCGGCCTTAGTGATGTTATGCAGTGTAAGCAGGCAATGCTGAAGATTGAGTGGTGAAAGAATATGAAGAATGCATAGTGTGAGCTGGGACTATCAGAGTTCGGGGATACCCATGAGCCATCCCGACAAATGCTGCCCCAATGGTCAAGCAAAGAAATTCCGAGTTAGCTAACATATGGATTGAACAGGACAGCAGCAGAGGAACACTGACCAAATGTTTTTTAATGCACAAAGCTGTACCCAAGGCTAATTTATTTTTGGATTATATCAGACCACCACATGCCCGTAGTTTGTTCCTGCACTTTAGGTACGATACCCTCCCTATTGTGGCTTTTACCACACGCTGGGCTTCTTCAGTAGATGGTACTAGAAGTTGCAAATTTTGCACTACCACCTACTTTTTTCTGCTCAAAATACATCTTGTCCAGTAGGAGGTTGATCGCCCCTCTATGTAGGAATTTGTTAATTACAGATCGAATTAATGCCCTCAGGATCTGCAAGAGTGAAACAGCCCAAGTGGTAGTGGTTTCAGTCTCCAAATTTCTTTTCGCAGCCCGGGACATTAGACAAAAAAAGAATTATTAAACTTTAGTGGCTGTTGCTCTGAAACAGAGTGATGTTGATATATGTACATTACCAACCCTGAGATTTTTTAATTTACTCGATTTTATGAATTTAAATAAGTTAGAGATTTTTTATCCATGTGTTATTTACATAAAGTCTTTTAATCTGTGTATGTAATTATCAAAATGAATGGCAAACTGTTTTACTTGTTGTATGACGATGAAATAATTTTTATCGATCTGTCAAACGTTGAGATTTTGAGAAAGAAATGGAGAAAATAAGAGCATAAAACAAAAGCAGGATGATATGAACAGAATAAATTTTAGGAAGAAAGCTGCAGTGAAAGATAGAAAGAATGCTAGAAAGGACTACAAAAATAAAAATAAAGAGAAGGTGGACGTAACACTGACAAAAGTTGTAGAGTACTGGTGATGCAAAAGCAAAAAGAGCAGAAAACAATGGGAAAGGGAAAGAATAAGCACCTAGAACAAGGACAAGGACATGCAGTTCGACAGGTGAATAGCGGGGGCAAGTAGATGAGTGAATAAAACAGGCAGAGAGGGAATAAACTCTCAAACAAAAACACTGCAGATTAGCATCCCCTCAAAACTGCAGTATACATTAGGAGGTTGCACTCGGTCACCGGTCTTATCCAGACTTCCGTTGCATCGAGGCAGAGCTACCCCTACTGTCAAACCTCTCCTGTCCACCATTCCTTTAGTTAGCTCTTGGGGATTTCTTCAGCCTTGCAGGGTGTTCGAGGACACTGTGGGGCCGATTCCGATCTCGGCCGGTAGGGCTCCGAATCGGATTCGGCATAACCGGATCCGATTCGGAGCCCTATTTCCCGACCGATTCGTACGCGCGTCCGGACGAGCGAGTACGATGCGAAATCGCCGACCGACTCGTTCGGGCGTCCCAACCGCTCCGACCGACTCGTTCCCGGGTCTAACCGCACCGACCGACTCGCTCGGACACGACTCGCACCGCGCAATGAAGACGTTCCCCGGCCGGGTAAGTACGATGCGCGCCGCGAGCAGTCCGACCGACATGCGCCGTCCGGCTCGAAAGAGCAGTCGGAGCCGTACTTCGGGGGTCCGTGTCGGACCCCCCTGTACGCGTAGCCACGCGAGTCGCACACCGGGGGGACCCATGGGTCCCCCCTACCTGTGCGTGTACGGCGCGAGTCGCTTCACCGCGTACCCGCTGTAGGGGGCGCCCTTGTTCACCTCGCACCCATTGAGGCAATGGGAGCCCGCGTACGCGTTGTACGACCGGCTCCCATTGACTTCAATGGGAGTCCGACCGACTCGAGTACGATAGCATACGGACGCATCGTACTCGTTCGGTCTGGCTGCACGGGTCCGATTCGGTCGGAAATCTCTCCGGGTCCGGCTCGGTCGGAGAGATTTCCGGCCCGAATCGGAATCGGCCCCTGTGTGTGTACCGCAAATGTGTCTTTTAGGAATGTGCTGGCAGGCCATGCCCAAATTGTACTAATAATTTCCTGCTCTGCTGCTAACAAAGCAACTGCAGCTCTCGTCTGCCGGGGAGAGCAGCAAGCGGCTTGTGATTTATAAGGGGGGCTATGGGTGGAGGAAAGTTTAAGTTTAAACATGAACCTTATCCACCAGGATCTCTATAAATCTACAAAAATGGTCATTAAGCATCATCTAACACAGAAAAGCCTGCATTGCTGTGAGCAAGGACATCGTGGATATTGTTATATGGTTACATGTTCTGAGTCACCTGAGTGTTTTTCCTCTAATGGTCTCTCATCCTCAAAATTATTCAGGGTTTAGCTTTACACTTTGTTTCTCTCCACCAGAATACTAGACAGAGATAGACATGGTGCACCCAAATGTACCCCCAACCTTAAGTGGAAGAATATAAACATTAGTTAACGTCAAGCCGGGCTATGGAGTGGTTACCGGCAGGGTAAATTAAGTTAAGTTTGAGACTGCAGTACTTCTCACTACCTCCCCTACATGTATGGTATAATTAAATGCATGTGTGCATGTTTGTGTGCATCATGGCTGCATACATACATTGCTTCTTTACACTGTATTCAGTCCCTACAGATACAACACCTAGCCAGTAGTCTTGCTCTGGGTGCCAAGTACATATCCAACCAGCTCTGCCTATTTCCTTCCAGCCTGCCCTTCACTGCTGAACAGAAAGAGGAAGAAGTCTGAATATCTTCAGTTTCCATCCTTCAACCACTGCAATTTTAAATGCATCTGCTCTCCTGATCGATGACTGGCTCCTAGCCATCCCGCTCAAAACTGAAAACAGCACCATGGCTGGGGAGCTAGTATGGTAGCACTGTGGACTTCATAAGAGACTCCAAAGGCCAGATCAAAGTGCATGCGTGCCAGAAACAGAACCAAAACACTACACTCTCTTCGGTTCTACACAAAACCCCTGTCATCAGCCAGAGGCTCGGTGGAGAACAGCTTACCTAGCTCGGTCCATATATAGATGATGGTAGCTGTCCCCAGCAAATATGAATTCCCTCTCGAAGGACTTTCTGTGTTCAAATTATTATTATTGGTTGGTAGTAAAACACGCTTACACAAAAGCTTCAAGGACCATAACACCCTATCTACTGAGAGAGTTTAACAGCTTGCGGGAAGAAAATCTTGTTATTAACTGTTTCTGAAATAAGGTCAAAGAATGATGGTAATTGAGATAAATGGGTACATCGTTCAACTATCAAGCTACACCAGACAAGTCTTTGTTTCAAGAGTATTAAGATTAAGAATAGGCAACAAAGAAATTTGCTGAACTGAGATAACAGCATTAAATATGACATTCAAGTTTGAAAGCAAGAAAAGCAAGACAGTTAATACAAATTGCCTGGTGAACAACTTTACTTTTTAACAATCATTAGGATACGCATCACAGCCAACTTCTCCCTGGGCGGCACCCTCGTATAAAGACCACTAGGACCCCACACCAATTAGCGACATCATGGACTTCGTAGCACCCCTCATCAATTCCAGCACGGTCTCACCCAGCACTTTACCAAACCCACCCACACTGCCAGACATGTACCAGATATGATTTTCTCCTCAATTGGCAACATCACAGTAAACAAGCCAGCAACTATGATCTGGACAGACCACGCTGTCGTGAATTTCAGCATACCCATCCTGCACCACCACAGGAACCAGCCGCCGCTGCTGGAACAGGCCCAAGCACAGCAGCAACTTGCCCAAATACCTCAAGAACCTCAACAGTTACATCGCCGCATATATGCCAATACCCTGACTCCCCTCAATCTTAACCCAACGGCACCTGATCACAGGCCAACTGGTACACAGAGATACACAGAGGAGCTCAAGCTGATGAAATGCCACTCAAACAACTGGAGCACAAATGGAGAACAAGTCAAGACAGAGCAAATAAAGACAACTTAAAATCAGCTCTTAAATGCAATCACCAGCGGATGGGAAACGCCAAGTGCACAGCTCCTGCAGATCGCATTGACGTCAGGACTAACAGCAGCAAGGAAATCTATGCAGCATCAAAGATTTCACTGCACCTCCTGCCGCCAGCAACCTCACCCCGTCACAAGAGCTTTGCAACAAATTCTCTTAATTCTTCTGTAAAAACAAATCACCTCAATATACAGCAACTTCGACCCTCAACCAGACCTCGTCACCGCCGCAACTCAACTTCCCATCACGGCTGATAAATGGACCCTGACTTCATGGCATCACCACTGCCGAAATTGCTGCTACCATGAAGACCATCCCCTCGAGGGGGGGCTTCATCTGACCCATTCCCCCACCACTCATTCACCAAAGGACTCCTACCGATAAGTGAACCCTTAACACCCATCTTCCACAGCTATATGGACTTAGCCACATTCCCAGACACCTGGAAACATGCCACCATCATGCCCCTGCACAAAAAACCATTTGCAGGTGATAGAATGGTTTATTGATACACATAATTAACATTAACATAATTGTAACATAAGATAACTGGATTCTGAATGGTTTATAAATACACAATAACATAACTTTAACATAAATATAACATAAGATAACTGGATTCCCATTCACTGGCTTATCACAATCAAAGCTGCCACATTTTGAATGAGTTGGAAACACTACAAAGTTTTCTTGACTGCTGAAAGATAAATGCTTTTACCATAATCTATTCTGGAGTGATCTATAACATAGGCCAGCAGAACATGGTAGCGAGGATCAAGGCATGGATGAATATGTGGGAGAATGTTCAAGGAGTAGAAGTAGGAACTTGTCAGGACTGTTGCTTGGGATAATGGAATCAAGTAATAGTGTGTAAACAAGGTGGATGCCCAAGTTTTAAATCTACTCAGCAGAAGTGACATTAGAACATAGAGAATGGTCACTCAGCGTTACTCCAGAGCAGTGAGGATTTATCAATTAGAAACACCTCCATTTTTGACGGGTTGAGTTTTGAAACATTTGCTGGCATCCACCACTGATCTGTTCAACACTCCGTCCATCATCCCCTTTGGTTTTGCTATGTTCGCCCTAAGTTGGCAGGGTATGCCCAGACGTGGGTCCCTTGCTCACTTTGCCACTGGATTCAAGATAGCCTGGCTGATGACGGCTGTAAGCCAGAAACCGGTTCCAGGATGCTTGTTTCCGGTCCAGGAAAGACATGGCTTGGCAGTTCGGGCTGGACTGTTCCCATGAGGCACAGGGTCAGACTGATTTGCATATGGCCATGTCTGAACTGGGGTGGCAGAGTGAGCTAAAGAATGATGATGGATTAAACCCAGATCAGTTGACTGGGGATGAGTGCTTGCAATGTTCAACACTCCGTCCATCATCCCCTTTGGTTTTGCTAAGCAGGTAGAAAGGTGGCTCAGTTAGCTGACAGTCGGTAAGCCCTGCCCAATCTGATTTCGGCACCAATGGTATCAATCCTCTATGACCTTTTGAAGCTATAGCAGACTAATATTTGCTGTCATTATGACCCTAACCTTATGGGCATTTCTGCTCTTTGTGTGCTTCGGGTCTCTGAGTCCCCTAGGTATCGGAAAATTATGCTAGTTTGAGTGTACACTCGCCAAACAAACTGCTTGCCACAACACTGAGCTTCTGAAGGAAATTCCTCAAACGAGCCCCCCAGGTCCCTCTATATGCTCAAGTAATCCCTCTGGTCAGTCTTCCGTCCAGGTGAGGCAGATACTTCACAGTGCGCAAGATGTTGGCATGGATGGAGGTGGACCTTCTCACAGTAGGAGACTGCTATGAGGAGGGGAAGCTGAAAACTCTTTAAGCACTCACCACAGATGGAGGTTTGCACAGCTCGCAGTTCCTGGTCTATGCAGCAGTGGTGTGCACACTACAGGCGCATTGGAACACGGACAGCAGGGAACCACTGACACATGAGGTGTTACAGATCTTCTTCCCCTTCTGGTATGGCCGCAAACTAGTGCCCTGGTTTTCAAATCAGCACTCCACATGACAAAGACAGATCTCACACGTCTCAGGTGCAGGTGGGAGGAGAGCATCGGTTGTAAGATGCGTAACAAGGACTGGGAGAGGGTGTTGGAATAAACAGACACCAAATTCCTATACACGCAGTTCAATTATTTACATATGTCCTATATTACACCTCACAAACTCAATAGAATATATGGAACAGGTGATAAAATTTGCCCCAGGTGTAGGTTGGTAGAAGCCAAATTTCTACATATGACATAGTCCTGCCCCCGACTGGCACAATTCTGACAGTCAGTGGTTGAAGATCTGGAACGTACGACGCAACATCCTGGCCTGCTGAGGATGGAGGTTGGCCAACTAGGCTTGCTTCCTGTTCCGTGGAGAGCACGGGCGACTGCAAAATGTCTGGGTTTGGCCTTTGCCCTCGCCAAGAGGGTGACTGCTATGCAACAGAAGACATCAAACGGGCCCCTCATTGCAGATGGAGGAGGGAAGTGGAACGATGGGCACAAGCGGAAGAATTGGCACTCCTGGAGGAGGAGCGCATAGGCCTGCACACCCGCCTGATAGCAGAGGACTGCGCAATAAACATTACAAACTTCCTAGGGCTGCAGAATGATGGCCTAACCCATCCTTATCCGTCTCTCATATAACACAATACACCATTGTAGGTAATGCTTACAGCTGTTGAAGCCCTGAAGGCTGAATATTATGTGGAGTGCTTCTTATTGAAATGAAGCTGTATACGAAATGTCCAGCAAATGTTGTTTTTACTGTTATGGTTACTTCTATGTTTACACTCAATTATATGGTACCTCATGAAGAGACGAAATGTGAACATGATAGTGCTTCATAGGTAACATTTTATGTGTACCTACATGTAAACAATTGTACCTGTATGATTAATACAAAACCTAATAAAAAAAGATTGTAAAATAAATAAATCGTTTGACTGTGTACTCTTGGGTACCCTAAACCTTGACCACTCAGTGAATAGTAACTCATCCCTGTTTCTGAAAGATGACTTATCAACAACCAAAACTCTCAGGCTCTGGTGCACAGGAAACACAAATAAACTTGACCAGAGTGTACATTGCCTGACTGTAGGAAGCTGGCTCTGTATATACTACACCAAAGTGAGGTATAGCGTGCACAGAGTCCAGTGGAACCCAAAAGGTAGGCAGAGGTAAAGTAGATAGCACCTCACTCTCTATTTGTGGTAGTGTGGTCGGGCAGAAAGGCTTTATCAGAGGACAGTATTAAGCATTTGTTGTACACACTCAGTCAGCAAATGAATTCACACACTCAAAGACTGAATTTCAGACCAATTGTTTTTGTATAAAAATATTCTTTTAGTTATTTTATTTCCTAGAACCAAGCAAGCCTGGCACAGGTAAGTGATAAATACTTTGCAGTAAATATATAGTTTGGATTGTAATTGTACATGCACTTTGTTTTGACTTACAGTATTGTTACTGAGAAATGCAATGCTTTGTAAATACAGTACATATACTTTGAATGGGCTTTTTAGTAAAAATGACCAGCACATTACTTTCAGATTACTTTTCTTACACAGTGTAGTATACCTGGATACTACACTGGGACATTCCCTGTAAACAGGTAAGTAAAAGCGTTTTTGTTAGTTAGTACAATTTTAAAGAATTTCTTTAGGTTTTCCAACTCCACACTGGGAAACTTGTCATAGAAAAAAAGTCAATGTTATCCTACGGAGGAAAATAGTGTTATCAGTTTAAAGGTAAGTACTTTGTTGTGGGAGTTGGTGTTCTGGGGTTAGACTCGGGGGGGCCCCCCAGGGTCAAGGATGCACTCTTGTTACACCCTCAGCGGCACTATGGCGGCCGGGTGCAGCGTGCCGAGGCCCAATGTTATCCAATGGGGGATAGGGGGCCTCCGGTTGGTGGCTGCTGACGAGCAGGCCACTGGGTTGTGGGAGCAAAGCTCCTGGACTTAAGCTCAGGGCAAATGGGGGTTTAGGCCAGCACAAAAGATGCACCCTCAGCGGCACTGGTGCGGCCGGGTAGAAAGTGCTGTTTTGGCGTCGGAAGCCCTGTAGCTTTCAATGGGGAGTCTCCGGTTTGCAAAAGCACTGCAGGCTCGGGGACGAAGGTCTAATGGGTGCGACCACCACTTGGAGAGGTAAGTTGGGATCTTGGGGGTTGGTTAGGCACCATCGGTTGGGCCACCCAAGGCCGTGGAGCATCGGGTGCAGGGGTGCCTTTTAGGGTCGGATCTTCTTACCAGCTTCTGGACACGGTTTGGGTGGACCTTCCGGTTTGAGGCAGCAGGCGTAGGCTGGAGGCTTGAGGCAGGTCAGGGGTCGCTGGATCTCGGGTCAGGATCGCCGGAGGGACCTCCTCTTGGTGTTGGCCCACTCGAACTCGGGCCGTGGGCGTCGGGTGCAGACCCGCAGATCCTTGCGAAACTGGAGTCTGTTTGAACAAATCCGGTGTTCACAGGAGACAGGGTCTTTGGGATTGAAGGCAGGCAGGTCCTCCGGGTTTCTTGAGGTTGCTGGCTGCAGGACACACCAGGATTTCGCTGGAGCATGTTTGAGGTGGGGACAGGCCGGTAGGGCTGGGGCCAAGTCAGTGAGCGTCCTCCTCTTGTTAGCTTCGGCACGGCTGTTCGGTCCTTCTTTTCTTCTTACAGGTTCTTGTCTGAGGAAGCAAGGTTCAGGGGTGCCCCTAAATACTAGATTTAGGGGCGTTACAGGTAGGTAAAAAGGTTGGGACCAATGGGTCCCTTCCCTGGGGTGGGTACACCCCCTATTATGCCACCCTCCAGTGGGAGGGGGGCATAAGCCTTTCCCTGGTTGGCTAGGTCCATCTGCAAGATAGTGGGGACTGAGAGGTGTGCTTCACCTCGCCTCCCCCACCTGAGGGGTGGAGTTGGCAGAGGTGGGCACACTTCTCTTCCTCACTTGTTTTTCCCGCCGGTTCTCCCGCCCAAAGTGGGGGTCAGAACCAGTGGGGACCAGTTGCTGAAAGCACCAAGTGACCTGGGGGAGGAGGCTTCTCCTTCGTGAACCCTGCCCATCCTGGGGGAGGAGGCTTGGCACCTCGTCCCAGAATGTGCATTGTTTCAGGCCCCCGAGAGCAGCAGGCTCTCGACCCAGGGGTCCAGAAACATGTCTGGTTGTGGCAGCTGAAAGCAGCCACTCAGCCTGGACACTAATGGTAGGTCGTTTTTCAGGGGCCATCTCTAAGATGCCCTCTGTGTGCATTTTTCATTAAATCCCACACTGGCATCAGTGTGGGTTTGATGTGCTGAGAAGTTTGATACCAAACTTCTCACTTTTCAGTGTTGCCATTATGGTGCTGTGGAGTTCGTAATGACAAACTCCCAGCACCATATACTCTTAATGGCAGCACTGTACTTGCAATGTCTAAGAATGGACTTAGACACTGTAGGGGTGCAGGGCTCATGCACCTGTACCCTCACCACTGGTATAGTGCACCCAGCTAGAGGGGTGACTGATCTATGCCAGGGCAGTGGGTTGTAGGCATGGCACACACAGATGTGTGCCATGTCGACTCTTCACTTTGTTCTGCACCAAAACACGCAGCCTGCAAAGGCAGTGTGTGAGTGTAATGGTACAGGGCCTCTAAGGGTGGCCCAATAAGTGCTGCAGCCCTTAGAGGTCTTCCATGGTCACAGTGCCCTGGGTACCTGTGGTACCATTTACCAGGGGCTGACCTGAGGCTAGAGATGCCAATTGGGTTTTGGTTTCAATGCAGATTTAGGGAAAGAACATAGGCCCTGGGTACCTGATTAGCAGGAGCCCAGGGCACACTCAGTCAAAGCACATCAGCAGTTCAGCAAAAAGTGGGGGCTACCGTGCAGAAAGAGGGCACTTTCTCACACTGACCCAGAACACCCAACCTATATTTGGCTGTGTAATCCTTTTGGGTAGGTTCTGGGACCATCTACACAGTTTTGGAAGAACATCCGAGCTACCCTGAGAAATAATTGCCCTGGTACGCGGAAATCCTGGCCAGAAGCATATTGTAGACATTCAGTACCTGAAGGATGGGGACTGGAACCCATGGTATTACTCAAAAGCTTAGCTAGGCCTTCAGGAATCCAACAGGAATGGAGACACTTCCAAGCGATTGTGATCACTGAAACTAAGATAACGAATGAATAGATGATTTAGAGGTTACTAGTTCTAGGTGCTACATTTATGTTACGACTCTCTTCAGTCCCTAACAGAGCGACAGTGTGCACCATCTGGTTTTGTTTTGGTGTACACTTTTCATAAATAATACTGGTGGCTGGAACATTGAACTTTACAATAGGGTGTCATGTTGTATCTAGAGTTAACCTCACAACCTTCTGCTAGCTGACAGAAGTACATAAAAGTAATCTGGCTAACCAATGAGCTGAGGGTAGGGGAGTGATATAAATTCTATAACTGTCATCTGGAATGTTACTTTGCTGCTATGACATATAGTTTGATTGTCTATACTTGTTTCTTTTTTTTTCCTACTCTTAATGACAAATTTGATATTTAAAGTAAAGGTAATATTTCAGTCCTCAATTGCTTTTCTTTGTTGGTTTGTTCTATTTTTAATAGGACAAACTCAGTCTGAATTCACTGTTCCAGACAATGCATTACGGAAAATCTGTTATTTAATATTGTTTCGACCAAGAAGACAGGGTCTGGCACGTGACAGGCTTATGTCATTGTACAAAGTGAATGATGCTGCCCTAGCTCTACTGACGTTTTGTAGGTGTGTTTATTGGGAAAACATAGCTAGAGAAAACAACAAGAGCACTACATTGTTAATTTATTTAAAGAGCCATCAGAGCATTAGCACAGTGCACTGCGTTTTTCAATAGTGCTCTGACACTCAGTACTATAGCATAAATTCTTACATTAATTTAAGCCGCCTTCTTAGGAATGGCATCTTCACAGTTATGAACACAGACAATAATGAACTTGGGAACGAGTACATTTACCATCTTGCCTCTTCAATCCCTAAATAACTTACTATCAAGTCTTGTCTTGTTTTGAAAGTGTTGATGTAGTGGTTGTAGTGGAAGTCATCCATCTGTCTCAAGATGGCGGTCATACAGGCAACAAAGCAGCCCTTGAAAACAAGAAGGTGAAAGGATGCTATGAATGAGGAGTCCGTTATTGTTTATGCCAACCAGTAGAAGCAAAGTCACAAGTAATTTTGTTTCACCTTTCTTCTTATTTAGGTAAGCAATAGATTTGCACAGATGCCCAAACTAAGCTTGTTCAATATTTCTTTTTTTGTCGAGTTATTCTGTGTAGAATCAGTGGTCACAGACGTTCTAATTAATCAAAGCATCATCAATAAATAAACGTATGATATGCAGTTAATACACTGCAAACTCTTCCTAAATTCTCAACCCTCGCCGACGCTGAGATTGTAGAATAAGTGTTACATATAGTAAACTGCATTATAAACTTGAAGGATGTCATCCCATTAATTAACCTTCATTATTTCCCATTTCTTCTTGCCATATGAACCTAGAACATTACAGTGAAAGTCATTATGGAGACAATCAATTACATTGATCTTTGCAGTTGGACTTTGACTTTTAAAGTAAGTAAGTAAAAGTATAAAAATGTACTGAATATTTATATTAATTTTTGGTTAGACCTTCAGAGTTTCTTAGAATAAAATGCACTAAAGTAATATGAATGTAACTCAACATTTATTATTAGGGTTTCCAAGTTTAATTTAATTAACATTAGAATAATGAACTATTTAACATTTACTGAATTTAGGGTCAGGGGTCCCCATGTTACTGTTGCATTTAAAATAAATTAACATTAGTAAGGTTTATGGTTAGCATTAAGGTTAGTTAATTTAACTCTTATGTTCCTGTCATAACTTTTTTATTATAACATACGTTTGAATACAATTGAGCAGACATAACTGTACTTCTACTTCCACCAGTGCATCTGGATGTTGACTTTTATGGTAATCAAATAAACAAAATAATATATTAATTTAGAGTTCATTCAAGATCCAGAGTTTAATTCATGCATATTTGTTTAACTTTATTATATAATTTAAATAAATATTTAACATTTGTTAGGATTAAAGATTCTAATTTTAAATTAATTGAATTAATATTAATCTAATCCTCTAATTAACTTTTATTAGGTTTAGAGACAGACTTGGGATTCCCACTTTTTAATGAAATTTTAATAGATTGATATTATAATGAAATATTTATATGTAACAATTGTTATGGTTATTGTAAGTATTAAGGTTGTGTCCCTATTATTTTGACTTAATGCAAATTAATGAAATTAAAATGATTAACGTGTGCATTCAATGTTACCTACGACTAGTGGGTCGTCCCATAGTGTTTGTACCAGTTTAAGTTTCAATTTGTTACAAAGACAAATCTCTAAACTTAGAAATCTAAGGTTGTCTTGACCTTCGCTTTCAAAACATTCCATGAATGGGGCCACACATAGTGGCATTTGCAATCCTCTCACACATAGACAAACACTTTCCTTTTGTTACTAGTGACCAAACTCCGTTCCGCCAATAGATGATGCTGAGTAGCTTAAACATTTTCCCATCATTTACTGTCAGCTATGCTGCAGTACCAATGTGCAACAATTTACCAGAGCTAGAGTGGAGAAAAACAGGGCCTCCTCACCCTCAAACCTAAACATGGTTAGCCAGCTTTATTCATGTAATCTCTTATGTGTCAGTAAACCTAATTCCAAAGTGGGCTGCCTAACTAAACAGGACCGTTCCCATTGTGTTTAATAAAGGTTACAATACACCTTATAGTTATCCATAAATAATATGGCAGAGATTTATATTTGTTTCTTTATAATATGAAGGAAGCACATTTCTCTGGTAAATCGTTCAATGCCCCCCAGAGAATCACTTGCAAAAAGAACAATTTGATGGACAGAATGCAGAACAATGTCATATATTCACCCCAGTACAGAGATCTGGGCCTAAATCCATCGTTTTTTTGCTCACCATGCCATTCCAGTTTGAACCCAGCCATATGCAAATCAGTCTTGACCCTGTGCCTCATGGGAACAGCCCAGCCCGAACTGCCAGGCCAGGTCCTCCCTGGACTGGAAACAAGCATCCTAGGACCGGTTTCGGGGTTTCACCGCTTATCAGCCAGGATAGCTTGACTCCAGTGGCATGGACAGCACAGGACCCAAGTCTGGGCATACCCGTCCCACTCGGGGTGACAAATGCAAAAAGAACAATTGATGGACAGAATGCAGAACATGTCATACATTCACCCCAGTACAGAGATCTTTGCCTAAATCCATCGTTTTTTTGATCACCATGCCATTCCAGTTTAAACCCAGCCATATGCAAATCAGTCTTGACCCTGCTCTTTGTGACTGGGGGTGAATGTTTGCATTGTTCAGCATTCCGTCCATCATTTGTTCCTTTTACTTTTGTGCCCTAAGTGGGAGGGGTATGCCCAGACGTGGGTCCCATGTTCACTGCACCTCTAGATTCAAGCTAGTCTGGCTGATGAATGGTGATGCCCTGAAACCAGTCCCAGGATGCTGGTTTCCAGTCCAGGGCGGACCTGGCTTGGCGGCTGGACTGTTCCCATGAGGAGCAGGGTCAAGAATGATTTCCATATGGCTGGGTCCAGACTGGGGTGGCATGGTGAGCAAAAGAACGATGGATTAAACCCAGATCTTTGTGACGGGGGGTGAATGTTTGCCTTGTTCAGCGTTCAGTACATCATTTGTTCCTTTTGCTTTTTTTCCCCTAGAGAATCACAGCATTTCTCAGACCACTCTACAAACAATTGTTAAACTCTGAAAGATGTAGACAAAATTGGTTCACAGTCAATTTGCTCGGTTTCATGTTTTGCTGAACTTTGTTTAACTTAATGTTGTGCATTCCCCTCACATAACTACAGTAGCTAAAAAAATAGAAACCCTATATAAAATAAAGTGAAATCTTACTATGTGCGCTGACTGTCTGCTCATCCCAATCACAGTCCTGTTCACCCTCCGCAGTAAGCGCTCCATGATCATCTGAACATGCATTGCAGTGAGACCCTGGGGAACAAAGGCATTTTAGATGCAGAATCTGATTTCAGAAATGTATTAATACACGTTCTTGGTGATAGCGAAGGATTCTCACAAAGCATATGCACAATGACGTAGCATTTAAAATATTCTCAAGTCTTTAAACGCCTTCTCCTCACCGAGTTGGCTTTTTAGACAGAGAAGGTAGAATATGGCTCAAGCTACGGCTGCACTTTTTTGTTTAATCATACTACCCCACAGTTAAGGATACTTTTTTTCTTTTTTAAAAACAAATGCAGTTAAAACAAAGATTAACGCCCTTGCCATACTCTGCTATTTCCTGCCACCATTCTGGTTGGCCCTAGTTCTTCTGGTGGCACTAGTTAGACCTGAGAGAAGAGCACCCCATAAGGAAAATTATAGCCAACATATTTTAGGCTGAAGCTCCTCATTCTCCAACCCTTTTTGTTTAGCCCCAGAAAGAAAATACTTTCAATAAAAAAAAAACCTGCATCAGTGGTGCTACTCACTGGTATCCTAGTCAAGTAGAATTACTGGTTTGACGATTGAGAGTGAAACTGTTCTGAAAGTTGCCATGCCAGTCCAAAAGAGAGTCAACCCGACTCACCAAAAGTACCAAAAGCAGAAGACTCCAAGCATTCTCATTCACCATCATCTCATCATTCAAATTGTCCATATCTTTTCATAGATGGAGTTAATCATTCAAAATGGTAAGCACACCACTACCTACAAGCTCAAGAAAGAGTCTTGCAAATAAACAGCTCCTAAGCAGTATTTGTGAAGCTAGGCACAGAAAATGTATTAGACATGGCCAGTGTCAGACAGAGCAAAAGCAGAAAGCAAGGACAAAGGCAACCCAGATTTTAATATTGCCCATTTATATAATAACCACTTTAAATAAATCTATAAATTAATAAGGGGTGCTATTCAAATTAATTGGACTCATTATTTCAAGGCCAAGTTGGCCCTAACTGATTTTCATCTGAAATATGCCAGTTGCAAGCACAGATCTGAAGTGATGCTCAGCAAACTGAGATGAAATAGGCTATTCTGTGAATGAAAAATAGGAAGTATAATAGGAAGATTAAATGGTCCTTATTAGCCTCATCGGCTTCTATGTTTCATATTTCAATGCAGAAGCAGTACAGAAGTCTGATTAGAAATCAAGTTTTGTTCTTTGGTTTTGGCTTTATGCCTCCCTATTTTTTGCATATACACGTGTGTTCCCCTCCCCTTACCACATCTTTCCGGTCCAGCACTTCCAGAATGTTGCTAAGGAGCTGCGAACTGGCCTCGTGGTCTGGCTTGTTAGAATAGTCGTCCAGTTGGCCACTGAGTTGGTCGATCAACAGAGGAAGGAGAGCATCTCTGCACTCTGTGAAAAGAAGGAGATATCAGCAGTGCACCTGAACTACAAAATCTGGGTCTGTAAAGAGCTGGTCTTGACTTATTGAGTTCTTCACAATGTGGCTGACTACCCATATTTTCCAACAGATTCACATGTATGCATATATAAATACACACACACACACACACATATATATATATATATTGGCATTATATATTTATACAAACACATATTTATACATATGTATGTATGAATTACTCGGACGACAATAGTGCTTGTGTAGTCACGGTTAGATAAGACTTCCATTAAAAAGGCATTTGTATGTTTTGCGATTAACTTCAGCACTGTTCTGCACAAACTATTTCATTAAACAATGCATCCAATTTGTTTTTTTGTGGCAAATTTCAAGCAGATCCGCCAAACATGGCCCAAAAAAAGGGAAGGTCCAAAGAGTGATATTTTCCTTTATAACTCCCATAGGATTCTTTGCTCCGTAATACAGGAAAAAGCTGAACTGAATTACACCAAACTTGGCACAAAAGTTGAAGTTTGCTCAAGGAAGTACCCTTGAGTTGGTTGGTATAAATTCCTTTTGGAAAAAATAGTATTTAAAAGGTGTTATGGTCTGGGCATGAAGATGGTATATTTTAGGCATATCTAACATAGGTACACCTCATACACACATCACCTCTCTGTTTATTGCATTTGTGCATTCTGACCCGAAGATGGTCTGATGTGATAAAAAAAAGCAATTGGGAGCCTACTCACTTGAGTCATGAAAAAAGTATTTAATACCCCTGTTCTGTATACAGTGCATGCGTGAGTTTAAGAATGAAATAAGACAAACGTATTGTACATTTTAGATGTAAAATAGTCCTGTGTGCATTGCAATGAAACAATTCCACAGGAGATGGAGCGGTACACCAAGCAGGCTATAGCCCTACTGAGACAGAAATACTCCTCTGGGCTGATGGTATTGCAATATCTCAAGCCCATGGCTAACAGAAACTGACCAAAATAGGTCAAATATCTGCATAAAGCAAGCAATAGGTTTGCAGAAAGCTGAACTGTTAACCCAGGCCTACAACGGGAAACACATTGATTGATATTTAATTTGTATAGTATGCTGTCTACGTTCATTTAAGAATGTAGTTCTATACTTCTAATACATAATTATGGTCTAAGATGTAGAAAATTGATGTGAAATTATTTATTACACTGTTACATTTAGGGAGTGTTAGCTCACTATAACAAACACCATACACTGTTGCTACAAATGAATTATTTTAAGTAATTATATATAATGACTGTTTATTATTCTGTGATATTCCAGGATGTGTTTACACTAAAACAGAAAGAGTAGTATTGAAACCTTCAGAAATTTCCATCTGATTCCATCTAACAATTATCTGTTGATTACCCTAGAGGGAAAGCAAATATGGTTGAAACTACTCTGAAATTAATTTCGTCTTCTGGTATGTCAACCAAGAAACACTATTATCTATGTTAAACCGAGTTGAGCAATCCAGAAAGGAACCATACCCTGAGGGTTTCCCTGTACCACATGAGACTTGACTGGACCAGGCCTGAGTTTTAAAAGTAAGAGCTTTATGGGTTTAGTAGGCTATGAAATACATTAGGCCCCACCCTTGTTTCCGCCCCATATAAGACTGTATAGTTTACTTAGACCACCATCACACCTACCATCTACAGTTGATGTTCAATGAGATCTACCACTGGATTGATTCCATGAGCACTGTATGGTTTGTGATTTTTTAAATATTGTATGCATTAATATTTGTATGCATTTCTAATCTCTCGTGTTTCATGTATTAACTTAACATGTACTCTATTGTCACATATTCCATAATAATCATCTTCTTAATACTTCCATGCCTTATAAAATAACAAGAATTTTTCACATGGATATGTATCTTCAAATAAAGGATACACTTGCTACCTGGTTTTGGAGTAATACATATATGCAGGTAAGAAGCATCTGGCAGTAACTCCTCCTAGTACTCACCCGACTGTCGAAAGAGCTCACTCTCCACTATCTTGGTCATACAGGTCAGTTTTTGATGCACCAGCTGATTATCTGGTATACTTTGGATAAATTTGCTGAACAGAATACTAGAAGACAAACAATGTGATTAACATCTTTATTTTACCACCTCACCCCACTACCACCCCAGCACATGTCCTTAAAAGCTTTTACCCAATGTGCATTGGTAAAATATATACGCTTTACATGACATCGCACAAGTCAGGAATCTGTCAACTCCAACAGCAAAAATAGCATTTTCTCTAATATTTTAGTTTATATGTATGTGTACATGTGGCATTTCTATAGCACATACCTATTCAAAGGGCAGTGGAGTGCTGTACAGAGTCAAAAACAAGCATAAAGTCAATAAGTGATAGGAAAAGCATCTGGTTGTGGACCGTTAATGCATTGTTAATTGCAAAAATCAGGACCAATAAGGCCAATTTAGCAATGCCAGGCATCCAGGCATAAAAAGAAATATGTTTTGCTCATTATCCTGAACAGGCCATCGGGGACTTTGCTTTAACAATCACAAGTAGCACTGCAAAGTGACATAATAATCTGATATGTAATCCTTAAAAGTTGATGAAGGCTTAAAGCATGCCAAAGTGCTTTCTTCTTCACTGAATTTTAAAACTGTGATAACATACACCAAATTAAATATTGCTATCAAATAAACAGAATATAAATATCTTGAATTTCTCAAATCCTAATGCGAAATAAACTCCACTTCAAATGATTTGAAAATCAGTCTCAAACCCACTGAATGAAAAGTATAATTTGCTTTGATCTGGCATGCTAACATTTTTGACAAATTTTACTAGGATGACCATCCTGTTAGGCCAAGAAATTATTTTCATCAGCTGCAGTATAATTAGCCAAATTTTAAAACATTTTACAATTAGTATTTCTCCTTGCTAAAAGCCATTACCTTAGTTCAACAGGGTCAAACACTAACTTGATGTCATTGATGATGTTTGGCAGGTACTTCAAGGCAGCGCCCTATTCGGATATAAAGAGTAGTTTAGTTGGGTTGTACTTCAATGTCACTTTTGATGCTCATAATGGTATACTACTTCTTGATTGTGGTATAATGACATGATCTTTCTAATTCAATTACTTCATTCAAAAGCCAATCCTCACTTTACACAGGAAAAAATATCCTTATTGGATCCATAACACACCAACCTTAATCTTCACAGCCTCTTCCAGTGGTCGATCCATCAAGACATTAAACGACAGAAAAAGTTGCCGGATGGCGTTATTAAACTCATCGCCGTCTTCACTTTTTCCGTAAAACCTAAACAAAACAGACAACGCATAATACATGGTAAGTTCAGATTGTGTGCTGTTAGCCATCTTTGTGTATTTCCAGTACTACATATGCATAAATATTTCCTGAAGATGGAAAGCTTTATGGAGCCTATGGTGTCGCTGTGTAATCTTTAATATGGGAAATCCTGTAAAGGGCTCCTATGTCAAGGGAGGGAGTCCATCCTGTACTAACCAGGGATGGAAACAACACCCAAAGAAGAGATAGAAGGTCCACACTTTTTGCACCACTGCACACTCAAACTTGACTTCACCAATGTAACTGTTCTAAACATCAAGATGCCGAACCAGTCTAGGTCTGCTTCCAGAGCTCAGCGACCTTTCCAGTCACTCACTGACTGTATCTTTGATCTAACAGTGTCAAGCACTATGCTTCATTTTGGCTAGGCTTGCACTATACAAATATTACATATATGCATGCATGCATACATTCAACTATGTAGCTTACCTACAGATTTCGTCAAGTGCCATCTCCTTCTGAAACACCAGTGAAAGAATAGCTGTTCAGGACTTCTGTACAGCGAATACTCAGAAGTCTCAGAAGAAGAAAGCAGACATGCTATTATAATACTACCAAACAGTATTCATTGGTTTGCCCTCAGAAGCATGAAGGGCTGAGTTGAGCCCACAAGTATTCTAATCTGTGACACCAACAAGCTCACAGCAGTAACATTATTAACCAACTGTGCTATCTTACTGGACTTATAGTGACAAATCTGCCGATAGAAATGATGTTGGTACAGATATATGACAATTTAAAACTGTTAAGCATCCTCTTGGAAATGCAATACTATGCACTCTGGATTTTGTCCCACTGCTAATAAGCACTACTTATGACCAATCCCTGGGCAAAGAAAAGGACTGACATCAAAGAATGTTGATGCTCTGAATACACTTTTGGACTAAATAACATGCCGCAGCAGGTCGAGTAAATACCAGGCTAGATCTGACTAATGATACTCATTTACATGTAGTATGTATGACATAAGGGATTAGGTCAACCTTATGGAGTCCAGAAAACAGGTAAAATATTTCTATTTGTTAACTTTACAACCTCATTCAAAAATTATTGATTTAATCAGAGTAAACACCTGGACACTAACTGACCAAACATGCATGCCAAATAAGGCCATAGGATAATCCATTGAGCCAGATGGACAATACTGTGGACATGAAATTCTTTCATAGCTCATGAGGACGATGTACATTGGAAAGGTACCACTAATTTCAGTGAATCACATGTGAGATCAAGCAACTCTATATGTACAACACACCATCCAAGATAGACAGAACACATTGCCTTTAACCTTTGAGGCCAATGCTGCAAATGGGAATAAAAACATTGCCCAGCACCAAAATCCATGTCTTGCGGCAGCAGAAAACATCACGGGAAATGTAAGTAAAAGAAAATGTTTTTTTCCAAAAATGTATATTGTGATCCTTTAGCCAAAGACACAACTAAAACGGAGATGTTGTTTGTAGGACTAAAAAATGAGGTTTTACCTAAGAGAACAGCATGACAACATATATGCTGGGGTTGGTGGTAGGGGAATCTCATGCATATTCAGTAGCCGTAGAATTTGAATATCTAATCGAGCGATTAAGAATGAATGCAGCTGAGCCTATGCAAAGTACCCTCCAGATCCTCAGAGGAGTTTTCAAGCCAGAGACTCTAACATCAAGAGACCAGCAGAGGAAATATGGAGACTAAGGAAACTTCAGCCCTTGGAATGATGGAAGCTCTCAACAGATTGTTTTCAGTATAACACAACACTTTTTAATGTAGCAAGAAGATAATCATTTCAGGTAGTAGTCGGGAAAATATAATAAGAATAAACAGATTCCTAATATATAGACAGCATTGGAACCTATAATGTTGATGTAGGCAAATAATGGCTATATAAGGTTTCATTATAATTCGTCATAATACTACAGCTTCTAGATGGAAACTGTACAGGTTGGGGAGTCTTGGATCAGTACCAAGTGATAGATTTTATAAATATCATGCTGCAGGCACATAGCTTTCTTTGACTAGAGAGCAAAGTTGACAGACAACGCAATATTTAAAATATCTATACAAACACATTTTCTCTTAAGACTCAGACTAGTTGACGTACATTGCCTCAATATTTACTGTATTAACATCCGAGATGACAAAGGTCCTGCAAGATCCTGGTCAAAATTGTTGTTTGCAAGCATTTCCTGTGCTTGCCAGAACAATTATCTTTTGGCAAAGTCGTACAGCTCATGCATTCCCAGGGTTATTGGTCCCACTGAAGAAACTGAATGTGGAGTTGTCCATCTCTTCTTAATTCTATCCCTAACTTTGATTTAAAGAGTACAAATACCTTGATTGGAAACATTACTGCCAAAATAGTGATCATGATGTTCGTGGCAACATATTTGTATCAAGACTTTACAACAGGTATTTAGTAAAATTCTGAAAAGGCGTTACCTTCAGGATACTCTGTGTGCCAGACAGCAACTTCAAGTAAGATAAGAAACTGGGACAGAGTTCATTGTCTAGAGTCCAATCATACGTAACTGATTACCTCCAAGTTCTGTTTTAGGATCTCGTTAGTTGAAAAATGGTGCTTACCTCAAATATAGGATGCGGGATTGTACTATGAAGCGGAAGAGATACTTCAGAGCTTTCAGAGAAGCGAAGAGCAGATCACTCTGCGTGGAATCATCTGCATTGCCAACGTAACTGTTGAGTACTTTGGTGAGTTTTCTAGACAAGGAAGAGCAAAGGAGTGAAGATTAAGCCAGTCCCACATCATCCAAACATAGCATCTTAACAGGGCCTTAAGCATTTGCATCTAGGTTTTAAATGAATCAGTAACTTGTCCCAAAAATATTGTTACTTTGGAGCACGCAGCAGGACAAAATTCACTGCTTACAAGGATGCAAAGTACAGTGTTGAATTTTTAGGGCATCTTAAAACTTTTTATCATGGCATTACTTTGTCTTCTGTCTAGCTACAATAATTTACAAGGTCCATGTTTCTGTTCCAAGTGATTGTATACGAGTCTTTTCCTTCATTTAATTTCTCTTCTCATTTTCAGCTTTTTCAATATCCCTTAACCTGCCACTTCTCCCATTCTCTGCATTACGCTGTTTTCTTTCACACTGTCACACTTTTCCTGCTCTTTTTTTTCTTGCCCCTCTTCTTCAAATCTTTCTAAAAATTGTACACATTCCTTCACGTGTCATTGAGCTCTGCAATCTATTCCGGACACTCCTCACTTTCCACATTCTCTGCCCCACTTCCATTCCTTTGACCCCCCACTCCATCAGGCCGTTTCTATTTATCCACACAACTCTAATCTATACATGCACCTGAACTTCATACCAGTCCCCACTGACAACTATCCTTGGCCATCGTGAATGATCCCTCACAAGCAGTCTATCAGAAAATAAATAAACTTAGGGTCTGATGCAAAAAACACTTTTGCAGTGGCAAACCGTGTACTTTGCAAAGTCACAGGTTTTGCCAGAAGGAAAAGGCTTTACAGTGTACTAATCCCACTTTGTGATTTAGAAAAGCCTTTCTGTATTGCAAAACAGGTTTTGTGACTATTCCGAATAACAGTTAAGAGGGATGTGAGTAGGCATCTCTTCCTAATTACAAACTGCAATTAGATCGATCAATGGTTTGAGACTACAATTGAGTTTGCAACCCTTGAAGGGTTACCAACCCCTCAAAAGGAGGTTTTAAGTTACTTGCAGAGTGGAAGCTGTTCCTGTTGGACTCTTTCCTCTTTGAGAAATGTGTCAGGCAGCTATAAAGGATGCAAGCAGGGGCACCAGGCAAAATAGTTCAAAGAGTTCTAACTTTTATTTCAAGTATGTATAACTCCCCCTCAATTGATATTTGTTTAATCAATAACACAACAACTTCAGACAAAACATGACGGTTAGAACATACTGCATGCTTCCAACACAGACAACAAAGGCTTCAAGTCAATTATCATGGAACACATAACTGCACTAACCCCTAAGAAACAACACATCAAATGTACACAGATTACCTTTCACACACCCAACGCGGTACAACATCACACAATTTGCAACAAATCAAGCCACTAAGCAAAAATGTACACAAACGTACAAGTGAAAATACTGCACAGAACACCTAGCAAAAGACAACGAAACCCAGATACACCATACAGTAAGATGTAAAGGACAAACCAGAAGTATTTAAGGGGCAGCATTGGTAAATTGCAGTTATGAAATTTGGAACTTTTAACTGTCCATCAATAACATCATCTTCTTCCTTCCTTTGTTGCTTTGTATGTGGTAAGGATGTTACTTAGCCTGTAAGCATCTGTTTGTGGCATGTAGTGCTGTAGATTCACATGTTCTGCATACTCCTGCCATCTAGTGTTGGGTTTGGAGTTGTGCAACTTGTTTTTCTTTGAAGAATTCTTTTGAGCCACGAGGTAGAGTGACTTGCTCCTCTCGGTGATATTGCACATGCATCGACTCCTTTGTTAGATTGCTTTCTTGCAGGTGGGTGAGAAAGGAATGTAAGGAATATGTAAGAATAAAGATGTCTGTGCTAAATGTGAATGCATCAGAGAAATGTGTAAAACGTAACTGCAATGGCCACAGGCGTCAGGGGAGGAGGGAGGGTGCATGTGAATCTACAGCACTACATGCCACAAATAGATGCTTACAAGATGAGTAAAATAATCAGTTCATTGGCATGTGTGGATGTAGATACACATGCTCTGCATAGACTGTAAAGCAGTCCCTCCTTAGAAGTGGTGGCTAGCATGTGGGAGTTGCAGTAGTTTGAAAAAGGGTACGCAGCATTGACTGACCTACATTGGCTTGTTGGCATGCTAAAACATCCACAGAGTATTGTTTAGTAAATGTGTGTGGGGTAGACCCTGTAGCTGCTTTACAAATGTCAGCTATGGGGATATTTCCTTAAAATGCAATAGATGCTCCCTTTTTACGAGTGGAATGTGCACTGGGAGTCACAGGTAAAGGTATTTTGGCTTTAATGTAACAAGTCTGAATGCTTTTGACTATCCATTTGGCTATGCCTGACTTGGAAATAGGGTTGCCTTTATGAGGTAGAGAAAAGGCTACAAAGAGTTGTTTTGTCTCCCTGAAAGTTTTAGTTCTATCTATGTAAAACATGAGTGCTCTCTTAACATCCAGAGTATGAAGAGCTATCTCTGCTACCAAACCAGAAAAAAAACAAGAAGCTCAATGGATTGATTGAGGTGACCGTGAGAAACTACTTTAGGTAGGAATTTAGGATTAGCACGAAGAACCAGTTTGTCTTTATGTATTTGAAAGAAAGGTTCTTCTAAGGCTAATTCCTCGAGCTCCCTAACACGACTGAGTGAGGTAACAGCATTCAAAAATGCCACTTTCCATGAGAGAAATTGAATGGTACATCAATGCAAAGGCTGAAAAGGAGGACCCATGGGCCTAGTAAGTACAATGTTAAGGTTCAAAGAAGGTACACAACTTGGAATAACTCATTTGAGTCCTTACCTTGAATGCTTTAATGACTGGAATTTTGAAGAGGGAGTGTGAGAAAGTGCCATCTTTCTTGCATGGTATGACCCCACTTTTTGCTGAATTGCTGATGTGCTTTGACTGAGTGTGCCCTGGGCTCCTGCCAACCAGGTACCCAGGGGCCTGTGTTCCTTCCCTAAAACTGCATTGATACCTACACCCAATTGGCATCCCTGGCCACAGGTCAGCCCCTGGTAAATGGTACCATGGGTACCCAGGGCACTGTGACCAGGGATGCCACTGTGTGTGGGTTTGGTACGTTTCCCTAGCTGGCCGCCGAGCATGGGGCCAAAAACCAAGGTGACCCTGTACCTTTACACACACACACACTGCCTTTGCAGGCTGCGTGTCTTGGTGCAGAACAAAAGTGAAGAGTCGACATGGCACACATCCCTGTGTGCCATGCCTACAAGCCACTGCCCTGGCCTAGGTCAGCCACCCCTCTAGCTGGGTGCACTATGCCAGTGGTGAGGGCACAGAGGCATGAGCCCTGTGCCCCTACAGTGTCCAAGTCCATTCTTGGGCATTGTAAGTGCAGTGCTGCCATTAAGAGTATATGGTGCTGGGAGTCTGTCATTACGAACTCCACAGCACCATAATGGCCGAACTGAAAACTAAGAAGTTTGGTATCAAACTTCTCAGCACATTAAACCCCCACTGATGCCAGTGTGGGATTTAATGTAGAACGCACTCCAGAGGGCATCTTAGAGATGCCCCCTGAAACCAACCCGACCTCCAGTGTCCGGACTGAGTGGCTGCCCAGGCTGCCACCACCAGACATGTTTCTGGACCCCTGGGTCGAGAGTCTATGCCAAAGCCTCCTCCCCCAGGATGGGCAGGGGAAGCTTCAAAGGCCTGCCGCCTTTTTGAGCTTCCCCAGACCATTTGCTGCTCCCAGCAAACTGGTCCCCCTGGTTCTACCCCCACTTCTGGTGGGAGAACCGGCGGGAAAACCAGAGGCAGGAAATGGGTTGTGCCCACCTCTGCCAACTCCACCCCTAAGGTGGGGAGGCGAGGTGAAGCACAAACTCGAGTCCCCGCCATCTTGAGGATGGGGGACCCAGCCAACCAGGGACAGGCTCCTGCCCCCTCCCACTGGAGAGTGGCAGAATAGGGGGTGTACCCACCCCAGGGACGGGACCCATTGGTCCCTGCCCTTACCTACCTGTAACCACCCCTAAATTTAGTATTTAGGGGCTCCCTGAACCTCCCTTCCTCAGTTCCCGAATCCAAAAACAAGAAGAGAAGACGAAGCAAGAAGACCAGCCGTGCAGCTGCTAACAAGGAGGCGACGACAACTGACTTGGCCCCAGCCCTACCGGCTTGTCGACCTCCGAACCTGCTCCTGCGGAACCCCGGCCTCAGCAACCTCAAAAACCCCAGAGGACCTGACTTCTGTGCCGCAGCCTTCAACACAGGGACTCCCACGAGCAGTGGTACTGTTCAAAAGAAAAACTACAAAAGAACCGGCCCTGCCACGGAACCGCGAAACCTGCACACTCTGCACCCGCCGAGCCCAGCCTGTGCCTGAGTGAACAAAGACTTTGAGGACGTCCCCCCGGCGATTCTGACCTGGAATCCAGTGCCCAAGGACCCTCCTCGACGACCCAGACGACGCCTGCAGCCTCAGGACAAGGGACCCCTCCAACCGCGACCAGCAGGGGGTAAGATTTCCCGATCTCAAAAGCACCCTGCACCCAGCCGCCCGAGTGCCCCTGGAAGTGCAACCTCTACCCTAACCTACTTCCCCATTTGCCCTGAGCAAGTGACCAGGAGCCCAGCTCCCACAGCCGCGTGGCCTGCTTGCCAGCAGCCACCAACCCGAGGCCCCCTGCCTGCCATAGGATAACATTGGGCCTACTCACTCTGCACCCGGCCGCCCCTGTGCCGCTGAGGGTGTAACAACTGTACTTATCTGATCCTGGGGGACCCCTGAGTCTATGCCCAGAACCTTAACTCTGCCAGTCGAGTACTTACCCAAAGACCGATAACTCACTTTTCTTCCATAGGGTAACACTGACTGGCTCCCCCTGGAATTTCTTCTAAGTGTGGAGTTTTGAAACTTTAATATATTCACCTAAAATCAACCGAGTCACGAAAACGAAAATACTCACCTGCTATTAGAAGAGATCCCAGTGCTGGATCGGGGTGCCCAGCACTGACCCTAAAAAGTAATCACAACGTTACTTACCGCTAACTCAATTTTCTTCCATAGGGATCCATTGACTGGTTTTCTGTGAAATTTCTTGTGTCCACTTTTGAAATACTAAAATATTGTTTTAAAATCACAACAGTAACGAATTCGAATTACTCACCTGCTATCAGGAGAGACGTCAGTACTGCATCTTTTAGTCCAGTACCAACCATGTAAAGTAATTTTAACCGTACTTACCAGTAACTTGCAATTCCTGCCATAGGATATCATTGCCTGCTTTTTGCTGAAAAAGTTTCTAAGTGTCGATTTCTGAATCTTACAAATATTCTTTAAAAATCGTGCCAACGATACAAACGTAATTACTTACCTGTTTTAGATAGATATCCCAGTGCTGACTCTGAGAACCCAGCACTGAATTACAAAAGTAACGTAAACCTACTTTGCTTGCAAACTGCATTTCCTTCCATAGGATAACATTGGTAATTTTACCCAGAAAAATTTCTAAGTGTCAACTTTTGAAATACAGTAATATTCCTCAAAAATCACTACTATAACCAAAACGCTTTTTCTTACCTGTTTACAGGAAGTGTCCCAGGACTGAATCCAGGATCCAGTCCTGTGGTTAGAGAAGTAATCTACAAAGTAATTAATTGCAATTAACCAAAACTGTCCATTGAGCTCAATGTTACATTGTGTTTGAACTTGTGTTGCCTCTTGCACCAACTGTGACTACTATCATCAAACAGTCTATTGCCTATTTGTAAAGTGGTTAACCAAAGCATCTCATTCTGAGAAAGTATATTCTGATACCTATTGTTGGTTCTAAAATAAAACAAGCATATATTTTTATATACAAACCATTGGCCTAGAGTTCAGTTCTTGAGTGTGTGGCTTCATTTGCTGACTGAGTGTGTACAGCAAATGCTTTACACTGTCCTCTGATACTGCCTTACTGCTCGACCAAGCTACCACTTTGGAGAGTAAGGTTATATCTAACTTTAGCCTCTGCCAAACCTCTGGGGACTGTGGACCCTGTGCACCCTGAACCTCCCTTGGGTTCAGTATATACAGAGCCACTTTCCTACATTGGATGCTACATATTTTGGAGATATGCTGCTATGGCAGGATGTTTATGCTAAATTGGACCTTTGCAAACATAGCAAACAGCAAATAATGTCCTGTACTTTGGACTTGATGGGATTGATTTGCTTAGGTTGGCAGAAGCAAACAAAACATTTCCATTTTGCAGCATAACATGCTCTAGTTGTAGGTCTACGTGCTTGCTTAAGAGTGTCCATACATTCTGCTGTTAAGTTTCAATAACCAAACTCTAAGACCTCAGGAGCCTGATCACTAGGCTGAGAATCTTGGGGTCTGGGTGTCTGATTTGTTCTGAAGAAAAGGTCCAGCCTGTTGGGGAGCTTCTTGTGTGCGACTACTGAGAGATCTAGTAGTGTTGTGAACCAAGGCTGATGTGTCCAGGTGGGAGCTGCAAGGATCATGGCGAGTTATGTTTGCCTGAGTTTCCGAGCCAGAAATGGAATGAGAGGGAGAGGTGGAAAAGCGTAGGCAAATATCTCTGACCAACTCATACATAGTGCGTTGCCCTTGTATAGTGGGTGTGGGAACCTGGAGACAAACTCGGGGCATTTCACGTTTTAGACTGTGGCAAACAAGTCTATCTGAGGAAACCCCACTTTTGCAAGTAGGGAAGGAGGACTTGTGGGATGAGTTCCCATTCATGGATCTGTTTGTGTGGCCTGCTGAGCAGGTCCGCAAGATCGTTGACCGTCCCTGGCAGATTCTCCGTCAACAAATGAATGTGATGGTGAACAGCCCAGTTTTACATGGTCTGAGAGAGGTGTGACAACTGAGAAGGCCGTGTACCCCCCCCCCACCCCCCTGTTCTTCTAGATAGTACATGGCTGTCATATTGTCCGTCCGGACTAAGACAACCTTGTGGGACAGATGAGGAAGAAACGCTTTCAGTGCTAGGAAGACTGCCTGAAGTTCCCAGTAATTTATGTGTAGAGACAGATGTTTGGCATCCCACAGACCTTGTATTGTTAAGTGTTGTAGGTGTGCACCCCAACCCGTCTCCAAAGCATCTGTGGTTAGAGTGATGTGAGACACAAGGTCCCGG
This sequence comes from Calotriton arnoldi, assembly GCA_963921515.1. Taxonomy (NCBI): domain Eukaryota; kingdom Metazoa; phylum Chordata; class Amphibia; order Caudata; family Salamandridae; genus Calotriton; species Calotriton arnoldi. The sequence goes on from CAWUFW010000795.1 coordinate 3,453,892, forward strand.
AAAGTCCGCCCTTTCAACAGATTGTTGGAGTTTCTCAACTGCAGAGAACGGTGAGTGTGGCGGTCTATCAACACTAGATCCTTGAGGTGACCCTTCAATTGAGACCATTGGTGAGAAAGACATTGCTGTAGTGGGCACATGTGTAGTCTTGCATGTGAAACTATGGCAATACAAGATATCATCATTCCCAGTAGACGCATCACAGTCCGAACTGTAAGTGTTTTGTATGACTGAAATTGAGGTAGAAGTGTTTGGAAATTTTGTAATCGAGTGGGATTGGGGTAAAATAATCCCAACTGTATGTTGAGAATAGCTCCTAAGTATGGTTGAATTTGAAGAGGTTGAAGGTGAGATTTGGGGACACTGATGGTGAACCCTAAATTTTGGAGCAGATCTACTGTCAATTGAATATGTTGTTGACATTGCTGATGAGTGCTGGTTTTGATGAGCCAATCGTCCAGATATGGGAATACGTGAACGTTTTGTCGCCATAGATGTGCTGCGACTACTACCAAGCACTTTGTGAATACTAGAGGTGCCGTAGTGACCCCAAATGGAAGAACTTTGAGTTGGTAGTGCTTTCCTGCTGTGACAAACCTGAGGTATTTGCGGTGAGCATGATAAATGGGTATATGGAAGTAAGCGTCCTTTAGGTCTAAAGTGGCCTCATTGTAAAGGCGGAATGACATCCTGTAGAGTGACCACATTAAAGTGTTCTGGCAGGATGTAGTAGTTGAGAGATCTGAGTTTTAAGATTGGTCTTAGGGACCCGTCCTTTTTTGGAATCAGAAAGTATAGGCAATATACTCCTGTGCCTTGTTGTTGAAGAGGCACTGGTTCTATAGCCCCTTTGAGAGGAAGGGCTTTGACCACTTGTTTGAGAAGTGCTAGGTGATCTTGTGATAGCCTGCGAGTGCGAGGTGGGATGTTGAGTGGTGTGGTAATGACCTCCAGACAGTAGCCATGTTGGATAATGGCTAGTACCCATTAGTCTGTTGTGATGGACTCCCAGACCAGTCTTACCCCGACAGGTGGTGTGTGGTCGGGGGGGGAAGAATTGGGTACTCACTGCTTTGCAGTGGAAATTGCTCCACGTGCAGAGGCACCTCTACCTCTTCCCTTATTGTTACTGCCTCTGAAGGAGCCCCTGAAAAAGTCCTTACAATAGCTGGATTGACCCTGCTTTTGCTGAGAAGTGGAGGCATCTGTAGTGGTGGATTTGTATCCACCCCTATAGCCAGAGCGGCAAATAGAACCTCTAAGTGTAGGAGTTTGTAAAGCTCCCATAGCTTTAGAAGTGTCCGTGTCTTTTTTCATTTTGTCTAATGTGGTGTCCCACCTGTGGCCCAAACAGATGTTCCTTGTCAAATGGCATGTTGAGAACTGCCTGCTGGACCTCTGGTTTAAAACCCGAACATCTGAGCCAAGCATGTCTCCTAAGGAACACACTGGTATTGATAATCCTTGCAGCTGTATCCGCTGCATCTAATGCACATGTAATCGAATTGTTGGCAATGGCCTGACCCTCTGACACAATTTGTTGCCCTCTTTTACAATATTTTTCAGGGAGATACTGTAGCAGCTCTTACATTTCATCCCAATGGGCACTATCATAACGTGCAAGAAGAGCCTGGGAGTTGGCAATGCGCCAGTGACTAGATGCCTGGCCACTACTCTTTTTCCTGCAGCATAAATAAGTTTGCTCTCCTTTTTAGGAGGTGGTGTATCCCCAGTTGCCTGACTGTTGGCTCTCTTAAGAGCTGTAGTAGCAACTGTAGAGTCTGGTGGTACCGGACTACATATAAAAAGAGGGTCCGAGGAAGCCGCCTTGTACTTTTTATCAACCCTTGGGGTAATAACACGGGAACGTACTGGTTCTTTAAATATATCATCAGTGTTGCAGTCAAAGACCTAGAATGCATGAGATGATGTTAAAATTGCTGTACAACAACCTACATTTAGTAATTTGAATATTGTATAATGGGAAGTCCAAGTGTCTGAATGCAAGAAGATTGGAGGTCCTATGGAAGATTAGTTTGTACCTATTTGTTTGCATTGAATCAAATATTTACTGGTCATATCTGATGATGGACAACTGGATGTAATGAAAACTAATAAAAGTTTGTTTAAAAAAAATTAATATATCATCAACGTGCTGCAACATGCCAGGAAGCATGGGCAGAAACTATGTCTCTTTGTGGGTAGATGAAAGAGTATCATAAAGGAAGCCTTGCTCTAAAGACTCCTTGTGTAGCTGGTCCCCATGATAAGTAGCTGCCCTAGCAATAACTTGCTGGTAAGAACTAGCATCTTCAGAAGGGGAAGGGCAGGCTGGAAAAAGATCTGGCTCATAGGGAGTGATGGGATCTGTATCATATGTGTCCCATGGATCAGAATCCTCTAATGGGTCTCCTAAATCCCCTGTGTGTGACCTTGGTGACCTTGGAGGCATAGCATCAAGGGGGCCATGATGTGGAGATGACGGAGAAGAAGGAAGGACTGGTGATGGTGGCGATGATGGTAGGGGAGGTGGTGATGATGGCAGGGGAGCTGGAGGAGGGTGTGGTGATGGTGGTGCAGAATGAGGAGTAGGGCTGGTACCCTTGTCCGTTGTCCTCTTTTTGAGAGGTACGGGCACATCCAATGCATCCTCAAAAGCCAACTGTCTCTTAGATGAACTTAGAGGCAAATATTCACCTAGTACCTTCTTGAACATGGATCTTTCTTTGTTTAATGTCCATTTTTTCAAGGATTGGCTCGACTGGAGACATGGAAAAGGAAGGCAGCTTTGAGGTTTTCGAGTCAGATGTTTTTGGAATCGAGTCTTTAGAATATAAAGAATGTTTTTTGGTCAGCACAGAGAGAGCTGCGGTCGGTTGCTAATTCGGTCCCGAAGACATGGTTGAGACCGAGGAATGCTCGATCCGAGGAGGCCAAACCGAGGATTTAACCTTAGTGGAACTTTTCGGTGCTGGGCCGGAAGGCGGGGCATCCAAAACTTTTTTTGGATCCGACATTGGGCAGGTGGCAGTGGCGGTCCGGCGACCTCTAATAATGGAAAGGGTGAGGGTTTAGAAGTCTTTTTGGGTGGATGGAGCAGGGTCTTGGTCGACAGTACTCATGCGCTGCCCAAGTGGCAGGGTGTACTCTAATTCCTCTTCCTAATCGGAGCCGGAAATTCTCTTCCTCTTCCTGGGAATACTCCTCCCCGAAAATATTGGGAATGTCGTCTTCAGTATGACAAGACATTTCAGCTGACGCACCCTTCGATCCCGGAGAATCTTTTTTGACCAGAAAGACTTGCAAGCGTTGCACTCTGCCTCACGGTGATCGGGCGAAAGGCAAAGATTGCATACCAGATGTTGGTCTGTGTGCGGATATTTGGCGTGGCACTATGGGCAAAATCAAAAAGGTGTCTGTTCCATCAGGAACACATCTTCAGCACTGACGGTGCACATGGAATGGTGGCGCCCTGAGGGGCGATAGGTCGGTGTCTGAACTGATGAACTTTTCAAGCGGCGCAGTAATGGAAAAGTGCAATTGAGATAACTATACCGTCGAAGACAGGATAGGACTGAAGACTTGTATCAAACTGAGTTGAACATGTAGGAGAGCCACACACATCTGAACCCGATGGCGGGGAGAAAACAATCTAACAAAGGAGTCAATGCCCATGCGCAATAAGACCGAGAAGAGGAGTCACTCAACCTCGTGACTCAAAAGAATTCTTCGAAGAAAACCAGGTTGCACAGCTCCGAACCCAACACTAAATGGCAGGAGTATGCAGAACATGTGTATCTAAAGCCACACATGCCATTGAATAAATAATTTTGCAGAAATCATTAATTCGTTTACCAATAAACATTGTACATCAAATAAATAAGAGAAAGAATCACATTGTTAGCATGAGAATAGTATTTCCAAATTTGTCAAAGATATTAGTTATTAACTTTTAGCTTCACATGACCCAGAGGTGGCTGGAAAGAGAAGTGCTCCCTACACCCAGTTGCATAAAGGAGAATTTTCAAATGAATGTGCCATACTCACATATATGCCAAGGTGGCACTGAAGTGCTTATTAATGTATGTTTCAAGTACAGGATTAAAATGCTGGAACTTGATGTCCCCAATTAAAGAAATAATAAATACCTGTCAAAAGAAAGAATAAAAAAAGACAAGAATGAGAAAAGGAACGCAGCACAGCCTTTTGGCAACACAGCTATTTAATTCACACTTTAATAATTATGCCACAAACGATTCCCAAGAACCCTGGTGCCAGACTGCAGGTTTGCTTTAGGAAGCCCCGTAGTTCAGGTCTTCGGACAACACACATTTCACTTTTAAATATATGCTGATGACTCCCAAATGCACATCCCACTGGATAAATCCCAAGAAAAACAGAGTAAAATCACACAATGACTTAAACATGTAACATTGAATAAATAAAAATGTCCTTTATTTGAATAGTACCAACACTGGGATCTAGTTATTGGTGAAACTGAGCCAAAATGCATCCCAATTACATGGCCACTAAATAAGGGTAGTCCACCACCTACGTTCACAAATGCAAAAAACATGGTGTTGGATGTCGACATATCCTTTCCAACCCAAATCAAAGCTGTTGTCAAGGGCTTAATGAATAAGTTACTTATCTTCAGTAATGCCTTATCTGGTACAGACTAGATCTAGTCGCAGATTTCATACCTTTGAATTATCCCCAGGTGCCAGTCTGGATCCAGAAATTTTTCTACAGCAGTATCTCTGCGCATCGGTAGACGTCGTCCACCGGATGTGACGTTGTTAGAGTCCATATAAGACCTCCCCTGACATGCTGAAGTCAGTTTCTTCCACAACTACTTTCAAATGCCAAAATGCAAAGCCACATATAGAAACTGCCATGGAAACATTGTGCCCAAAAAGAATCCTCTTTTTGAAAGATGCTTATATTAAGTATTATTGTCAGTTTGGTGTGTCTTATAATAAATGTTTTTTTGTGCACCAACGAGAAGCTCAAAGGTGCGTGGAAGGGATCTGGAAGAAAAGAAGAACCAGTTCACAGAGCGGGAATGGGTGGGTCGGTACGGAATCTGCAGCTAGATCTAGTCTAACAGATAAGGCCTTACCAAAGATAAGTAACTTATTCATATGATAGAGACGTCTAGCCACAGATTGCTTACCTTAGAATAGATACCCAAGCAATACCATTCCGAAGGACGGTCATCAAACTGATTCCAAGAAGTATCCGGTCCGCATAAGAAAAAGACAGACCGCTTGCCAGAAAGGGAGGGGTGGAAGAAAACATCCCACCAGAAAACTCAGGGAGAACTCCGTACGGTACTAAATCCGCAGCCGTGCAAAGACATGGGAGAAAATGCATGGCAGAAGAACAAGACAAGAGAGAAGAACACTCCATATAAACATAGCACTACAATGCCCCCAGGAAAGGCAACCGGTCCAGGAGACCGAGGCGGAATGCTAAAGACAACAGCTAAACCTACTGGGCCAAGCTCCCAGCCATAGAAGTAGGCAAGGCAGAGGGCTCAAACCAATAGCCTGTAAGGCATCTCAAGCAATAGCAACAATCATGGCCATATACCAAGTTAGGCAGAGGAAACACTCTGAAAGAGAGGAGGTTCTCTGGGACAATGCAGCATAGAATCCCAAGAAAAAAGGGTATAAAACACATATAAATAGAGAGGTAACAATATATGTATATGATATGTATGAACATAAACATATACAGAATTCACACTGCACAATAATAGGTGCCCAAGAAGGGTACATACACCGACCACAACAGCGTCCATGGGACGAAGGCAAGACAACGGCAAACTGGAAACCAGCCACATGGCCCCGCCCAAGGGAGAGGGCGGGCGGAAGTACACACCCCAGAAAACCAAGGAAGCAGACAGAATCAGCACTACAACAGAACGGTATGATTAGGCAGTCGAAAGACAACTGAATATAAAACCGCAGGGGAGAAACAACCCCGCTAGAATAGAGAAATAAATACCACAATGCGGGACTGGAAAAAAGGATCGAAGTGGATGGGGCCAACACCTGGGAGGCCTATACAGGCAACCAGGCCACAGCGTAAAAAAAATTAAAATTGGAAGACCAACGCCAGAAATGAAAGTCCAACCAAAGGGCCAGTGTAAAGAAGAGAAGGAACAGATAGCAAGGCAGCACCCACAGCCTAGGAAGCAGGAAGGCCAGAAGCAAAGGAAAGTCCTCCAATGCACGGGACAACCTGTGCATAGCCAATAAGCCAGGGAACAACATGAGTGAGGATCCTGATGCCACCCAAGATCATACTTAGTAGCCTAGTAGTACAAGGGAGACAAGCCCCCAAGGGGTGAGAACCGCAACAGCGCTCGCAAGAAGTAAAGGAAACTCTCCCTAAGGAATCACAAACCTCCATACGATCCAACCCGGAGTGGACAGGCAAGGAACCCATGTCTGAGAAGAAGGGAAGAGGAAAATTCACCACATACCGCTAAAAAGGGCAGAAGGCACACCTGAAGAACAGCCAGGATAGTAACGAAACATAGGGGTTGGCCTGGCAGGTATCATGGAAATGACTCCAATCAAAAATGAAAGCAACTGCAGCTTTGCGCAAGGTAGAAGCAGACAAAAAAACAGGCCATGCAAGGCATAGAAGAGGAAGGGCAGCCAGGTAGACCAGTCATGCCAAGATACGGACAAGAGATGGTCACAAGAAACCTAAGAAAGAAAAAGGGGCGGACGGGGGACTGTCTCGGCCGTGTATAGCAAGAACTAGCACAAGAAGTGCTAACGCCTGAAGAGAGAAAAAAGGAACACTACAAAGGGCAGACCCAGACAAAGAATCGTAGACCAAGAACCATGCCCCTTCCCTTGCATCTGCTAGGAAAGAAGGGCACCAACAGAGTCGAAGGGAAGAACCTCCAGTCCAGTGCGGAAAAGCACTCAATAACGGGCGGGGGGGGGGGGTTTGGCGAATAAACTTGTGCACCATTTGGCGACCTGCACCAGTGTACCAAGCACAGCATGTGGAGTCCTCTATAAGGGGTACAATAGCATCAGAAATATATTGAGGAATACCTGTAAGGCATACAGAGTAAGTACCTTGTCAGGGAACAAGGCAACAGTGCATTTGCACAATACCAAGAATGCATCCCACTCAGAACCTGGGTAGAAAGCAAAGAAAACCGTACAGCCACCGGTGTAGATACCAACAGGGTCAGAAATTAAGAAGCACCCCAGAGCACAACCAGGGACCAAAACCTGTCATCGACAGGGTAGAATGTAAAAAGAAAATACCTGCCAGGACAGGGCACCCAATGGACGGCACGTGGAGGGACAAGTGAAAAGAAGAAGCCAACTGGCACAACCCTATAACAGTCCACACAGAAGGGAATGCAGGAAACCATTTCCAGCCCAACTGAGTACAGGGGAAAGAAGACAACGGCATGGCAATCAGGTTTTACGGTTTCGCTCCACTCGGAGTATCCCAAAAACGGCATAAATCGGAGTCCACTTGAGAGCCAAACAGATACTGACCATCAAAAGACATGTCGAGCAAGGCGGACTGAACAGCCTCAAAAAAGCCAAAGGTACGTAGCCATGCACGCCGGCGAAGAGCCACCAAAAGGGCCATGGCCCGGCCAACAGAATCTGTGGTATCCATGCCACAACGAATCAGTAATATAGCCGCTTGACGGCCATCCTGGATCAGCTGAGAAAGAGTGTCCAGAGAGTCATCGAAGACGGAGGGGAGAAAGCACAAGACCGAATCCTACAGCACCGGACCAAAACACAAACCGTTTTAAGGAAACGTAAGGCAGAGCTGGTAGCAGAGAAGATATATCGACCAAATGCACCCAGATCTTTAGACCGTCTGTCCGGTGGAATGTCAGGCACAGCACCCATGTTGGAGGAGGCTGTAGCAGCCTGAACCACAAAGCTGTGCGGAGTAGGCTGACAGGAAAGGCAGAGCGGTCCACGGAGGCTCTTGAAATGGGTTTAGCACAAGTACCCAACAGAACATCAAAGAGGGTTCCACTGAAGGGAAGTGCAGGCTCAGTACTCAGCTCGCCCTGCTGAAGCACCCCAAGTAGGGGGATCAATGGCCACTTCCACAGAAGGAAGCTGCAGCCCCAGAACTCTGTCAACTCTCTGCAAAAGCTGAGCAAAAGCCAAGCTAGCCTCCGAAGCGAGGTGAGGAGGCGAAAACAGACCAGAGGATGGGGAAGAATTAAGGCCACTAGCATCACCAAGGGCAGAAACCCAATGAAACTTCAGCGGAGGGTCAGTCAATTGATCACCCATATCACAAAAAAACTGGTGTGTCAAGGAGACAATAGCAGGGTTCTCCTCTGAAAGCGGAGGAAGGGAGCCTGAAGAGGACTGATCCATGTCGATCGGCGCGAGGTTGGCGCCGGTGGATCCAACACAGGTGCCACAGGTGGGAACCCCGAGGTGCTGTGCACCGGAGCAGAGATGGAGTTGATCGCAGATTCGGAGGACCCCACTGACACCAAGGGAGGTTCCACTGGTTTGGAGTCAGTCAAGGCCTCACCCACCTACACGGGGCCGAAAGAGCACCAGAGAGAGTTTGAGAGCCAAAAATTGCATGGAGAGAGAGAGAGATAGTTTTTCTTCATCCGAGCCAGAGTTGCCCCGGTGCCGGGAAACACTGGAAGGCGCGACCCAGATCCTCGCTATGACTTTGAAATCGGAGGAATAGGAGGCGAGTCAGGGACACAGTGTGTACGTGGTAAATTTGGGAAAGGCCGTGGCACCGACCACCAACGGCTTGACTTAACAGGTGACCCAGAGGACGAAGGGCTTCGGGACCTGGCCCTCGAGTGGTCCTCAGAGGAAGAAGAGGTCTGCGACCTTCGAGGGGGCAAACGATCACCGCATTACCAACAGCATCATGTGGCACTCCTGCAACGTCGACAACTGAAGCTGAAGTCATGAGCCGCACCATTTGGAGTCAGGGTGCGCGTCTAGACACCACATGCAATAGAAGGAGGGTTTGGGGTCGACATCGTAGACCTCGAAGATTTCTAGAAAAAAAACACTGTTTCGTCGTGGTAGGCCAAAATGGCCAGAGGTACTGCTCTCCGGATCTGCGTGGAAGCGTGGAAAGTAAGAAACTGACGTAAGAAACTGACGTCAGCGCATGAGGGGATGGCTTATATGGGCTTTCATGAGGTCACATCCGGAGGATGAGGTTGTTACAGCGTCGCTCGACGCCCTCTACCAACACGCAGAGGCATTGCTGTAGAAAAATTTCCAGATCCAGTCTGGCACATGGGGGATAATTCTAATGTAAGGAATCTGTGGCTAGACGTCTCTATCACAATTGCAGTTACCTTGCTCTGAAAACACTACAACCGTTGGTGCAAAAGACAAGATACTTGGCAAGGCAGCATTACTGTGATATGGTACATACACGTCTTTCAAAAACACTGATTAGGGCTGCCCGTCTGTGCCTAAAACTGTGCCTAAACCTTCAAAAGCAGGATCATGAAAAACCAGTATAAACAATATTTCACTGGCAGCTATCAGGAGCCAGATTCAAGTTAAAGTGCTCTGTAGGAGGCACAAGGCATACTGGGAAAAAGGCCCAGGGTACCTTCAGAAAGTAAATGACTGCTCCATCCCAACCATGAATGTCCAGTGAGATATATCACATCAGAAAACACAACAAAACTTCAAATGGAAAAAACATGGATGCAGATCCCTGGGAATTCAACCTTACAGGCACACGCCTATTATCAATGCTTCAGGAACTCCTTATTGGGAATTAAGAACCGAGAGGTGACTGAGGATTATCCAAAAGGGGCAATGCTACTTATGGGCTCCTACAATACAATACTGTTTTTTCAGCTCAAACTAAGGAGTAGTCTGAGACATATCTGTGAGGCAACAAGCAGAGCTATATAAAACTTGCAAATGCACGATTATACAACTTATTCTTGCTACAGGTCATTCTGTAAAAAGAGATGTGGCCTAACAGTTGGTGGTAAAAGCAGGAGACGAGAGATCTTAACCCGTCATTCCCAACTTGACTCAGCTGTTAAATTCTTGCCAATCTACTATGGACCTGATTCACAAATAATTTGTTGTGTGTTTGCAATGTACAGACTCTGGGTTCACAGACTGGATATAAGAGTTGTGGGAAGGCAAGGGAGCACATGGGATTTGCACTTCACTTGCCATGCAGAGCAAATGATCAATGCTGATAATTTGTTACTCGTTGGTTCCCTTCACCCACGTCGGTGGTGGTGAAGCTTGGATCTTAGCAGGATCCTGGATTGCCATCAACATAAATGCCTGACTGCATTTCACAGACGGGCTTATAACATTTGCCCTGAGAAAGGCAAAGGATTTTCTTTGTATTCGTAAAAAGGGATAGAAATTAAGTTCAGTACAAAAATGTTAACAAAGGTCTTATTTCAAGCGTTCGGTACAGGGCTGTTCCAACCTTAATAGTGGACATGTTTGTCCCAAGTTTAAGTTTGCCATAACCTGGTCAGCACAGGGGAAGGAGTGGTCAGGGACAGTGCAAAAGCCTGAGTATTCCTTCTTCAATGAAAGACGTGCATGCTGTTGTGCACTAGAGAAGTCCAAATACAGATTTTGCGAATTCCTGCAGCAAAATGCACGCACATGGAGCAGTGTGAGCAAGAGAACACATGCTTTAGAAGGATTATGTTACTTACCCTGTAAGCATCTATTCGTAGCGTGTAGTGCTGCAGATTCACAAGCATGCATACTTCTGCCATCTAGTGTTGGGCCCGGACTTTGCAATTTGTTTTTCTTGAGGAATCTTTACGATCAGCGTTGTGCGTCGTTTCTCCTCCCCTTTGAGGTATTGTGCATGCCGAACGCTTTGTCCCTCAGAAAGTTTTAGTTTTGCCATAAAAGGAGTGAGGATATAGTATGCTTAGTAACCGTTTTCTGTTAGACATGATGCTTTGTATGTTATGTTATGTTAATGACATTTATACAGCGCGACTGTTACCCGGTATTTTGTTATGATCTAATACCTGCTGGGGAGGCGAGGGTGCATGTGAATCTGCAGCACTACCCGCTACGAATAGATGCTTACAGGGTAAGTAACATAATCCATTCGTAGCTTATGTTGGCTACAGATACACATGTTATGCATAGACCGTAAAGCTGTACCCCTCCATGCCGTGGCTTTAGGCATGAGATGGTGCAGTTATTTGAAGGACCGTTTGTCCAACTAGAGCTTGTTGTCTTGATTGAACATCCACACAATGTTTTGTGAAAGTGTGTGGGTTTATCCATGTTGCAGCTTTGTAAATATCATTGAGAGGGATATTTCCTAAAAAATAAATCTATGGTTGCTCCATTTTTTTGGGCACAATTGGTAGTGTTCTTTTTGCTTTTGCATAAGATATATGAATGCATTTAACAATCCATCTTGCTATACCTGCTTTGGATTTAGTTTTTCCTTTTGTTAGATTTGAAAAAGAGACAAACAACTGGTTTGTTTTCTTGAAGGGTTTTATAAGTTCCACAAAGTACATAAGTGCCCTTTTAACATTCTGCAACAGTTTGTGGTTTTGGAAAGAAAACTGTCAATTCCAAGGTTTGGTTCAAATGAAATGGCGAAATAACCTTGGGTACAAATTTTGGATTAGTGCGTAAACACACTTTGTCTGAGATGACTTGGAAATAAGGTTCTTCAATGGTAAGGGCATGTATTTCACTCGCCCTTCTTAAGGATGTTATTGCTAGGAGCAAAGCCACTTTTCATGTTGATGGCCCCATAAGACATGTTAGGACAATGTTTAGATTACACACTGGTATTGGAGATGTACGTGGTAGAATGACTCTTTAATCGTTCCATGAAGGCAGTGATTACTGGAATACGGAAAAGTGATTAGTGCTTCCTGTTTTGTAAACAAGCTGCAATAGCTGCTAACTGTAGTTGTATTGAGGTGTATGCTCACTGTGACTTCTGGAAATGTAACAGGTAGCATAATGATTGTTGTTCTGTTGGGGAAGAAGGGTTAATATGTTGTATTGCACAGTAATGCACAAAACGCTCCCATTTTGCTGCATAGGAAGCTCTTGTTGTAGGTCTTCTTGCTTCTTTTAGAATAGTCATACATTCTTCAGGTAGATTGAGGTTTCCAAATTCTATGTCCTCAGGAGCCAGATCACAAGATAGAGCTGTTGAGAGTTGGGATGTCTCACCCTGCCATTGCTGTGTGTTAGAAGATTTGGATAATTGGGTAGCTTCTTGTGAGGTTGTAGGAAGAGCTCCAATAGTGTTGTATACCATGGTTGACGAGCCCATGTGGGTGCGATCAGAATCAGAGTCATTGAAGTCTGTCTGAGTTTCCTGACCACATAAGGTATTAGTGGGTGATTAGGAAAAGCGTACGCAAATATCCCTTACAGGTTCATCCATAGAGAATTGCCCTTGGATTGTGGGTGTGGATGTCTGGATGCAAAGCTTTGGCATTTTGCGTTTTCCTTTGTTGCAAACAGATCTATTGTGGATGTTTCCCACCTTTGGAAGTATGTTTGTAGTAGCGTACTGTGTATCTCCCATTCGTGAACCTGCTGATGTGTTCTACTAAGGGGGTCCACCATTGGGTTCTCCTCTCCTGATATGTATTGCGCTAGGAGGAGGATGTTGTTCTTGCTGGACAATTTCCATATTTTTTGGGCCAATTGGGACAATTGTATGAAATGGGTTCCCCCTGTTTCTGTATATAATACATTACATAATAAAACACAAAGAGAGAAAGGGTAGAGAGGAACCACTCCCGGTCCCTTTAAAGAATCAATTATAACAAAAAAAGGATTCGGGCTCCCGGGCCGGGAATACTTTAGGTGCGAGAGGCGGGCGATTGAGCTTGACGGAAGTGTGACTATAGCCAACACCCCCCGACGGGATCCATGGGGTAGGACTAATTAACGTCCCATATTAAAAACTGTTCCCTTTCAGAGAATGCTGAACCGTAAGTTTGCGGTTAATCTGTGACACAGGGACGGGTGCACCTTAGCGAGTGCATACCTCTCGTGTCACCTCTGGTCCTGAAGAAAGCCTCGCGAGTTCGCACACTGAGGCTGAAACATGTAGACCTGACTGTCACTTAATACACCTGTGGATGTCATTGGCCAATTGAACCTAACAGGACATCCTTTTTTGTTTTAATCTTGCCTTATTACTCCAGTATAAAGATTTAGGGAATAATAAAGGCAATCTTAAACCACTTTTTCACCGTTCACTCACCTTGCACTACCAAATCCGTTCCGCTGTAATCAGGCGTTGTAGCACACCCGAGAGGCATTCGGCCGCTCGGGTGGGGACCCTATGATGAAGCATGTCACCAACTAGGTTGGTGAGTGAGGGTTCTTTTTAAGAAATAATCTTGCTTTCATTCGATGCATTAATTCACATTCTACTTGGAATAACTCCTTCTTTTGTTGATATAATACATTACAGTCAGATTGTCTGTGCATAAAAGGACAGTTTTCCCTGCTATGTTTGTGAGAAATGCTTTGCGAGCCATTGAAATGGCTAGTAGTTCCAACATGTTGATGTATAGCAACTGCTGTTGTGTTGTTGAATGTCCCTGAAACACAATGTCCTTCATATGAGCTCCCCATTCCAGAAGTGATGCATTGGTTGTGAATGTTATTTGCGGGATTGGATCCTTGAAGGCTCTCCCTGCTAAAATGTTTTGAGTGTTTCACCATAATAGAACCTGATGAACATTAGGTGAAACCAACACTAGATCCTCCATGTTCCCTCCCGCTTGCCACCATTGAGATGCAAAACACTCCTGGAGGGGTCTCGTGTAGGCGAGCATGAGGAACTATTGCTATGCCAGATGCCATCATCCCTAATACTTTCATGATTGTTTTTTTCTGGTACGTGATGATGTGGCTGAAAAAGATCCAGTTGGTTCTGGAAATTGAGAACCCTTTGGAGATTGGGGTAAGCTGTCCCCGACGTGGTATTGAGATTTGACCTCAGATTAGGTTGAATTTGGGATGGTTGGAGATGTGACTTTGTCACATTGATAGAGAAAACCAATTGATGCAGTAGATTTATTGTCTTTTGGGTGTCTGATAGATATAAGAATTTGTCTGGACTCTTGATCAGCCAGTCGTCGAAATAGGGAAAAACACAAATGTTTTCTCTTCTTAGTTTTGCTGCTACTACTGCTAGACATTTTATGAATACCCGTGGGACAGTTGTTACTCCAGAGGGTAGTACTTAGAATTGATAATGACGTCCACTTACCACAAATCTCAGGAATTGTCTGTGTGCTGGATGAATTGGAATGTGGAAGTAAGCGTCCTTCAGGTCAAATGCAGTCATGAAGTCATCTTTTTGAAGTTGTGGTATTACATCTTGTAGTGTGACCATGTGAAAACATTCTGACAGTATGAACCGATTGAGAGGCCGTAGATCCAGAATGGGTCTTAGGGTTCCATCTTTTCTTGGTATTAAAAAATAAACGGAGAACACTCCTTTGTTTTGGTACTTGTGTGGGACTATTTCAATGGCCCCCTTTTGTAGCAATGCCTTTACTTCTTCTTTGAGAAGGAGCAAATGTTGTGGATTTAAAACTTGCTTTTTCAGTGGAATATGTGGTGGTTGTTGAAGTAGTTCTAGGTAATATCCTGGTATGACCATTTATAGCACGCATTGGTCTGATGAAATGTTCTGGGACAACAGATGGAATTTTTGAAGCCTTCCGCCGACAGGTGTTTTAGGGGGGGGGGGACGACGACGACGTGTGAGCAAGTCATTTTGTTGTGGGGGTGGAGGTGCCCTTGTTGCGTGTGCCTCTTCCTCTGCCTTTATTGTTCTTGTAGCCTCCATGATAGTAACCATGCCCCTGCTGATGGTATCGTTGCTGTTGACGCTGATAGGAAGAATTTTCTGTGGTAGAGGTTTTTGCAGCTCCTCTACCGTGGTACCTATGAAAGGGCTGTTGTTTTTGTGTTGTGGTCTATAAAGCACCCATTGACTTGGCAGTATCGGTGTCTTTTTAAATTTTTCCTAGTTGAGCGGCTACTGCTGGTCCAAAAAGATGTTCTTCATCTAAAGGGACATTTAAAATATGTTGTTGTACTTCGGGTTTGTACCCAGAAATGCATAGCCACACATGTCTTTTGAGCATACTAGATGTGTTTATGCCACTAGCCGCAGTGTCTGCTCCATTAAGGCACATTTGATGGTAGAGTCTGAAATTATTTTACCCTCATTAACCAGATCTTCTCCATTTTTTCTATATTCCTCTGGAAGATGTTGCATAAGTTCCTGTATTTCATCCCAGGTTACTCTGTTATAACGTGAGAGCAGGCCCACAGAATTTGGAATTCTCCAATGTTTTGCGTGCTCTGTGGCAACTATTTTTGCAGCTGCATCAATACTTTTGCTTTCTTTATCTGGAGGATGCCGCTGGCTTGTGCAGCTGCTCTCTTCCTAGCAGTGGGGACTACAAGGGAGTCTGCTGGGTGATGGCCTTGAATGTATATTGGGTCGTTTCGTGAGGGTTTATATTTTTTCTCAATGCGTGGCGTTAGGACCCTTGATTTGACTGGGTCCTTAAACAAACACCCCTTTAGAAACAAAGAATGGATCCAATCATCATCAAATATTGGACAATACGTTCTGTGTGCAAAAGTGTTTCAATGAGAACGTCACTTTCCTCCTCTGTTGAATGCATTGGAAGCTTATGATATTCGGCAGCTCTTTGTATGACACTATGATATGATGAAGTGTCATCAGGCGGAGGATGCTTTGTAGGTACTGGTGGTTCCATATCTGAATCTGGTAGAACCACATCATAGTCTTCCCATGGGTCAGGTGTGTCATCAGTATTTTGCGTGCCCAGGGAATCCGTGTCCTGTATTTCTGCCTCTTCTTCTCCTTATTGAGAGGGTGAACAAGTTTGAGATGAAGCAGGTACACTAAAACTATTAGGGTTTGTGGCCATAGTTTCTTGTGGTACAATCTTTGGTGGAGGCTGCAGAAGTTTTTCCTCTTCTGCCTTTCTTTTTGCAGCCTCTTTTCTTTTTTGTTGCATAAAATGCTGCCGTCCCTCAAATACTACCCCTTGATCTTGAGTGGGTTTCGTACTTTGTGTCTTCTGTTTCTTGTGTGCTGATGAAGTGCTTTTAGAAACAGTTTGTGGCTTTGAAATTGTGGAATAATGTATTTTCTTCTGTTTAGAAGAGTGTCTGTGGATTTTCTTAGAACTCGGTTCTGAAGTTTTTGACTTCATTCTACTTGATTCCAAAGGTTTTTTCAGCTCCGATGTAGGTTTCTTGAAACTCTCCGGTGCCATTGTTGTTGTCGGTTCTGAGTGATGCCTTGGTGTCGAAGGCTTGGTCGGCGCCGATGTACTGTGCCGTTAGTGTTTCAGAACCGTCCTCTTGTTGCCTGGCCACCCAATCAGGATTGAGAATATTCCCGTCCTCTCTCAGCTGCAAGGCTTGGTCACAGTGTTGGCCTGAACCTGAAGGTTGTGGCACACCATGGCAGGGGATTGTCGGTGGTGAGTGTATTATCTTCTTTGTATGAGGAGTAGTAGTACTCATGATACAAGGCATCATCTTGGTCTTTGGTCCCGAGTCTGTGGTCAGCGTCAGTGACTTGGGTCCCAGAAGATATATCGGACGCGGCCTAGTGTGGGCTGGCTATGGCCATTCTGCCTTCTGTCGGAGCGCTGTGTTTGCTGTCCACATCGCTGTCAAGCCTGAACTCTGCCTTGGCTGCGTGCTCCATAGTATGTGCGAGGCGTCGATCTCGTCGTGTCCAAAGAGTCTTTTTATTTGTGAACAATTTGCAAGTGCTGCACTGTTCTCACGTGTGCTCCGGAGAGAGGCACAAGTTACAAACGTCGTGTGTGTCAGTGTGTGATCTTGGCTCCGCACCAAGGGCACCATCTGAAAAGTTCTTTCTTCATATCCATCACCTGGAGACAATCATTCTTGACTGCTGACTATGTTTGGATTGCGGGAAGTTCTTCCCCGGTGTAGAAGTCTATTCCGATTGTTATCCTTTTCCCGTAGGCCGAGTGGCGTCAAATTCTGAACAGCTTCAACGTAGTCCGTCCGAGCCAGATGGCGAAAAAAAATGTTCTGAGGAACAAAGTGTTCAACATGCGCAATACTTCATGGGGGAGGATAAACAATGCACAACGCCGATTGTAAAGCTTCCTCAAGAAAACAACTTGCAAAGTCCGAGCCCAACACTAGTTGGCAGAGTATGCATAGCATGTGTATCTGCAGCCAACACATGCCACGAATATGTAGTTACAAAAAGTGAACAAATTAAGCAAGGAACTACACCAATGTTAACCAACTCCATGCCCGTGGTACGATTTAAGTGCGAATTAGAAAGTGTGCCTTGTTCCCAGCTTGCACTTAGAAAATTAAGAAGACACTTATGTTATATTCATGTGCCAGCATTCTATTATGTCACATAATTAGAAGTGCTTAGTCACAATTACCCATACCAATTGTACTAATTCTAATGATGGTGGATAAAGGGTAAAAGGGAGAGTTGTTCTTGCCGGGGATCTGAATCATTGACATGGATTGTGCAAATATCTATGAAGCAAACAACCGTTGGGTTGGTCAAACTAACCAATATTGTTGTGTAAGCACAAATAACCTTTAACTACCACCTATTAGTGTACTTAAGTTTGTGATAGACAGAATCCTTTTTAGACCTCCATTACAAGTCACATGTAAATCCCGATTTGGCTGACCCAGCCAGGAATTGCCAGTGATGTGGGAAATCACAACTCACCAACACACAATACAATTTTGAAAAAAGCTGTTAAGCTAAACATATTTAAAAATCCTACACATTTAATTCAAATTGTGTCTAGAGGTTAGATGTGATAGGGAGTGAAACATGGTAGTGAAAATTGTAGATTATAGTGTTATGGCAAATTATGATTTTAATAAAAATGAAACTGTTGTGGAATCAAATAATAGCGTGAATACCATTAGGAGTGAGACCAATACATCACAATAAGGACCAAATTCTCCCTTATACCTACAAGCAACTTATTTTGTTAAGAAAATCATAACCGATCGGCATCAAGTGTGTGCTATAAAAGTAAACTCACACTTTACTGGTACTTGACAACCTACAGTATGCATGTCTTTGACTTGTAGGCAGACATGAGAAAAGTTCCCACTCTGCCATCACTCCTGTCTCACAATAGGCATTAGAAACATTTAGGGCCTTATTTAACTCTCGGCGGATGGAATACTCAGTCACAAACGTGACAGATAGCCCGTCCGCCATATTAAGAATCTTTGTAGCATATAATGGGATCATAATATGGCGGAAGGGATATCCGTCACGCTTGTGACAGAGTATTTCTCTCCGCCAAGATCTAAATCAGGCCCTGAGTCAATCAATGCTTCCTCTAGCTTTGTTTCTTTTTCTAATCAAGAAGATGGACAGATATTTTCAACCTGAAACGAAAACAAAAACATACATTTATTAATCTTCACTAAATGCTAAAACAGCAGCATAACAGTGCTGGGGCACACTGAAGACCACTGCGACTGACAAACTGCGTCCAATCACAGATTTAAATCTCAAACTCATATTACCACTTCAATCTTTAACCACAGCGAAATAAGTAATCATTTATTCCTATTAACTCTTAGACCTGTAGCAATGGTTGGATGTTTGCTCTAAATAATTTAAATACAGCTTGTTGTGTGGTATATTTCTGATATTACTGCAGTAAAACAACATCAGCCTTTTGCTGAAGAGTTTAAAAAATTCCCATTTGTGGGATATATTGCTTTACAGGTATTTATGGAAGAGGAAGACGCCCAACTGTTTCGAAAAGGTAGACAGAAGTGCAAACATTGCCACCAGAAATGCCACTGAAAAAACACTATTCTGAATCACTGAAAGCAAGAACTTATATTTCACAAAGAAGATGAGCATATTAGTCAAACATGTGGTTCATGGGGCTATCCTTTTACATAGCCACACTTGTGCTGACTACTGAATGAAGAATAGAAATTAAGATATTACTTAAGAGTGCATCCCGAACAATAAAATAGGGTGGATGGTTTTCTTGGTTGGTAAGATCATTGCCTTTTAGTATTTGAGTCACTCCCCTTGGGGGTACTTATTTTATGAATTTGACATTAGCTAGTATGTTTAATCTGCCTATAGCCATTATTGTTTTCATTCTTTACACTTGTGTATGAATTTTGCTATTTTTAAACGTTTTTGTGTCCATAGTGTGCTCTAGATGTTAAATTAACAAGTTTGTGTGTTGTGGTGCCCAAACTTAGACTAAAATACTGAAACTGATTTAACAAAACACTTCCTGAAATGCATGCCTTCTCATGCTTTTCTCTTCCGAATTGACAGATGTGAAAAAAGTTTCCAATTCTTATTCAATTTTTTGACTGGAGAATTCCATAAGGGTAGTATTTGCTCATAATGGTCTTGGGTGCCAAATTTAGAAAGTCGAATTGGACAGGAAGAGGATGATGGATTCTCCAAGCTCACTTTGCCTAGACCGCAAAGACCTAAAAATGTACAGTAGAAAAAATGGTTTGTGATGTCAAACATCAAAACAGCAGCAGGATGCGGTGTGATCAGAAGCAGACTCACGTCGAAAAAGCTTCAGTGACGTGTTTTTGCAGCATTGTAGTTATAACCTCGGACACATGTTAATGCGCCTAAAGCCACAGGTTGCTCAACAAACAGGAAGAGGTTATTTTCACAGACGTATACTGTCAAGGAATACCTGTAAAATTATTTAGCCTATGAATAGATTTCATGCATTTTTTTTGCTCATGTGTGTAGACATTCTTACAATTTTTGCATTAGTGCAGCAGAGTTGTTTTATGTCCAATTTTTTTATTTTCATTTTCCCAATTTCTTTTCCTGACATCTATTGCTTTTTGTTTTCCAGGTTTGGCCAGCAATGCACTCAATAAATTGCTCAAACTAATTTTGTACCATGAAACCATCCTATTCTCTGTCAGACTTCATAGCTATTGGCAAATGCTGCTTAAATTTAAAAACAGCAGGCTGATCTGCCCACTTGCTGCCCCCTTCCAGGCTTTCAGCTCTGGCCAGACAGCCCATGTGACAAAGTTTGGAACTACTTGTGGAACGTACATAGATATGCAAGACAGGAAGCTATCATATCCCACAGTCTTGCCCTTTAACCAGTGACCTTTTGAAAAGCCTAGAGATGGGAATATGTCCCTCAGACTTGTGTAAAAAAATAAATCATGAGTTGATCATCAAACTTGCAATGTATGGGGTTCTATCTGACCCACTGAGGTAGAAGCAATGCTTTGGAATTTTTTTTGCTGCATATAGTAGTTGGAAAGTGCTTGGTTGCTGCAATGCTGTCCTCAGTGTCATTACGCGTCCAGGAACATTTCTTGTTCAGGCTTCAGGTATAGAAAATGTTCACCACTGCGACTACATATCTTACTTGTCATCGCAAAACAACCACTTGGTATCTCTACTTTATAAAAGGCACACTTTAGATTTAGTCGTCTTTTGCTATATACCCACATTGATGTGCTTCAATTCTGACAATGAAACCACCCTCTACTTTTCATGCACTGTAATGGACTTTGTTAAACCATACAAGTCTAGAACCATGTGTTATACTAGCATGTCCTTGCTTACCTCTCGTTTACCTTTTTATTTTAGCACTTCAGACTAGATGTCCATATCTTTTCAAAAGGTTGAGATTTCCACTTTGAAAAGCATGTGAAAAATAATTTGTGTTCATTGGTTGGGACCTTGCCATAGGGTGGGGTTTTGCCATATGGTCACAGCTTTGGCTATTCCAACCTTGAATTACATCGGGTACATAGATTACACAGTTGGGTAGATATGTGGCCCTGTAGCTAAACTGCTCACTTTGGGACCCGGGCTAGAATTTCAGCCTAGGCACTTGACTGAAAATAGAGGGATTCGGGCAAATCACATACTCTGCCTCTTTCTAAAAATGCAAATATATGAAATGCAATTGTAAATTGTAATGCAATTGTGTAATTCAAAGATCTCAATCCTCACTCGATGTACATGTTCTCGTCTTGCCTCTCAACACCCTTGCAACATACAGGACTCCATTGCTCACCATCTAGGATGACACTATAGTAATCAAAGTACTAACATCTTGGAAGATCTAACCTCCAAGAGTAAGTTAACTGAAGTTCATTCTACCTACTCCACTAAACCCCACACACATGCTCTTGAGTACTAGCAGTCTGAGCTAACCTGTTTCCCACATACTCACCAGTGCATCAAATACAAGAAAGTCATAGGTTTCATTTCCAGACATCTCCATCATTATATTAAAAAGTGCATCGAGTGTGTCTTGAAGAAACTAGAGGAAATTAAAAGGAAATGTTAGGGTAAATGAGTTAATAAGTTCAGGACATGCTGCAATGAGATGCCACGCTCTCCAAATAGTGATGCAAGCATATATTTACTAATTAACCCTAGAATTTTATTAAGTAGCAAAGTTGGTATCAGTTAAGTTTGGCGCCACATATGGCCACTGTCATTTATCAAACACAGAAAAGGTGATGGGAAGAAGGATGAGTTGTAATGCTACAAAAAGCAATTGTGAGTGGTTAGACTGATTGCAAGCATTCCTCCCACTGCCTTTTGTGTGTTCACAGTCATTTATCACCTCCTAGCCCAAGCAGAACACATGAGGGCTCGAGTCAAGAACACAGATTCAGTGACACTTTCCACAGATGGGACAGAAGGGTTTCACATTTTTTCAGGTCAGGCGAAATTAAAGTATGAAGTGAAATGTTTCTTAAATCTGTTCCAATTGCTGAGTTTTTGGGTTCTTGATCTACATTTAAAAGCTGCAGTCCTCTAGCACTGTCTTTAAAATAGATCTACATGGTTTATCCTTCAGTTCTCTTATCAATCTTAACTTCCCTTATGTGCTCAACCCTTATTTAACACTGAGTCACCTAACATTTCGTTCAGCATGTTCGGGATGCATGTAGGACTTTTAAGCACAGTTTAACAATACAGCATAACCTACTGCGTTTAAAAAAAACCTGAAATAATGAAAGCAGACCATGGACAGAATAAAGGCAATGTAGTCACCAGTAGCAACTCTCGTAAGTTTTGTTACCAAATTGTGGTAACAGGAGGCACATTGTGGCAACATCAGACAATGGGCTTTATCAACTAAATAATTGGCGCTGTAAAATCCATGGCACAGCGCTCCTGTGTGTCCGAGACCCTTCTCTCATATACATCCAATGCACGTTCCACACTTATTTCCTGAATATGGAAAATTGGCTGAAAATACTACACAGCTGTATCAGAGTAGAAGATGGTAGGTGGCGCTAGTAAATGAAATTCAAAGTAAAAGACTGAGAGTATCTGAGTAATTACTTCACTGTTAATTCCCCTACACCTACATAACACAACGTGCATTTGTAAAGTGCATGTTCACCCAAGGGTACCTTGGTGCTGAATAAGGATAATGTTACTTACCCAGTAAGCATCTGTTCTTGGCATGTAGAGCTGTAGATTCACATGCTTTGCATACTCCTGCCATCTAGTGTTGGGTCCGGATGTTCACAAGTTGTTTTTCTTCAAAGAAGTATTTCCTAGTCACGAGGTAAGGTGACTCCTCCTTTCGGTGATCGTGCGCATGGTCATCAACTCCATTGTTAGATTGTTTTCCTGCAAGAGGGTGAGAATGGAATGAGTAAGTGTAGTATTGAGATATCCATGCGTATAAATGTATAATAAAGAACTGCAACAACTACAGGTGCCCGAGGAAGCGGGTGGGCGCATGTGAATCTACATCTCTACATGCCAAGAACTGATGCTTACTGGGTAAGTAACATTATCTGTTCGAGGCATGTGTGCTGTAGATACACATGCTTTGCATAGACTATAAAGCAGTATTCTCCCAAAGCGGTGGCTAACCTGTAGCTGTTGCAGTTGTTTGAAATAGTGTTTTAAGTACTGCTTGGCCTATAGGCATTAGCTTGTTGTCGTGCTAACACATCTACACAATAGTGTTTGGTAAATGTGTGTGGTGTAGACCATGTAGCTATATATCAGCTAGAGGGGTGTTACCTAAAAAGGCCACAGAAGCCCCTATTTTGCGAGTGGAATGCGCTCTAGGGGGTATAGTCAAACTCCTTTTGGCTTTAGCATGGCATGTTTGAAAGCATTTAACAATCCATCTCGCAATACCAGATTTAGAGATAGGATTGCCTTTGTGAGGTGGAGCAAATGCTACAAATAGTTGTTTTGTTTTGCGAAAGTCTTTTGTTCTATCTATGTAGTACAATAAAGCTCTTTTAATGTCTAGCGTGTGAAGAGTGCGTTCTGCTACGGAACCAGGTTGAGGAAAGTAAACTGGTAACCAACCGATTGATTTATATGAAAAGCAGAAACTACTTTGGGAAGAAATTTGGGATTGGTGCGGAGAACTATCCTATCTTTGTGTAGCGGAAAGAAAGGTTCTTTTAGCGTTAATGCCTGTAGTTCACCAACTCTCCTCAGTGATGTGATAGCAATGAGGAAAGCGACCTTCCATCAGAGAAACTGTAAAGGGCATTTGTGTAATGGTTCAAAAGGTGGACCCATCAGCCTTCTGAGGACAATGTTGAGATTCCAGACTGGGGCAGGAGGATTTCTTGGTGGGATTACCCTTTTTAAACCTTCCATAAAGGCCTTGATTACTGGTACTCTGAATAGTGACAGATGTTGCCTATTTTGGAAGTACGCAGCTACCGCTGCAAGGTGCAAACGAATAGAGGTGTAGGCCAGTCCTGTTCGTTGTAAATGTAACAAATAACAGATAATGTTTTGTATAGAAGTGTCTAAATGATTGATTTTGTTGTTGTTACAATATAGCGCAAATCTTTTCCATTTTGCAGCATAGCAAGCTCTGGTGGTAGGCTTTCTTGCTTCTTTCAGAATATTCATACAGTCTGGTGGTACATTTAAGTACCCAAACTCTATGACTTCAGGAGCCAAATTGCTAAATTCAGTTCTTTGGGATTTGGATGTCAGATTTCTCCATGGTTCTGTGTGAGAAGACTGGAGTTCAGGCGTAGTTTTTGATGTGGAACTAGTGACAGCTCCAACAGGGTGGTGTACCATGGTTGACGAGCCCATGTGGAAGCCACCAGAATTAGTGTGAGGGATGTTTGCCTGAGCCTCCAAACCACCCATGGAATGAGCGGGAGAGGCGGAAAAGCGTAGGCAAATATCCCGGACCAGTTCATCCATAGGGCATTGCCCTTTGATTGCGGGTGTGGGTACCTGGAGCCGAAGTTTGGGCATTTTGCATTTTCGGCTGTGGCAAATAGGTCTATTTGTGAAAATCCCCAACGATGGAAGTAAGGAAGGAGAACGTGGGGGTGAAGTTCCCACTCATGAATTTGTTGCCTTCTTCTGCTGACGAGATCGGCAATTTGATTGTTTACTCCTGGGAGATGTTCTGCCAGGAGATAAATGTTGTGATGAATCACTCAATTCCAAATGGCTTGAGCGAGTGCTGACAGTTGGAGAGAGTGTGTCCTCCCTTGCTTCTGCACATAATGCATTGCTGTCATGTTGTCCGTCCGGACTAGGACAGTTTTGGCTACAAGATGAGTCTGAAAAGCTTTTACTGCTAGGAAGACAGCTAAGAGCTCTAGATAGTTGATGTGGAGAGTCTTGTGCTTGTTGCTCCACAAGCCTTGTATTGTGTAATCTTTGAGATGAGCCCCCCAACCTGTTAGAGATGCGTCTGCTGTGAGTATGATCTGTGAAACAGGGTCCATGAAAGGCCGACCGGCTGATAAGTTTTGTGGGTTCCACCACTGCAGAGAGCGATGTGTACGCCCGTCTACCAACACTAGATGGGTTAATAGACCCTGTGATTGATTCCACTGACGTGCTCAGCACTCTTGTAGGGGGCGCATGTGAAGCCTTGCATGGGGTACAATTGCTATGCAAGAAGCCATCATTCCCAGTAGTTGCATGAACACTCTGGCTGGTAATAGTTGGTTGGCTGAAACTGTTGAATGGCAGCTTGAATATTGTGTATTCTGGCTACATTGGGAGAGGCTAGAGCTTTGACTGTTTCTAGAGTGGCTCCTAGATAAGACTGCATCTGTGAGGGATACAGGTGAGACCTTTGTGCATTGATGGTGAAGTCCAGTCGATGAAGTAGATCTATTGTGATCTGTGTGTGTGCTGCAGACAGTTTTGGTGAGTGCTGGCTTTGATGACCCAGTCGTCTAAGTAGGGGAAGACGTGAATTTGTTGTCTTCTGAGATGAGCAGCGACTACTGCCAGGCATTTGGTAAAAACTCTGGGTGCTGTAGTCACTGAATGGAAGCACCTTGAACTGGTAGTGCTTGCCTGCTATTACAAATCTGAGGTATTTGCGATGAGCTGGATGAATTGGAACATGAAAATATGCGTCCTTTAAGTCTAGAGCAGACAAAGTCTGCTTTTTGTAAAAGTGGGAGTACTTGTTGAAGTGTTACCATGTGAAAATGCTGTGACGGTATGTAATGGTTTAGCTCTCTCAGATCCAAAATAGGTCTTAGGGAACCGTCCTCTTTGGGGATGAGAAAGTAGAGAAAGTAAACCCCTGAGCCCTGGTACTGTATTGGAACTGGCTCTATAGCTCCTTTTAGTAAAAGAGACTGGACCTCTTGTTTTAGCAAGTGTATGTGTTCTGTAGATAACTTGTGAGATTGAGGTGGAATGTTTGAGGGATTGCTGGTAAGCTCCAGGCAATAACCATGTGGCATAATTACAAGCACCCATTTGTCTGATGTTATGGACTGCCAAATGGGGAGGAATTGTTGAAGTCTTCCCCCGACATGTGTGGTATAATCGTGGGGGGGGGGGCTACCGTAGGCAAGTCACTGTTTGTTGGGGGAAGGAGAGTTACGGGGTGTGTTACCCTTACCCCTACCTTTGAAGTTCTTGCCTCTATAACCTCCTCGGAAAAAACCTCTGGAGGGAGAGGACTGGTTGCTACCTTTGTAAGCTGAGGTATTTTGATCTGGGGGTGTGGATTTTGACCCACCTCTGTATGCGGAGCGACGAAAGGAACCTCTGTAGTTTGCCGTCTGAAGCGCTCCCATAGATTTAGCGACTTCAGTGTCCTTTTCATTTTTTCTAACGCCTGGTCAACGTTGGGGCCAAATAGGTATTCCTTATCAAACGGTGTGGTAAGGATGGATTGTTGGACCTCAGGCTTAAAACCTGAAATCCTTAACCAGGCATGTCTCGCAAGGAGGATGCTAGTGTTAACCTCTTTAGCTGCGGTGTCTGCTGCATCTAGAGCACAATGGATAGAGGAATTGGAAATGAGCTTACCCTCATTCACTAAGTCTTGTGCTTTAGCCTTATGCTCGTCTGGGAGATATTGGAGCAATTGCTCCATTTTATCTCAGTGCGCTCTGTCATATCTAACTAAAAGGCCTTGGGTATTTGCAATGCGCCAATGATTTGCTGCCTGAGCGGCTATGCGCTTGCCAGAAGCATCAATTTGTTTGGATTATTTATCTGGCGGAGGAGCATCCCCTGATGTTTTGAGAATTTACTCTCTTACGAGCATTGGATACAACTAGGGAATCTAATGGCACTTGTCCCTTGATAAAAATGAGGTCTGTAGGAGAGGCCTTTTTTTGTCCACTCTAGGTGTTAAGATGCGTGCTCTGACTGGGTCTTTAAAAATCTCATTAGCATGTCGCATCATGCCTTTAAGCATTGGAAGTTATTGTGATGACCTGTGTGTGGATGCTAAGGTCTCAAACAAAAAATCTTCCTCTAGTGATTCTTTGTGGAGCTCTACCCCATGGTAATGTGCAGCTCTGGCAATGAGTTCTTGGTGTGACGCATTGTCATCTGGAGGAGATGGTTTGGCTGGGTAAAGGTCTGATCAGTATCACCTGGGGGATCCACTGTGTAATCTGTCCATGGATCTGTTGGAATATCCATCCCCCCATCATCTGCATCGTCACGATGAGATTGAGGAGAACCCTGAGGTGTAATTTGCGAAGGATTCTCAGGTGGTGACAGAGGTGATAGAGGTGCTAGAGATGGTATATGAAAAGCCACAGACTTTTTCTTCAAGGGGATTTTATAAGTGTCCTCTTCTTGAATCGTGCGTTTCTGAGGCGGCTTTACGTGAATATGGCCAGGATACGGGTTAACATGGATCCTCTTTTGCTTCAGATCAGGTGGTAACGCGATAGTGTCCAATTTCGGATCCGAAGGGGTCTCTTTGTGTTTCGGCACCGGAGTTTTCGGTGTCGACGGAGGCTGACCTTTCGGCGCAGAAGGTTTCGGCTCTGAAGGCTGCTTGGCTTTTGGTGCAGAAGATTTCGGCTCCGAGCCGGACTTGTGCTTCGAACCGGAGGCTTTCGGCTCCGAAGAGGATTTTCGTGGACTCGGTACCAAGCCAGAAGGCTTGACTGGTAGTTTCGGTGCCGGGCCCGAAGGCGGGGCGTCAGAAACGTCGTCTCGGTGCCGACCTTGGTCAGAAGGTGGAGGTGGTGCCAAAGCCTTGTGTTTTCTCGGAGTTTGTGGGGGCGAGGGGTCTTCGGTACTCACGTCACCTTGTCCCTGCGGCAGTTCTTTGGCGTCGAGGTCTATCTCGAGCTGCGAGTCTGAGTCTTGCTCGGAGAAGGCTTCCTCCTCCTCTGCCGCTGATGCCTCGATGTCTTCTTAAAAGAGTCTTCACCGAAGATGTCCGGCGTGTCTTCGATGCTTTGACGCTGCATCTCACGACGTCGAGCCTGACGATCGCGAAGTCTTGTTTGATCGGAACGATCTGCAAGCGTCGCAGTCTTCTTCCTTGAGCTCTGGAGACAAGCACAAGTTGCACAGTTCGTCTGAGTCGGTGCGCGGATACATCGTGTGGCACCGAGGACAGAATTTAAACGGAGTCCGATCCTATCGACGGAGAGCTGACCGAGCGCAGTTAGGCCTCGAGGGCCGTCCATGAAGCTTTCCAATCGAAAGTCGATTCCGATGTCGAAACGATACGCGGAGAAGCGGGAAACGTGTACGGAAACAATACCGTGGAGGGTAGAGAGGATTGTGCGTCAAAGGGAACCCGAAGAACGGTTTCGAACCGGAGCGCAGCAGTACACGTCCGAACCCGAGGGCAGAAAAAACCAATCTAACAATGGAGCTGATGACCATGCGTACTATCACCGAAAGGAGGAGTCACCTTACCTTGTGACTAAGAAACACTTCTTCGAAGAAAAACAACTTGCAAACATCCGGACCCAACACTAGATGGCAGGAGTATGCAAAGCATGTGTATCTACAGCACACATGCCTCGAACCAGATGTTTATTGTTACCCAACTCAATGCTACTTATTTTATTGACCTCAAAAGGAAGAAAGGCTGAGTGGACCCACCAGGACTTAAACCTGTGACCATGAGGTTGAACACAGGCCCCTACAGTGGATACATTAGTCCACTAAGCCACCAGACCCAGCTCAGACACCTGCACAGTTTTTAATTTGTAAAATGAATAAGCAAGTGCAGAACCTAAGGTTTTTGTGGAACTGGCTGCTGGCGCTGCTGAATGTTGGTGTCTGTAGCGTACATAGGATCGCTACTCGTGATTCCACGAGCTTGATTCCACCAGCCTACACTTCTTGACTCAGTATCTCACTCTTGAGGTTCTTTTTCATCCGGGCTTTCTCAATTTGTCACAGCTTCCCGTCTTTCTCTTCCTCTTCCTTTCTCCCGTTTATGACTCACACTTGATTGCCCGGATCACAATCTGATGAAATATAACCCCCAGTCCCCACCACATGCAACCACTGCCACAAATTAAGCACTGCTCTTCTGTCTAGCACCCTTCCACTGCTAATATCCAAGAACTATTTAGGACCGATCAGACATCAAAGATACACGTAAAGCTGAGCAACCTTTGAAATTGATTATCTGAAATGACTTGCATTCATAGTGAATCTTTTACAGAATACATGTTGGGTGGGCAAATGTCTTCTGCGTAAATCTCAGAACTAGGGACGCACTCTAAAAATAATCATAAATGTTACTTTTACAGGCATCACAAACCCATCAAGGGAGAAGTACACCACTTATTTCATGGACAAGAGTAATGCAGGCTCATTCCAACTAGAAAGCAAATTGAAAGAATTCCCATAAGGGCAAAAAACAGAACAAATATTGTTCAGTCAATGTGAAATCATACAAAATGGGCTATGAAATATATCCTTGTGCTGAGAACCACAGAGGCAAGGTAAGAATACAGCGAGACACATTGGTTGGTTAATATAAAAATGAGATACGCCAGCAACAGAAAACCTATTTATTAAATTGCCAATTAAAATATTGTTATAGTCCACAAGAAGTGGTGTCTGGAGCTTATCGAGATTTAAGGGGTGATATATGAAAATTAGAAAAAACAACTTTCAGGCCAGTCACCTCAACACACAGGAAGTCGTAGGTTCAGAAGAAGAGTTTGTCCACAAGAGAAACTCAAAGCTCAGGTTTAATTAACTAAATGGATTGCTTATGGCAGGAACCATGTTGAGGAATGTGTTGAAGTGTGTACACCTCTGTGGCGGGTGTCAAGTGGCCTTTGGTATTACAAAAATTGCAAATGCATAATAATTACATAAATTGATTCTGCACGTAGACGAGGCATAAATCAGTTGGCTGCCTGTCACACATACAGCGGGCATGACTCCTATGGGAGGAAAGACAATGATTTACAACATTTTGGAATTCCTAAGGCCTTGAGGCAAAATTTATCAGAAAACAGACTACACCTTCTCCAGTCCTGTTACCAGAGGAACGGAAGGAACTGAGGCATAGGATGAGGAGTGGAACACATGGAGCAAGTCAGGGGATAAATGGGGGAAAACTACTTAATTGCAATGGACTTCATTCCTTTAACTAGCTTAGCTCAAGCTAAGCAGTGATCAGTGATAAAGAATTGATACGAGTTTGGCATAGGAATTAGCCAATATGTTTATGTTAAAAAGCATGCATGACACTCTTTTCACCTTTACAATCTCACCACCGTCCACATCCATGAGCTTCCGCAGGTTGTGTGTGATATTTTGAGAGTTGGAGCGCCAGTTCAAGAGGCCCAACAAGTCAACTGTAAACAAAAAATTAATAACAGCAGTCAAACGTGATGCATTTAGGAGCACAGCTCAACTCAGCTTGGGTACTTTCTAAACGGTAATCCTCGAGATTCTAAAAAATGAAGGTATCTATGGACTAATCAATTTAGTGATCATTGTGTGTGACAAGTGGAGGAAGGATTTTGGAATTATTACTTGTGGAATAATTAAATTGGTTTCTATTTCATCTAACTAGACACCCTGTAAGTTATTGTTATTTAGCATCTGGGCTAGGCATTGTCTATATTTTATTTTAAGATTTGACTCACTTTTTGACACTGGCTAGTCAAACATGCAAGCTCTTTTCATTCTGTAGACATTTTCTTTCACTTAACATCTACTCTTCGTACTGTCATATATTCAATAGCTAAGGAAGGTGCAAGGCCTGTTTTTAGATACAGGTAAAGCAACATTGTGCTTCATTTAAACTGGGTTTGTTATAAACCAAATAAGTTGCAAACAAAGCATCAGCATGTCTACATTGACTCCTAAATGCTACAAAAAAATAAAAAAATAATGCCTTTGGTATCCTATGGTGCCACATGGCTAAATGTGTTGTCCCATAAGTCTAGGTAAAATAAGGGGGCATGGGGGCCAAACGCCCTGATAGAAGCAACAGTAAGCTTATCCGGAATACAGAGCAGTCTCCATGAACACTCGCCCAATTTGCAGAGACTGGTAGCATATGTAATGGTGGGTTTAGTTATATACACTGGCTACAGGAACTGGGCTGAGCACGTAGACTCTTCTCATACAGTTCTCTAGATGATAATGAAGTATAAATCTGGACTTTTCGATAACCCTTGCAGAAAGTATATGTCTATATTTGCCATGTCTCTTCCTTAAGACTAGTAGCAATGCTCAGTGACGTACCAGTATAAGAAGAAATGTCTTTTAATGAAGGTCATTCCTCAGACCCCTCATTTCTAAATAACTTCCTTTACTCCATCTTCACTATGAACTCTACCATTACTTTTCTGCTGATAAATGCATACCTTCTGCTGTAGTTTCCAATTTGGGTTATACACCATGCACCATTTTGGTTGCCCATATACAGACTGTCACAAGCTTTATTTAGCCCTATAGAGATGAATTTTCCAGAACTGGATACAAACTCCAGGTCAGACCTTTTCCAATTATATATGTGGTGGTAACAAATCACATCATGGTGTACTAGCTATACCATTTTAAATACACCCCAACATTCTCTTCCCTTTTTAAAACTGGAGTGAAATTAGGTCATTATAGTTTTTGGCTAATCCACATCCAGCTGTAATGGCAAGGTGGTAACACAATTTCTCAAACGTGCACATTTGAGGTGGCAGTCCTAAGACTAAGTGGATGAGATTCCTCTGCGAAGATGTCCCAGACAGCTCCCATCCTCCCCTAGTCAAACTCTTGAACGTACCCAGGTTTGCAGTCTTGATTCTGGAAGCTTGGTATTGAGGGCCCACAGCTGCTTAGTAATTATATACAAAACATGCACCTTTAAACTTGCAGGTCATCCCCACTGTAATTTACAGCCTACACACACAAAAAAAAAGCATTCAGCTACATCTGAATCAGCTGTAAATTGCATATCTGGCAATCCCAGGTAAATCTCAGTCAAAGTTTATGCAACATTATTTGTCCACTTTAAGATCATCTGACATGGATATATCAAGATCCCTAATCATGTTTTGTGACCTTTAGCTTCACAGACCCTAACGTACTGCTCCCCAGATTTCTGTGCCCCAAGAGCATTACTTTCCACTTGTCTGCATCTAATTAATGATTTTACAGCAAATGGTTCTTTCAGTTTATTAATAGCTCATTTTAATTTCTCCATTCTGTGCATTGTTATAAGACCCTTCTGCCACTAAATATATAGATGTGTACCAATGGATTATCTGTTCGCAGCTAAAAAAAATATTTTAAATCAAAGCTGCTAGACCCACGGGCTTCTCTGCTGATGATATTCAAAATGAAGAAAATGTACTGATAAGGCAGTAAAAGACACAGCTACCTTTGCAGAGGATACCTACCAAAAATGAAACAAATTTGAGAGGCACCAGGCCTGTGCATAGAATGTTATCACTAAACTCACCGTTCTGGGTAAGTTTTGTGGAACAGGTGAGGGTATAGATCAGGAAGCTGTCTTTGGTGGACACAAGGCTAGCTGAATGATGAGGGCTCCTTAGCCACTGGGCCTCCTTCTCCTCCGATTCTTCTTTTGTGCCAGGGAACATCAGATAACACTTCACGTCATCCACTTTCTTGCTGTCACCCTGTTGAACATATCATAAAATTATCCTAGCCATATGCTCCATGTAAGAATGGAATGTGCCAAAAAGAAAGGGGTTAAGTCAACAAAGTGACCTGTCATTTATTATGTACTACCAAAGACCTCCACTACCCTTATCTTACAATAGTGAAGTAATTGGGGTTAGAAGATTTATTTTCTTTCTCACAAGAACAACCACTAAGCTTGGCAAAATTGACTGACAAGCACTAAAGATAATACAGGCAAAAAATAAATAAATAGGAAACTGTACATTTTTGCAAATTTCCCTCAAAAAGGCAAAGACATGAGTTCTTTACTGGGGTGGGGCAAGCTGGAGATTCAGAGTGTGTGATAATTAAGAATAAAGAACACAACCATGGTTGGGTCCCCATGCACCCAACGTAAAATTGTTACAAGAAGACTGAAATCTCCAAAACCAATATACACCTGTGTTAAATACTTATATAGAACGTTCTTGAAGGTACAAAAGGTAGCCCTACTATTACAAATGATTCCTGGCAGGCTGTTCCAAGCACTCAACTCCTATGGCCAAAACATTCAACTCATTTTTTCTCTTAAGTAACCAACAGAGGTGCAACCAGCGGACAAACGCTACCTTTAAACATCTCCAAAAAAACAGCTGTAAACAGGGTAAGGTTTTTCTGTATAACTGAAAATATAGTTTCACTTGGAAACCATGCTAGTTGAATAGTGTTCTCTTTCTTTTGGTGGACTTTAACTCTATGGGCAAACAAGAATGCGATAATAGAGAATTCTGACTAAGCTGATTAAATTATTAAATTATTATAATGTTTTCAGGGCAATCACTGTAGGGATTTAGGGCTTGAAAGAGAGCAAGGTGGCAAAAAGTCGAAAGAAAAGACTAAGGGGCCGATTCCGATCTCGGCCGGTAGGGCTCCGAATCGGATTCGGCTTTACCGGATCCGATTCGGAGCCCTGTTTCCCGACCGAACCGTACGCGGGTCCGGCCGAGCGAGTACGATGCGAATTCGCCGACCGACTCGTCCGGGCGTCCCGACCGCTCCGACCGACTTCGTTCCCGGCTCGAACCGCACCGACCGACTCGCTCGGACTCGACTCGCACTGCGCAATGGAGACGTTCCCCCGGCCGGGTAAGTACGATGCGCGCCGCGAGCAGTCCGACCGAGCCGCGCATTCCGGCTCCGAAAGAGCTGTCGGAGCCGTACTTTGGGGGTCCGTGTCGGACCCCCTGTGCTCGTGGCCGCGCGAGTCGCACACAGGGGGACCCATGGGTCCCCCTACCTGTGCGTGTACGGCGCGAATCGCTTCGCCGTGTACCCGCTGTAGGGGCGCACTTGTCCGACTTCGCACCCATTGAGTCAATGGGAGCCCGCGTACGCGTTGTACGACCGGCTCCCATTGACTTCAATGGGAGTCCGACCGACTCGAGTCCGATAACATACGGACGCATCGTACTCGTTCGGTCGGACTGCACGGGTCCGATTCGGTCGGAAATCTCTCCGGGTCCGGCTCGGTCGGTGAAATTTCCGGCCCGAATCGGAATCGACCCCTAAATCTGAAGAATCTGTGGTGCAATTTCTTCCACCTATGGTCCATCGAATGCTACTGGTAAATTCTGCTATGGAAATAGCACTTTCTTCACAAACTAAAGGATATTCTCTTCCACGCAGTGCTACATCAGACCTTAAGTATTTTCCATTAATCCCTCCACTAACACATTCTGCCATCCCACTACATTTCCACTTTATCTGTTTTTGCTCCTTCATTTTACCTAAACTTACAAAGTGCTTAACACATCCTTCAAGTAATTGAACTGAAAAGTAGCAAAAGCCTTTCACATAAACTTGAAAAGTCAATATTCTTTTTACAAAGAGCAAAGTTACAAATTGAAACGATTCTTATAAAATCTTTCCAAAATAGTAATTTTACATTAGGTTGATGAAAGACGATTTGTTTAAACTTTACTAAACTAAAATATGATAATTTTGGGAAAAAAGGCCATTTGCATTTTAACAGCAATAAAACAGAAGTATATTAAACAAACTGGGCCCATTTCACAACAGTATTAAATAACATGTGTGCACTATTAAACAAGTGATGTATAACTGCATGTGGTAAATCTTTCATGAATGCCCAGATATTCAAATACATTTCTGCCCTACTGCAAAATTTCCGTATGTGGGTACTACCATACATAGCTACTCAGCCCATTCAATTAGGATGGTAACATGTGGGCCAGAATTATGGAGCATTGATGGCCCTAAAAATCACTAAGACAGCTCCTTCACGTCCCAGTGTTTGCCTGTAATCAGATGGTTTGATGGAGTATTCTACTGGCTGATGTGGCTGCACTATTTTCAGTATTATCTTGAAAAAAGGTCAAGGAGAAACTGACCAATCAGTAATCAAGGACATTTGATCTGATATTATGGGATCTGGATTTGCTCAAAGAATTTATTTGTTCTTCTCCATCAAGAAATTGTAAATGAATATTGAATATTGTTTGACACCCTCTTGGGATTGCCAAACTTCTCCATCAAAAGCATCAAATAAAGTATGGCAGAGTTTTTGAGGTTCAATGAAACTGGGAAATCTACGATAGATTTCCTGGTTTAAATTTCTCTCCTTATTGAGCTGGCCTATTGAGAAAAGTAGTCCCCTGCAGACATTCTTTAGCGCGTATATGCAAGGCAATTTTCCCATCCTATGATAAGAGATATCATAGCAAAGTTTGGGATTTTGATGTTATTACTATCTAAAATAGCTGAAAGCCTGCTTATCCAATTTTGGGCCAAACAACAAAGAGTGTCATTAATTAGGCTATAAAGCATACAGTACATATTGTTGTGCTATCCGTAGTAATCAATACATTTATTTAATTTACATACCAGCGCTACAGTACTGTATTTAAAATTTCATAACAATCTATCATCAGGGGTGCAGATAACAAGTCTTAGTATAATTCAATTTAATGTTAGTCATGTGAGGCACATGGCCCCGCATCTCTAAATTTATATTTATATACATATTAATACTGTCTGCTTAAGATTTTGCGGCTCGGACACTATTTTAATCAGTAACACTGTAAAACAAGCAAAGACAATGGATCTTGCATACATTTTTGTTTCCTGACCAAAACTTTTAAAAAACCTACTCCAGTGGAAAAAAAATAATTGCTTTCTGTTTATCATTCACCTATTACAGAACTTATTTAATGTGTGAGATATTTCTGAAATGTAAAAAGGTCACTCATGCATTACAATGCAAGCACTGGCTTGCAATGCAAAGTGGCAGAATGTTACCTCAAACAGTCAACAGCAGAGGGAGAGAGAGAAATACTCCTTTGGGTGAAGCCAAATTTCACTTTATGTACATTAGAAAGAATTGGTAAAATATACCTGGCAGACAGCTGTGCTATCACGCCAGACCTGAAAATTACATTTAGTAACACGCCAATTTTTAAAATCTTTACTGCAGCTCCAGGTTACCTAATATATGGATAATCCCAACATATAAGTTGGGATCACCTTCACTTCATGTTTACATCTGAAAAGGGTTTGATGATCACAGAAATCAGAGCAAGACTTTTATAAATCTTCTTCATCTTGGGCCACTAGCCGAGGTGGTGAGGCACGTTTAAATCAGCCACTGCAGTGAAATGATGGAATTCAAAGCTAAGGGCCATGATCAGCCAGCACCAAGAGACAAGATAACATAGAGCCGCAGCCTTTGTTCAGAAGAAGGAAAATGCTACTTGCCACAGTATGCATCTGTTCTTGGCATGTAGAGCTGTAGAGTCACAAGCTGTGCATAGCTCGCCATCTAGTGTTGGGTCCGGATGTTTGCACTTTGTTTTTCTTCGAAGAAGTCTTTGCAGTCACGAGGTAGGTGACTTCTCCTTTCGGTGATAGTGCGCATGGGCATCGACTCCATCTTTAGATTGTTTTGCCGCAGAGGGTGATGATGGAGTTAGTAAGAGTAGTAAATAGAGATGTCCATGTATATTGCATCTAAGTAAGATAGTATTGCAACAGGTATAGGTACCCGGTGAGGCGGGTGGGCGCATGTGACTCTACAGCTCTACATGCCAAGAACAGATGCATACTGTGGTAAGTAGCATTTTCCGTTCGAGACATGTGAGCTGTAGATCACATGCTGTGCATAGACTATATAGCAGTTATCTCCTAAAGCGGTGGCTAACCTGTAGCTGTTGCAGCCGTTTGAAATAGTGTACGCAAAATTGCTTGGCCCACCCTAGCTTGCTGTCTAGCTAAGACATCTACACAATAGTGTTTTGTAAATGTGTGTGGTGTAGACCATGTTGCAGCTTTGCAAATATCATCTATGGGTTTATTTCCTAAAAATGCCATAGAGGCCTCTAGTTTGCGAGTGGAGTGCGTTCTAGGGGGGATGGCTAATGTGCGTTTTGCTTTAATATAGCATGTTTGAATGCACTTGACTATCCACTGTGCAATTCCTGATTTTGATATAGGATTGCCTTTATGTGGTGGAGCAAAAGCAACAAATAGTTGCTTAGTCTTACGGAAAGGTTTTGTCCTTTCAATGTAGTAGAGTAATGCCCTTTTCACATCTAAGGTGTGTAGAGCACGTTCTGCCACAGAATCTGGTTGAGGGAAGAACACAGGCAACTCAACAGATTGGTTTATATGAAAGGCAGAAATGACTTTAGGTAGGGACTTTGGGTTGGTCCGAAGAACCACTTTATTTTGGTGTATTTGTAAAAAAGGTTCTTCTATGGTTAGTGCGTGAAGCTCACCCACTCTCCTCAGTGATGTGATAGCTATGAGGAAAGCTACCTTCCAAGTGAGAAATTGCAGTTCACATCTATGCAATGGTTCAAAAGGTGGACCCATTAGTTTGGTAAGGACAATGTTCAGATTCCACACTGGTGCAGGTGGAAGTCTTGGGGGAATGATTCTTTTAAGTCCTTCCATAAATGCTTTAATAGCAGGCACTCTAAAAAGAGACAAATGTTGTCTATTCTGTAGATATGCAGCTATTGCAGCAAGATGTAAGCGTATGGATGTGTACGCTAAATTGCTACGCTGTAGATGTAATAGATAACAAATGATGTTTTGTATTGAAGCATCAAGCGGGTTGATTTGCTTGTTATTACAGTATATTACAAACCTCCTCCACTTTGCTGCATAGCATGCTCTTGTGGTAGGGCGCCTAGCCTCTTTGATGATATTCATGCAGTCTGGCGGAAGATTGAGGTAGCCAAACTCCAAGATTTCAGGTGCCAGATCGCAAGGTTGAGATGACTGGGATCTGGATGCCTTATGTCTCCATGGCTCTGAGTGAGGAGATTGGGAGTAAGATGTAGTTTTTGGTGAGGAACTACTGAGAACTCCAACAGGGTTGTGAACCAGGGTTGACGGGCCCATGTGGGAGCAACTAGGATTAGTGTCAGGGATTGCTGTCTGAGCTTCCGAACCACTCATGGAATGAGTGGGAGAGGCGGAAAAGCGTAGGCAAATATCTTTGACCAATTCATCCATAGTGCATTGCCTTTGGACAATGTGTGTGGATACCTGGATGTGAAGTTTGGGCATTTTGTGTTTAGGTGTGTGGCGAACAGATCTATGTCTGGGAAGCCCCACATTTGAAAGGATGGGAGGAGAACCTGAGGCTGGATTTCCCATTCATGGATCTGTTGTCGTTGACGACTGAGCAGATCTGCAATCTGGTTGTTTACTCCTGGAAGGTGTTCTGCAAGGAGATACATTTTGTGACTTATAGCCCATCTCCAGATGGTCTGAGCTAGTTGTGACAGCTGGAGAGTGTGTCCCCCCGTTTTTGTATGTAGTACATTGCTGTCATGTTGTCTGTACGAATTAGGACAGCTTTGCATACTAGATGAAGTTGAAACGCTTTGAGTGCTAGAAAAATCGCTAGCAGCTCGAGATGGTTTATGTGAAGCTGCTTTTGTTGCAGAGTCCACATGCCCTGAATGGTATGTTTTTGGAGATGAGCTCCCTAGCCAGTGAGCGATGCATCTGTTGTTAGTACTATCTGTGGAACCGGGTCGATGAAGGGCCGCCCTTTTAAAAGGTTTTGTGTATTCAACCACTGCAGAGAGCGATGGGTGTGGCCGTCCACCAACACTAGATCTGATAACCGACTCTGAACCTGGTTCCATTGACGTGCTAAGCATTCCTGGAGGGGACGCATTTGAAGTCTTGCGTAAGGTACAATTAGGATGCAAGACGCCATAATTCCTAGTAACTGCATGAACACTCAAGCTGGTAATGAGTGCTGTGGCCGAAACTGAGAGATTAGAGTCTGCATGTTGCGGATTCTGGCTTGGTTGGGACACGCTAGAGCTTTTTGAGTGTTTATTGTGGCTCCTAGATACACTAGTATGTTGGATGGTTGTAGATGAGACTTGGTCAGGTTTACGGTGAACCCAAGTTCGTGGAGTAGTTGCAATGTTTTTTGAGTGTGGCGTAGGCAGCTTTGTTGCGAGCTGGCTTTTATGAGCCAGTCATCTAGGTAAGGGAAAACGTGAATGTGTTGTCTTCTTAGATGAGCTGCGACTACTGCCAAGCACTTTGTGAAAACTCTGGGTGCGGTAGTTACTCCGAATGGGAGGACCTTGAATTGATAATGCTGGCCCTCTACCACAAACCTGAGGTATTTGCGGTGAGCAGGGTGTATGGGAATATGGAAATAGGTGTCCTTTAAGTCCAGAGTGGATAGAAAGTCGCCTTGTTGAAGTAGTGGGAGCACTTGCTGGAGTGTGACCATGTGAAAGTGTCCGACTGATTGTATAGATTTAGTTCTCTGAGGTCTAGTATAGGCCTGAGAGAACCGTCTTTTTTGGGAATTAAGAAGTACAGGGAGTATACCCCGGTCCCTTGGTATTGTAAGGGGACTGGCTCTATAGCATGTTTTTCCAACAGAGAGAGAACCTCCTGCCTGAGGAGGGTGATATGTTCTTGTGACATTGTATGTGATCTTGGAGGAATATTTGGGGGAATGTCTGTAAGCTCAAGGCAGTAACCATGTTGGATAATTTGAAATACCCACTTGTCTCAGGTGATTGAATTCCAGATAGGTAGGAATTGAGAGAGACGTCCCCCGACAGGAGTGTAATGATCAGTGGTAACGGAAGGAAGTCACTGTTTGTTTGCAGAGGATGTGCATGTGGAGTTGCCTCTGCCTCTTCCCTTACCGTTGTTTCCTCTAATACCTCCTCTAAAATAGCCTCTTGATGAGGGCGATTGGTTGTTACCCTTGTAAGAGGAGGAGGGAGTTTCTGTGGATACACTTTTTGAGCCACCCCTGTAAAAGGAGCGGCGAAAGGAACCCCTATTTGTAGAGGACTGCAAAGCCCCCATGGACTTTGCGACCTCCGTGTCTTTTTTCATTTTCTCCAGCGAGGTATCAACTGCTGGGCCAAAGAGATGTTCCTTATCAAATGGTTGATTGAGAATGGAGGTTTGCACCTCAGGCTTGAATCCTGAGATTCTCAACCAAGCATGCCTGCGTAGTAGTACATTAGTGTTTACTGCACGAGCTGCCGTGTCTGCTGCGTCTAGGGCACATCTGATGGAAGTATTGGTAATGAGTTTGCCTTCCAGGATAAGATCATTAGCCCTAGCCTTATGCTCGTCAGGGAGAAATTGCATGAGCTTTTCTAGCTCATCGTAATGAGCCCTATTGTATCGGGCCAACAAAGCTTGAGTATTAGCAATGCGCCAATGATTGGCCGCTTGGGAAGCTACTCTTTTGCCCAAGGCATCAATTAGCTTGGACTCCTTGTCAGGAGGACGGGCCTCATCTGTGGTTTGTGAGTTAGCTCTCTTGCGAGCATTGGAAACCACAAGAGTCTCTAAGGTTAACTGACCTTTGCTGTAAGTGGGGTCAACAGGTGCAGGTTTATACTTTTTCTTCACTCTAGGTGTAATTATTCTTGCCCTCACAGGATCTTTGAATATTTCATCTGCATGCTTTAACATCCCTTTAAGCATTGGCAATGCATGAGTGGCTTTCTGAGTGGAACTTAGGGTC
This sequence comes from Calotriton arnoldi, assembly GCA_963921515.1. Classification (NCBI taxonomy): domain Eukaryota; kingdom Metazoa; phylum Chordata; class Amphibia; order Caudata; family Salamandridae; genus Calotriton; species Calotriton arnoldi. The sequence goes on from CAWUFW010000795.1 coordinate 3,494,387, forward strand.
TCAAAAAGGAAGTCCTCTTCTAATGGCTCCCTATGCAGCTCCACCCCGTGATATTGAGCAGCCCTATTAAGTTCTCAATATATCCAATATTATCATCAGGTGGCGAGGGTCTGAACGGATATAAATCAGGGTCATTATCCGTGTTTGGGTCAGTGTGATAATCCTCCCAGGGGTCAATGTCCTGTGGCCTATCCTGATCCTCATCCCCATCATCCTGTGGGTCAGGTGATAGTGGTGGTGGCGATGAATTTGTGGATGTGATGAGTAAGTTGGGATCAGTGGGGGAAGGAGGTGGAATGTAAGGTGGAGAAGGGTTAGTACCCACACTTTTCCTTTTGAGAGGAATGTGGTATTCCTCTGGTTGGTCTATTTTCCGTTTTTTTGGAAGGGTGGCATGGATATGTCCTGTATCTGGGTTTATCACCAGCTTTTTCTGTTTCGGATCCGACGGCGGGGCATCGGACCGAGGCTCTTTAGACGGAGTGTCCTTGTCTTTACTTGCCGATTTCTGCGTCGAAGGTTTCGGTTCCGAACATTTCGGTGCCGAAGGTGGATTCTTCGGTACCGATGGGATTGTCACTGAGAGATGTTTCGGTTTGGGTTTCGGTGCTGAAGGTGTTGGTTGGGCACAGATATGGGGTCGGCTCGAGCCCGAGCCAGAAGGCTTTTCTTTGTGTTTCTGTGCCGGGCCCGAGGGCAAGGCATCTGAAACTTTTTGTCAGTGCCGACCTTGACCCGAAGGCAGAGGAGGGACCGGAGCCTTTTTGTTTGTTTGTTGAGGGGGCAAGGGGGTATCTTTACTCACGGTACGTTGACCCGGAGTAACCTGCTCCTCTTCTGCCATGTCGGAGTCAGCTTCGGACACGGAGATATGTTGCTCCTCTTCCTCGGCTCCTTGAGTGTGATGTTCTGTGTCGGAATCTTCACCGAGGATGTCCGGTGCGGAGCCGCTTTGATGTTGCATCTCGTGACGTCGAGCCAGACGGTCACGAAGCGTCTTCTTCGGTCGAAACGATCAGCACGCGTCGCAGTCTTTATCGTCATGTTCTGGGGACAGGCAGAGGTTGCGTGGAAATTTAGCACGACATTCGGGGCAGAGTTTGAAAGGAGTGCGTTCCATCGACTGCTAGCGCTGTCGGAGCGCGTAGGCCCGACGGCCTGCAACAAGTTTTCCGATCGAAGTTGTTTTGAGTTGAGACGATACGCGAAGAATGGGAAACCGCGATCGATAACAATACCGTCGAGGGTAGTGGATTGTGCGTCGAAGGGGTCCAAGAAACGGTACCGGAGCGCAGCAATACACATCCGAACCCGATGGCGGAAAAAAACAATCTAAAGATGGAGTCGATGCCCATGCGCACTATCACCAAAAGGAGGAGTCACCTACCTCGTGACTGCAAAGACTTCTTCGAAGAAAAACAAAGTGCAAACATCCGGACCCAACACAAGATGGCGAGCTATGCACAGCATGTGATCTACAACTCACATGCCTCGAACAAAAAATAATTTCAAGCCAAAAGCTGTAATTAAAGTTACATTATGTTGTCCACAGCCTAGAATGCTGAATGACAGTGTGTTCTGGATGAAGCAATAAACAAAGTAAAGCAAGCACAGAAACAAGCTGTCATCAGAGGGGGATACATTAGAAACCTTCAACTCTGACCTATCAAAACAAAAAGCCATCAACAGAAAATATCATATTTGCTTTCTCAGCCAATTCAATCAGCATCACAAGTGAACCAAAAGTTTCATGGAAAGATACATCTCATAGCGCTAACACCTAAACATGTACAGATAAAGTTTCATCTAAAAGCGCTACAGACAAATTTTGCACCAAACGTTTGTACTTTGAATACGCTGCGAAGTACAAGTAGAATCAGAAGCAGTTTACATTAAGTATTTCTCTTTTTGTTGGAGCTGCATTTCTGTCACATTTCTCATTCCTAGCAAAGACACAGAAATACTGAGAATACTTTCACATCCAAAAACCCTGGTGCTTACAAGAACTTTATTTTTACATTCTTACCACTGCCTACTTATAATCTTACTATACCTTTACGAGGTATATCATTGTTTAAAAGTGTATAGTTGTCTGAGATCTGATTCCAGGTTAAAACTTTATTCTTATTTAATTTTCAAAACATTATAAAAAAAAAAAAATCAGTCATGGACACAAAATCCCCCCTGTCATATTGCCCATGCATAAGGTCCTTATTCGTTTCATGTCTACCACAGTGTCTATTATATATATTCACTGCAAAACCCAAAGGTTACAGGGATGTTATCGTTCGATTGATGTTTTACCCACACAAAACCATAGAAATTCAGCAGTTATAGCTAAACTTATAGTTATACTTATGTTATGATACTATAACTCGTGGCCTAAAATACTTAATGGCACAAATTATAGTTTCTTCAGATAAGTATAACTACTGAATTTCTATAGTTTTGTGTGGGTAAAACATCAACCTAACTATAACATCCCTGTAACCTTTGTTTTTTTTCAGTGAATTTTTATTGTTTTTTTTTTAACATAAAGTAATATATAATTACCGTACTTTAATACGGCCCTCGGCAGTGCGCACCTACGGTCAACCCCCGCATACATCCAACCCCAAGCTGTGCCATTGGCCATGTGTGGCAGGGGTATGGTGTGAGTGGGTGAGTTTTTTTTTTCTCTCCAATGGGCTTCTGATCTGCAGGTAGGAGGTATTGAAGTAGGCCTTCCATCTCGTCCCAGTGTGCCCTGTCATACCTAGCTAGTAGGCCTTGCAAGTTGGCAATACACCACTGGTTAGCGGCTTGAGCAGCCACACTCTTACAGGATGCGTCAATTAATTTAGACTCTTTATCCGGTGGAGGTGAATCTCCAGAGATCTGTGTGTTTGCTCTTTTACGAGCATTAGAAACTACCAGTGAGTCTAAGGGTAGCTGTCCTTTAAAAAAACAGGATCAGATGGTGATGGTTTGTATTTCTTGTCAACCCTGTGTGTTAAAATACGGGCACAAACAGGGTCCTTAAAAATCTCATCAGCATGCCTCATCATACCTTTCAACATTGGGGGAGACTCTGACTAGTCCTATGTGTAGACCCTAGTGTCTCAAATAAAAAGTCGTCATCCAAAGCCTCTTTGTGCATTGTAACTCCATGATAAGCTGCTGCCCTTGAAATCAGCTCTTGATAAGATACGTTATAATCTGGAGGTGATGGTTTTGTAGGGTATAAATCTGGATCATTATCCATGGGTGGATCAATATTATACTATATAATCAATGGAGGGAGGAAGAAGCTTTGATCCATTCAGCTTCCTGTCAAAGGTCAGTAATCAAAGGGGGAATGGATCACTTGTACCTGTAATACCAGGGTGAGGTGTGGTAACCAACATAAAAACCCTCAATCACGTACAGGAGCGAAAGGCGGTGTATCTTGATTCTCCGCCTCTAGAAACGTGAAAGCATCATCATTGGGTCTTTTTCATGAAATGCTTTCCTCCACCTGGAGGTTGGACCACTGGTTTTAACAGTAGTAACCAGGAATAGGGTAGAAAATGTGTAGTGAAAAAAGGCAAAAGTGAGTTAAAATTGCTTCGCTCTCCTTCCTAAACAAACTTTATTCAGGAGGAGTGGTGGCAAGGTTAAAAATAAGTTGGTGCTTTTATAGCACCATGCAGTTCTAGTGAAGGTCAAACTGTCGACATGTTTCAGCCCCGTATTTTTGCCCAGGAGGGGTCGGAGGGCTTTCTTCAGGACCTACGTGAAAATATAGGGTCGCTAGTATTGTAAGCACCCTGAAGGGGTGGTTTATTGACTCACCCTTCTTCTTGGTCACAGATCAGTGGTACCTGTAACTGACAAAAACAAACATAACGCACAAGTTACTAACTTGTGCAACGATATATCTGTAAGAGACAGTAGTTAGTGACAGATTCCTTACCTTAGAATATCCCCAGGCGTCAGGCTGGATCCGGAAAGTTTTTGCGTAGCAGTACCCTTGCGCGTCGGTAGGCGGCGTTGTGCGGCTCCGCGTCCGTCGTCGGGACAGCCGGGATGACGTCGCGGGCAGTACTTAGACGCCGCCCCTGCGCGCTGACGTCAGTTCTGTACACGACTTTCCGCGCCAGGAACGCAGAGCCATGCAAGAAGCTGACATAGGTGTCTGAAAAATACTAGGGCCCTGAAAGGGATGTCCTTAACCCTAGAAATCAGTTTGCAGAACGGGGAGGATGGGTGGGGCGGTAAGGAATCCGTCACTAACTACTGTCTCTTACAGATATATCGTTACACAAGTTAGTAACTTGTGCATCTGAAAGAGACACGTTAGTGACAGATTCCTTACCTTAGAATAGATACCCCAGCAATACCAACCCCGGTGGTGGGTCTGCGAACAAAGATCAGACGAGGAAGTCCCGGAGAACAGAACGGCCAAAGAAGCCGTCTCTCCGGACTTGGCAGTCAAGGCAGTAATGTTTGGTAAACGTGTGAAGCGAGGCCCACGTAGCTGCCTGACATATATCCTGTAACGGAACACCGCGGCCTAAAGCCGTGGTAGCCGCCGTTGCCCTGGTGGAATGGGCACGCAGCCCAACAGGAGGCTCCTTCTTAGCCAAAGAATAGCAGGCTTTGATGCACATGGTGACCCTGCGGGAGATGGTCCTTTTGTGTACCGCCCGACCTTTTTTGACGCCCACGTAGCCAACAAAGAGCTGGTCATCCACCCGGAACTGTTGTGTGCGGTTGATGTAAAAAGAAAGCGCACGTTTTGGGTCCAGACGGTGGAGCCTCTCCTCCTCTCTGGAAGGATGCGGAGGCGGAAAGAAGGTGGGAAAAGTGATGGTCTGCCCAATGTGGAAGGCAGTAACCACCTTTGGCAAGAAGGACGGACGTGTCCGAAGAACAACCTTGTCTGGATGAACAGACAGAAAGGGGGGTTTGCATGAAAGAGCCTGGAGCTCACTCACCCGCCGAACGGAAGTGATGGCCACCAGAAAGGCTGTCTTCAGAGTAAGAAGACGAAGAGGACAGTTATGCAGAGGCTCAAAGGGAGCGCACATTAAGAAAGTAAGAACTAAGTTCAAGTCCCACTGAGGCATTACAAACGGAACAGGAGGGAAGAGGTGTGTAATGCCTTTAAGAAACCTGTTAACAACAGGGGACTTAAAAGAGAGGGCTGATCAGGAAGCCTGAGAAAGGCAGAGATTGCACAAAGATAGCCCTTGATGGTACCCAGGGCAGAACCCTGTTGGGCCAGAGAAAGAAGGAACAGAAGAACCTCGGAAAGAGGGGCAGAAAGGGGATTCACAGCCTTTGCTGTGCACCATGCCACAAACTTGTTCCACCTGCAGGCGTATACCACCTTAGTGGAGGGACGCCTGGCTGCCAGAATCACATCACAAACTTCGGGAGGCAAGTCGAAAGGAATCAACTGCCGCCGCTCAATCTCCACGCAAGCAGGTGTAGACTGGAGAGGTTCGGGTGGAGGACCGTCCCCTCCTGCTGCGACAGAAGATCCTCCCGAAGAGGCAGACGGATCGGGGGATCGACGCTCATACGGAGTAGCTCGAGATACCAAACTCTTTGAGCCCAGTCCGGAGCCACAAGAATGACTTCGGCCCGGTCGTGCCGAATCTTCTTCAACACTCTGGGTAGAAGTGGTATAGGCGGAAAGGCGTACAACAGACCGCAACTCCACTCGCAACGAAAAGCGTCGCCGAGCGAGTGCCGCCTTGGAAATTCCAACGCGCAGAACTGCTGACATTGCGCGTTCTCTTCGGTGGCGAACAGATCTAACCAAGGCTCTCCCCATTGCTGAAAGAGACCTTGCGCCACCTCCGAGTGAAGACGCCATTCGTGATCCATCATGCACCTGCGGCTGAGTTCGTCCGCCCTGGCGTTCAGGTAACCTGCCAGTTGTTGAACCATCAGGAATATGCCCTGATGTTCCAGCCATGTCCAGAGGCGCAGAGCCTCCTGACATAGGGTCCACGACCCCACCCCGCCCTGTTTGTTGCAGTACCACATGGCGGTGGTGTTGTCTGTGAACACCTGCACTACCTTCCCTTTGACAGAGGGAAGGAATGCCTTGAGTGCAAGTCGGATTGCCCGGAGCTCCAGAATGTTGATATGGAGCTGGGACTCCGCCCGGAGACCAGAGGCCTCTGATCTCCGCCTCTCCCATGTGACCGCCCCATCCCAGAAGGGACGGCGTCCGTCACAACTGTGTGCTCTGGCTGGGGAAGGGAGAGGGATCTGCCCATGACCCATTGCCGGTTGGAGAGCCACCACTGCAACTGTTTTGCAGTCCCCTCCGAGATCTGGACGTGATCGGACAGGTTGCCCTGGTGCTGCGCCCACTGGAACTTCAGGTCCCACTGCAGAGCCCGCATATGCCATCTGGCATGATCGACCAGCAGGATGCAGGAGGCCATGAGGCCCAGCAGCCTCAGGGTCATCCGTACCGAAACCCAGGATAGAGGCCGAAAGATCGGAATCATAGCCTGAATATCCCGGACTCGCCGTTCGGGAGAATTGAGGCGGCATGGCTGGGGGGATGGTCTCGAAGGGGAGGGAGTAGCCCCTTCGGACAATGTCCAAGACCCACTTGTCCGAGGTGATGGCACGCCAGTGGTGAAGGTGATGGCGGACCCTGCCCCCTAATGGCGTGCTGTGCACCTGAAAGGAAGGACTAGGAGGGCTTGGAGGCCGCGGACGGGGCGGGGTGGGTGGCCTGACCCGCACGCTGGTTATCTGACCCGCCACGGCGGGAGCCACGTCCTCGGCCACGCGAAGACGCTTGCTGTGCGGTCCGGTGGCTGGGCAGCGGACGTGACTGGGCGCCCCTTCCGTAGCCACGAAAGGGGCGAAAAGCAGACTGTTGCTGAGGGCGCACAGCAGAAAGGCCCAGGGACTTGGCAGTAGCCCGCGAGTCCTTAAAGCGCTCCAGCGCATGGTCTGCCTTTGTCCCAAAAAGACCGACTCCATCAAAGGGCATGTCCATAAGAGAGTTTTGGACATCACCCGAGAAACCAGTGGTCCTCAGCCAGGCGTGACGGCGCAGCGCCACTGTCGTCGCAAGCGATCTGCCTAGCGAGTCGGCGGTATCAAGGCCACATCTGATGGTGTACTTTGCCGCATCTCTTCCCTCCGCAATGGTGCGGGAAAGCAGTGTCTGGACCTCCTCAGGACATTGGGGCAGAACTTGCGCCACCGAGTCCCACAAGGAGTGGGAATATCGGCCCAAGAGGCAAGTGGTGTTGACGGACCGCAAGCCAGCACTGGCGGAAGAAAAGACCTTCTTCCCAAATTGATCCAGGCGTTTGGATTCCCTATCCGGGGGAGCGGTAGGGAAGGCGCTTTGGGAAGCAGAGGCTTGGACCACCAAGCTCTCAGGGGTGGGGTGTAGAGAGAGGAACGGGGGGTCGCCCGGAGCAGGGCGATGGCGTTGGGCCACGTTCCTATCCACAGGAGCCCCTGTGGTGGGCTTGGACCAAGTGCCCAAAAGAACGTCTGAAAGCGCCTCGTTAAACGGCAGCAGTGGCTCCGAGGAGGTAGCCGCCGGCTGAAGCACTTCCGTCAGGATGTTAGTCCTGACAGCCACTGTAGGCAACTGGAGGTTTAAGGCCCCAGCTGCTCTACGCAACACCGTTGCAAAGTTTGCTCCCTCCTCCGTTGCCACGGAAGGAGGAGACAGCATGCCAGAGTCAGGGGAGGTGTCCAGACCACTGGCATCCCCAAGTTCCTCAGTCCAGTCCTGATCAAACTCACACTGCTGTGTGAGAGGGTCATCAGACCCCTCCCAGTTATCTTCGTCCTCCAATTCTGGTTCAAAATAAGGAGGAGGGACATGTGGGACCCGAGGTCCCAGCGGCGTCGGAGCCGGCGTCGAGCGACGCCAGTCCGGCGCCATGTCCGGATCCGGAGAGAACCGGGGAACGATGCCGCCCGGAGCCTCGGGCGGCGTCGGGAACGGCACCGGAGAGATCGGCGCCAGTGGAGGTGTCGTCAGGTCAACCGGCGTCGATCGGGGTTGTGGCAGCACCGGAGCCGGGGTCGAGGCCGGAGCCGGGACCGAGGCTGGTGTGACAGGCGGCGCCGGGACCGTAGTCGCCGGCGGCGCCGGAAAAACCCCATCAGGGCCCGCGGGGCCCGAAGGCGCACCGGGGGGACCTTGAGGGCCGAAGAGGCGGGCCATGGCCGACAGGAACTCCTGTATCTCGGCCGGAGTCGCCCCCGAACCCGGGAAGGACGGGTAATGCGGGGGCAGCTCCACAGGCACTCCCGGAGCCGCGGGGACGGTGCCGACAGGACCCTCAGCCGAGTCACGAGACCGGCGAGGGGAAGTCGTCGAGCGATGACGCTTCTTTGACTTCTTATGCTTCGACTTACCGGAGGAGTGCGAAGACTTGGACCCCGACGACCGTTGAGGACTCCACGACCGGCCCCTCGACCTCTCACGTGACCGGGGCTTGGTGTGGCGCGGAGCCGACTCCCAGACCTCGAGGAGCTTTCGAGACCGCTCTTGCAAAGCCTTCGGGTGCAAGGCCCGGCAGTCGGAGCACGACTTCGTGTCGTGGTCGCGGCCGAGGCTATAGAGGCAATCCCGATGCGGGTCTGTGATCGACATCATTCGACCACAGGCGTCGCATGGCTTGAAGCCGGGCATCCCTACCAACACCTTCGGAGTCGAGAGACTCCGAGAAAACAGTGAAAAATCAGCAAAAAACGTAGTCAAAAATTGACTAGAGCACTGCTCTTCCCGGATCTGCGCTTACTGGCGCGGAAAAAGAAAGAACTGACGTCAGCGCGCAGGGGCGGCGTCTAAGTACTGCCCGCGACGTCATCCCGGCGGTCCCGACGCCGACGACGGACGCGGAGCTGCACGACGCCGCCTACCGACGCGCAAGGGTACTGCTACGCAAAAACTTTCCGGATCCAGCCTGACGCCTGGGGATATTCCAAGGTAAGGAATCTGTCACTAACGTGTCTCTTTCAGATACGAACTTTCAGATGCATGTTGCGCCAAAAACATTAAAAAGGAGGAAAGTGGTGTAAGGCCAGGTGAAGAGTCTGAGAGGCCAAGTAAACTATCCTTGACTGAGTTACACAGTTGTGAAATAATAAATTAAAAAAGAAGAATAAATTAAAAAAGAGAAGATGTCGTACCAGTACAGTTAAACACTGTGACGAAGGGATGACAAGTTCTACATTGAGACTGTGGACATTTACATTCGGCTTAATATATTTATCTGAAGCGCTTCACCCACTTGAGCCTCAGTTTATCTGACACACGTACGTTGTAAACATCACCTGTTGCATGACATTGAGCCGCATTTACGAAGAGCACTCTGTTTAGGAATTAACTAGCAGGAAAGCGTGCATTAACTACATCGCCAGCATAAATGTTAATGTCACCCGTACCCTTCACCACACATTGCAGTGATTTCTCGGGCACTTTGTTAAATGTAAATATCCACAGTCTCAATGTAGAACTTGTCACCCCTTCGTCACAGTGATTAACTGTACTGGTACGACATCTTCTCTTTTTTAATTTATTCTTCTTCTTTTTTAATTTATTATTTCACAACTGTTTAACTCAGTCAAGGATAGTTTCCTTGGCCTCTCTGACTCTTCACCTGGCCTTACACCACTTTCCTCCTTTTTAATGTTTTTGGCGCAACATGCATCTGAAAGTTCGTGTTATGTTTGTTTTTGTCAGTTACAGGTACCACTGATCTGTGACCAAGAAGAAGGGTGAGTCAATAAACCACCCCTTCAGGGTGCTTACAATACTAGCGACCCTATATTTTCACGTAGGTCCCGAAGAAAGCCCTCCGACCCCTCCTGGGCAAAAATACGGGGCTGAAACATGTCGACCGTTTGACCTTCACTAGAACTGCACGGTGCTATAGAACAGTAACATTACTATAGAAGCACTAACTTATTTTTAACCTTGCCACCACTCCTCCCAAATAAAGTTTGTTTAGGAAGGAGAGCGAAGCAATTTTAACTCACTTTTGCCTTTTTTCACTTCACATTTTCCACCCTATTCCTGGTCACTACTCTTAAAACCAGTGTTCCAACCTCCAGGTAGAGGGAAGCATTTCATGAAAAAGACCCGATGATGCTTTCACGTTTCTAGAGGCGGAGAATCAAGATATACCGCCTTTCGCTCCTGTACGTGATTGAGGGTTTTTATGTTGGTTACCACACCTGACCCTGGTATTACAGGTACAAGTGATCCATTCCCCCTTTGATTACGGATCAATATTATAATCATTCCATGGATCTGTTGGTGAAGGAATATTGTCATCCTCATCATCTCCTAAATCAGGCTGTGTATGAGGAAACCCCTGTGGTGTTATATGTAGTGGATCTGAGGCTGGCAGTTGTGGTAATGGTGAAGATGGTGGAGGCAATGGTAAAGTAGGGTGGGCAGGACTTGTGGCAATGTCCTTCTTCTTAAGAGGAATCTTATACCCAGTGTCCTCTGAACTAACTTGCCTTTTTGAAGGAGTTATAGCTAAAATGTGTCCAGTATCTGGGTTGATGTATAGCTTTTTCTGTTTCAAGTCTAATCCGTCCTTCATGACATCTAAGATCGGTTCCGGGGGATCTGGGAGATCTTCTTTAGAACCGGACTTGTCCCTTTTATCCTTCGAAGCGGAAGGTTTCGGTTCTGAACCGTACTTGTGTTTCGAAGCAGAAGATTTCGGCTCCAAACCAGATTTGTCTTTCGGAGTGGAATGTTTCGGATCCAAAGACGATTTGTCTCGACTCGATCCCGAGCCGGAGGGCTTGACTATTTGTTTTGGTGCCGGGCCCAAGGGCGGGGTGTCAGAAACATCGTCTCGGTGCCGACCAAGGCCCGAAGGCAAAGGTGGTGCTGAAGCCTTATGTTTAGTGTAAGAGAATTTATGGGGTAAGGCGGCTTTAGTACTCTTGGCACCCTGTCCCATTTGGAACATCCTCTGACTCCAATTCGATTTCTAAGTCGGAATCAGATTCTGGGACCGAGAAGTCCCCCTCTTCTTCCATAGTGGTCGCTTCTTCCTGTTCAGATTCTTCTCCTAAGATATCCGGAGAATGTTGCTTGGCGCTGCATTTCTCGTTGTCGAGCCCAATGATCCGGAAGGGTCTTTTTGGATCGAAACGACCGACAAGCCTCAGAATGTTCTTCCTTGTGCTCCAGTGAGAGGCACAAGTTGCAGACTTGGTGTAGGTCAGTGCGAGGGTACTTCGAGTGGCACAGAGGACAGAATTGAAACTTAATCCGTTCCATCGGCAGAAGGCTGGACTGACACGGCTAGGCCTGAAGGCCGCCCACAATATTTTCGACCGAAGATGGAAACTTTCCCGATCGAAAGACTTCTTTGAAGAAAAACAACTTGCAAACATCTGGACCCAACACTAGATGGCAGGAGTATGCAAAGCATGTGTATCTACAGCACACATGCCTCGAACACAGATTTATGGTCCTCTCCGGACTGGAAGATAATGATTGACATCACACAGGGGACAGTGACCACACCATCACCGTCTTTGATTGTAGGGCTAATCTTGATGTGCTCAGCAGCTCTTTGAATTGTGTGAATTAGAAACACGGCTGTTAGAAATGGGATTTCTGGTTGGCTAGGGCATGCGCCTAAGCCAGGCAGAAAACACCACTCTAGTCAGGGCAAGGGAGTTACACACTGAAGATAACCCCTGCTCATCCCCTTGGTAGCTTGGCAGAGCAGTCAGGCTTATCCCAGAGGCAATGTGTAAAGCGTTTGCGCAACACACACACACAGCAGTGACACACTAGGCACACCACAAAAGAAACTCCACACAAAGTTATGTAAAACTAGCCTTTGTATTATTCATAAAACACATTAGAACATAATCACATATATACACTGTGCCACCTGGCACTTGGTATGACTTTACAGGGATTATATACACTACAGGGCCAATCGGGCCACTGTCATAACCATCATAATTCACAGTTAGTGAAGACAATGAGTAACTACTGGTAAGGGTACAATTAGCACAAACACATCATGCATTAGCATCAGCAACAGTGCACCAACGTACCCACTTTCAGAGGGCACACCTTAGGCAATAACGCCGTACAGTATGGCATAAACACCAACAGCAGAGCACGTAGTAAACATTATTAGTGTGCACATATTGTAATCACATCAGGCCCATAACTACAGTAGCCATGATTTGCCTAGAGGGCATATTACGCAAAACATAATCAGCGGTAGTGCACTTCAAAACACCTTTCGCAGTGTAGAGGCAAAAGTATGTGGTAAAAAGGACCATAAGAACAGTGCACCGTAATGACCACCTATAAGGTGCGCACACTACTCCATGAGCACCACATCCAGCGCGATACCTGCGCTCTCCTTTATGTACTCGGTGTCCTGGGTATAGGCTTTTGGGCCACGTGACCGCCTAACTCCTAACAGATGGCAACTCTCGTCCCCGGGGGCCTCTGTCGAGGTCTCACCCCGTTCAGGGACACCATGCCATGAGCAAAGGGGAGGAGGTGCAACTCACCCGGTCTCCGCAAAAGAATGCCCCAGATGCTGTGACTCTCGTATGGGCAGCTGCCGACTGCCACCCGGGGCCACAAAAAGGTTTCACTTCTGCCTGCCTCAGTAAACACGTGGGGCTCTCCTCCTTACGGGAGCCCCCCCCCCCCCCACAGTCAGGCATCCACTGCCTGACTTCCTGGGGATTCCTCTCTTGGCCACAGAATACGGAGCGAAGTCTCCGCAACGTCTTGGCCCTCGCAGTGCAGCCCAACACACGCTGCATGGCCACACGCTGCTCCGGGCACCAAGTACGATAAAAAGTAGAGCGCCCACCCTGCGCTTCCACTGCGGCACCAGGTACATGGAAAAGTAGAGCGCTCACCCTGCGCTTCGCTTGTCAGCAGGGGAGGCTCTTCAGAACCGGTACAGCGCTCCACACGCGCTTCTAAATAACAGGGTGGTAAGCCACAGTGCTCACCACGTGCACAGGGCAAGTCACAAGCCCATGGGACACCACAGGGGCACACCAGCCAAGTGTCTCCAGGGAGGCCAGCACAGGGATTCCTTTAGGCAGAGTGGTAGTCCACCCTAGCCCCAAAAGGCAGCAGGTCAGCACTTCCTGCAGCCCCGTTCCATGGCGGTTCCTCCTGGTCCCATGCAGCCTTCTGTTCCAAGCAAGCTCAAAACATGGGGTCACAGCCCCAATACTTATAGTCCACAAAGTGTTTGTCCTGCCGTGGTACAGGGCCCTGGACCCAGTCCAAACCAGTTTTGGGAGGCACTTAACAAGTGTACAACAGTCCCCATTGTTAGTGTAGGCTCTGGCCCCAGACACACCACAGGGGGGCGGAGCCAGCATTGTGTAAGGCAGGCACAGTCCTATTCAGGTTCAGGTGCTACTCCTCCCACTACTCCAAATGCAGTTCTGGCCTATTCAGCCTAGCGCTGACTCACCCAGGCCCTCTGGAGCCACTGCACCTCCCCAGCCCTGCCATCCAGAGCCAGACATGCAATACACAACATGCAGGCACAAAGGCACATAGCACACAGAAATGCCCACTTCTAAAAGTGGCATTTCTAAAATAGTGATAATAAATCTGCGAACACCATTACGCAGCATTTATTGCCACTATTCCAAACATACCAAACTTGATCACGCCACCCCTCTCATATCAGGAATTACCACTGAAACACATATCAGGGAATCCCCAATGCATTCCTATGAGAGGGCAGCCTCACAGCATTGAGAAACCAAATAGGCTGTTTGTCACTACCAGGACATGCCACACAGTTAAGGCACATGTCCTACCTTTTAACTACGGTGCACCCTGCCCATAGGGCTAGCTAGGGCCTACCTTAGGGGTGACTGAGATGTAGTAAAAGGGGAGTCATAGACGTGGCAACCACTTTATGTGCCAAGTCACAGCAGCAGTAAACTGCGCGCGCAGGGCATGCAATGGCAGAGGCTTGAGACAGGTTTGAAAGGCTACTTTGGTGGGTGGCGCAAGCAGCGCTGCAAGCCCACCAGTAGCATTTAATTTACTGGCCCTGGGGATATGAGATACCACGTTACAAGGGACTGATAGGTAAATTAAATACGTCAAACAGGTGTAGACCAATCTTACCAAGTTTACCTTAGAGAGCACATGCACTTTAACACTGAACAGCAGTGATAAAGTGCCCAGAGTCCTAAAACCACCAACACAAGGTCAGAAAAAAAATACCAGGAGGAAGGCAAAAAGTTCTGGGATGACCCTGCAAAAAGGGCCAAGTCCAACAATGGCATATTGTGGATCCAGAGGAGGGTCCGTCATTACTGCTCCTGGGCCAACCAGGGTACACTCATATGCCAGAGGCAGCCTGTACAGTCACAAATGTTAATGGCCTTGGGAATCAAAACTTAATAATAAAACCACAGGTAAAAGCAAAAGTCCATTCAAAAGGTTTCACCATTGCCACATGAACATCGTGGGTGCTCCCTTAAAGCTAAAGAACCCAGACTGGTTAAATTTTGATTCATCTTTTGACATTATTTTTGTCCAGGAGACTTAGAAGACTAATCCTTTTCATATAGAAAGGGATCACTATAGATTTTATACTAGCATCTGCAGATGCCTTGCCCCTTGTTTCGGATTATAAAATCATCCCTAATTGTCTCAGTGATCATAATCCAGTGTGCATCACGTTAGAACTAAATGTCAAGAAAAATCCCATAGTTAAAGGTTGTAAACCGGTGTTTGCAAAGAATGAAGGAATGAGGGTTAAGTGGGAAATAGTTGATCCTGTGAGGTTCAGCAAAGGACAAGTTACTTACCTTGTGTAATGCCATATCTGGTAGAGACAGGTTCTAGCCACAGATTCCTTATCTTAGAATCCTCCCCAGGCACCAGACTGGATCCAGAAATTCTCAGTAGTACCTCCACACGCCGGTAGAGAGCGTCGAGCGACTCCGCAGCGATGTCGTTTCCGGATGTGACAAGGATGGAGACCATAAAAGCCCTCCCCCAATGAGCTAACGTCACTTTCTTTGTGACAGTTTCCACATCAACAATGCAGAGCAACAGAGAGGAACAGTCTCAGGAAATAGTGTGCCAAAGAGGGAAAGAATCTTTCATCAACAAGTACAGATAGAAGGAACTGTAGCAGAATGCAAAGAGGGGATTCTAGGAGACCACAGGGCCCGTAGTTCGCAGAGCAGTGAGGATGGGTGGGCCGATAAGGAATCTGCGGCTAGATCCTGTCTCTACCAGATAAGGCGTTACCAAAGGTAAGTAACTTGTCCATCTGATAGAGAGATCTAGTCGCAGATTCCTTATCTTAGAATCAGATATCCAAGCAATACCATCCCTCGAGGAGGGGCTGCGAACTGACCTCACCAAAGATCCCCAAAGAGGAGAAGCTGGTCCAAAAGATAATAGGGACCAGACTATCCGAAAAAAGATAGGCGAAGCAAGCTGGTCAATAAAGGACTGATCTCCAAGATGGACTATGAAAAGCACAGAGAGAGTAGAAAGCATCAAGACCCTGAGAAACACGGTATAGAACCAGCAAAGGAGGCAGCCCCAAAAAAGGATACAACCCACGATCGAAGGGATAAAAAGGGACCAAGGACAACCGTCCATAGAGTCCAGGCTCAACACCAATGGAAGGAGCATACACAGAGAGCTCAGCTGCAGCGAACACATAGAGCGCCCACTGATCGTCAAGGAAACTAGCCTGAGAAGCCGATTGAGAAAAAAAGGGGGCCTACAATCAAAGATGACGGAGAAAAGAAAAAAGAGAACAATGAATGCCAAAGAGCATCGCTAGAAAAACATGAATATTAAAAGAAACCGCTCTTATACTGAAAACCTTGAAAGATATACAAGGCATTCTCCGAAATAATGTAATGGAGACGCTCATTGAAGGGAAGGAAGGAAACAGACACGGGAAACCAAGAGGGTTGAATCAGGACACCAAGAAGGTGTAGGGAAACTCAGCGTTGTATACTGTCAAAGAAGGCCAGACAACTATATGTGCAAAACACACATAGATATACCTGAAGAAAAAGACCTCTACAAGAGATCCATTCAAGAGAAAGGCATACACATGCTGAGACATCCAAATATAAACACATAAAGGATAAAGCTGCAAATAAAAACACAGAGAAATTCCCGTAGACACACAAGTCATACATGGTATAGCAAAAGTATATCCGCTCCTCCGAAGGTAACCCACATCCTCTGCCGTGAGCGGGAGGAAGAGAAGTGGAGGAACGAGGAACACTCCAAGAACAGGGGTAACCAAGGAAGGACAGAAATAATACATCCCACCGTCGTAAAGCAGAGGTTACAAAAGTAACTGAGATGGACACAGAAAGACAAGATGGGACACCGGAACACAATGCCACATAGAAGTAGGAAGTGGAAGGCATCACCCATTATAGGAAAACAAGGGCAATCGCCCAGGAAACAATGCCACCGACTGAGGGAGGATGCCAGCATGAGGTAGCAGGAGAAGCAAGAATAAACAGCATGAGGAAGGTCCACCATTAAATAGAAGAAGGAGAAGAAGACGACGACCGCCAGGGTGAAACAAAGGGCTTGGGGAAACAGACAGTTGATTAAGACAATCACAAAATGTTCCACTGATGGAAGCAGGCAAAACAGGTAAGAAACCTGACCAATCCTTCATGGAAATGTGAAAAAAGAGAGGATATGCCCAAAGAGAAAGCAAGGAAAGACCCCCACCAAAGAAGGGGGGATGTAACCTCTCCTATTTAAAAAAGGGCGACGCCACTTAGGTCTGAATGGAGGGAGGAACGATACAGAAAAGAAAGGGAAACCCAGTCTCTTGTGAAATAAGGATACCAGGCAAGGATCCAAACAATCTAGGGGACTAGAGTCTAGAGGTGAAGACTGAAAAGAACAGCAGACACAACCACCACCCCACTGGAGTGATGGCAGAAATGTATAAAACAGGCACAAGAATACCAGACTGCTGGAGACGAATAGTCACAGGAGCACGATATGGCTAGAGTTGAGGAATAAAGTCCTGAACCAACAGGAACACAACATGAGAAACCTCTGCATCCCAGAGTCTAAACAAGGCAAAGAGAAGGGCCACACCGAAAAGGGTGGAAGATGGAGAGGAAGCAAATCAGGCCAAATAGGCTGTCTGCCTGCAGTACCATCACAGCCCATATGGACTTAAGGGCAGAGGAAATAAGGCGGCGAAACCCCTATAAGGGGTACTAAGTGCATAAGTAGCACACAAAAAATGTTTCCAAGGAGTACAAATAAGGTTCCTGAAAATGGGGAAAAAGGCTTTAGCCATTTTCCCCTTTTTCAGGGACAGCATAAACAGAATACCTGCCACAGAGTAAGTATTCGGGTAGGAAAATTCAAGTGGTAAAAGAAGCCAAAGAACAGACTCCCAAGGAGGCCGAAAAGTAAGATAAGTTGCAGATGGCTGGAAGCAAAACCAGTCACCGAAGCATAAATGAGACAAAAAGTACCTGAAGAAAGCAGGAACCCTAGAGGAGAGAGAAGAACTCTGCCTATGAAGGCGGAAAAGAGTCAAAACAAGGGGAAACAACTGTCCCGGACGAACTTAGTACAACAACAGAGTTGTTGAGACTCCGTACCACCATGACTATCTCTGAACCAACATAATGCTGAGTTGGCATGTGCACCAAAAAGGGAGGTGCCATCGAAAGGCATGTCAATCAAAGCAGTTTGCACAGCCCACGAAAACCTGGAAGAACACAATCATGCACACCGACGTAGAGCAATGGAAAAGGCCATAGCCCAACCAACAGAATCAGTAGTATCCATACACAGCGGATGCTAAGTGTGGCAGCTTGCTGCCAGTCTTGTACCACGGGAACAAGAGCATTCCAGGCTTCCTCCAGAAGGGCAAGAGGCACGCAATAAAACCAGGCACTTGAGAATGGGGGGGGAACACTACTTAAAACGACAACCAATTTTAGTTACTTAGGAATAGCTTTTTGCTCCTCCTTAAGGTGGAAATCACATCTCCAAATGTAATTACAACAAATGGGAAGGAACATGGAAGCCATTTACCGTTTTGCACCGATTTTAAAACAAACCATTAGCAGAGATGATAGTCCTGTATAAGTCAAAATGCATCTTGGCTTCTCTCTATGGGGCTAGGGTGTAGGGGTATCAAAAGGTGGATGAACTCCAACACATAGAAAATGGCTTCACACGCAGGTTGCTCGCAGTCCCTAAAAATACTGACTATTTTGCTTGCCATGAGGTGTTGGGCTTAACTTCTAAAGAGGAACAGATAAGAATTGCCCCACTTCTTTTATGGATAAAATGTTGGCAGAATCCAGAGTCGGGTTTGGTTAGGGTGTGTACGTCATACTGCTTATCCCTAGAAAGAGTAAATAGAATACAGTGGCTGACAAATTTAGAATCATGTTTCCAAAAGCTGGATCTAATAGAAATGTTTACACACCCACAATGCATTGGGCAGATGCTAAGATGATTGTGAAACATCACCACACGGAGCACTGTCTGGATGAGAGATTACGGAGTGTTTTGAAAATGAAGACTGCCGAGCTTTATGTACAAATAACAAAGGTTAAAAATGTTTAACCATACCGGTTATGGATAGAGAACACAACTTATTGATCATATTTAACGTATTTTAGACTAAATGTAATTCGTATTAAAGTTGCTTTTCCAAAACAATGTGTATGCCAGCATGAATAACCTCCATGTCACTGTTACAATGTTACAAAGACTTTACCTTAATCTGTTTTTTATATTCAGGTTCAAGAGTTGCTTTCCTGGCAGAGATTATGCAACATCTGACACCAATGGATTTTTTACAAAAATTATCTTCGAAAGATATATGTCATGCAGTTTTAAATGTGATCAAAAGTGCCCTACAAATTCGAAAACGTTATGAGCTTGTAACCCTCTAATTGATGTTTTACGTAAAATTCTGTGTATTATAATGAATTTTTTCAATTATTAAGAACAGATTTTAGAATGATATCAAAGATACTATTTTATTGATGTAATAATTTAATGATTATTTTAACAATTTATATTGATTGTTTTGGGTGGTTTTATATGCTTTTACGTGCCTTTATGGTAAAACGCAAAATAAAGATGGTTTTTACTTTGACACTCAATTGATTTTGCACTGCTAGGTACAATATTTTTTTTTCAGAAAGATTACCTGTTTATGTATTAGGGCCCACAGGATCCCTACCTGGGCACAAGTTCACAGCGCTGTAGATGTCAATGGTGAGTGTTTAACTCACTGAGCCATCTTATAGAGCTTGATGCAACCGTTTTGCGATTTCTAACTGTTGCATGAAAGCAGCGTTACCATTAATTATTCTAATGGCACTCAATTTATGAACCTTAGAAGGAAGAAAGGATTATTTGACCTTGTCAGTCTTCGAGCTTGTAACCATCAAGAGAGCCACCTTGCTGGTAAATTGTGAGTTCTGCTTCACTCACCTTATATATGATTAAATCATGCTTGCCATCCTGAAGCGTTGTCCCGTTTGCATTCATCAGCTTGACAAAGGCCATCCCAAAAGGTTTTTCTGATCTATCTCTTGCTACGAAGAAAGGAAAATATAGAAACAAAGGAAGTGAACTGGGATCTAGCATCTGGAAAGCAAACTGGTATAATCCTTTAGTGAACTTTGACTATCAAGTGCAAGATCCTACCTCACATTTCCAACATTTAAACGTATGATTTTAGCTACCATTTTAATAAAGTCCATATAACAGTGAAGGCTAAACTTATATCACATATGATGTTGAAGAATATTAAAATCAAAGCTATTTAATGAAAGCTACTCTGGTACGGAAGTGGTAATGCAGTTACCATTCTAATCATTAAGACATTACCGGGGGGGTCACCTTAAAATAGGGCCAAGCAGCTACAAGAGATTCCTACCAACACAACTAAACTAGCACGGGCTTTCTGGAAATATCTGATTTACAAAATGAAGCAAAGTATGAAGAATCTTTAAGGGCATTTAACATTTTCAAATTCACTTTACTGCGTAAAGAGAAAAATTGGTCTATGATGTCCAAATCACAAGACAGAACGGTTTGATATACCTTAAGCTAATAAAAAGCTCTGTAAAGGGTTGTACCACTCCAGCCTTTTAATGTTATTTTTAATTGTCTCACAGAGAGTAGCGTATCAACAAATATACAGAGAAATGCAAAAAAATAGTAGGACCTGCAAGAAAAGTCTGTTTTTATACCCGATACAAGGTATGTCCACATCCTTTCGTGTAAAAAAGAAGGAAGTTGTTATAAGAAAGACTTCAGACACAAACTGTGCCATTCAGGGTAAAGGCACCACTTCAGTTAGTGACTTTGTACAGCACATTGTGTGACAACTCAATATGCTAAACAAAAGACAAAATATTTCCATTAAATGTGTACTTACATTCTTGAGATGAACGGTGTCGAAAGGTAAACCTCAAGTGACAGCGACTGACGTCTTCTATTGCAATGGAGACCTATGCAACAATAAGAACAGTAGTTCCATCAAAGGAAAGGATGTAACAACTAGTTTATTGCACTAGTAACTATCCCCAGAGCTGAATCCTTCAATCCAACATAAAGGTCCTCCAACTGTAAGCCTCTCATCAATGCCAGAGTCTACATTGCACCGACATCAACAAACTGAGCGTGATATCCCAACCCAAATTCACTAATGATGAGAGGAAGATCAGGTATAAGACTATACAGAATTACAACTTTAGGACATTTAATCTGTAAGAAAACAATTACTGTTGTATGCACAGTGAAATATAGTTTCATCATTACAATGGTACACACTAAATTATACAATTCTGTAATGAATGTTTAATTATGAAATATAAAGCTGTGTTGATCGCTAAACTACAACTAAAATATACGGGATATATTTACAGCATGGACATGGTTATAGCATGCCTTTAAGTTGCCTACAATCAGCCCCAAAGTGGCTACAGAAAAACTATTCTTCATTCAGCAACCAAGAAACCCAGTGAAGAAAGTATTCCATGGAATGCACTGGAGCCATTTACTTTATTTGCATGGGGGTATTTGTGTGAAAATGAGGGAATTCCTTTTACCCTATCAAAGATCACTGAACAAGTCTAAATATGTAGAACAGCCATAGGCGGGTGCACATTTTGCACCAACCTACACTGGCTGCTTTGGGAGGGGCCTGTAGGGACCTTAACTTCCGCTGCGGGCCTACACATGGGTATGTCTTTCCAGTAACAGACATTGAGAGGCTAATGCCCCACCAAAACAAAGCCAATGTACTGAGGCAGGCAGCATCAAGGTCTACATATCCTGGCTATGTGCCAGTGATACTCTGGACTCAGTCATTGAGATGATCTTGGGTTCCCGCTAAAATTGGTGCATTCAAATTGGTGCGTGTCCAAAGCTAGGGCCATTTTGGGACAAGATTTTTTCGGCCATAAGCCAGGCAATCCAGAAGAGGCTAGATCCAGAGGTTGAGGTAGCCCTTTTCGGCATTACCAGAGTTAGGGAAAACTTGACAAAAGCAGAGGAGACTTTTGTAGCGATTTGCTCCCTCGTTGCTCGCTCCCTAATTCTCCAGAATTGGAGGTCGGCGCAAGTACCTTCATACTCGAAGTGGTTAAATAAGATGAAACGAACCATGATGTTCGAAGAAGCATATGCGAGGCGGGTGGGCTCTACAAGAAAGTTCACTGCGGTTTGGAAATATTTAGTGAACCTTGAAACTATGGTGGAAATAGAAGTCCTATCGTTATTTTACGTAGGATTAACTAATTTTAAGGCTGGGGTTAATATTTTAACAAAAAAATAAAAAAATAAATAAAAAAACGCACACGTACTTGAATTCTGGCCTATCCCGTGGAGCTATCTTGGAGCTATCTTGTTTGGTGAAAGATAGCCTGTTCTGGTTTTTTTTTCGCGTATTATAGCACTTTAGTATGTTAGAATTGCACATCTGTAAAAAGTCGGGATATTGACTAAAGCACTTTTGAAACTTTTGAAAATCGAGGATGCAGCCAGATGATTGTTGCAATATGTTTTTCTGTCCTTACTCTGTTGGTCTTATGCATAATATGCATGTCTTGATCAAATAATGTTTTTTAAACTCCCTGTTATTGTTATTGTCATGCCCCATATGCTCTGCTCAATAAAAATAAAAATAAAAAATAAAAAAATTGGTGCATTCAGGGTCTCCCCCATCGTGATATTCAGCCCCCAGGGGGAAGTTGTATTACAAAAAACCCTTGGTGAGGAAAACAAAAATAAAAAAGGTGGATGGAACGCTTTTATTAGTCTTAGGTATTGATAACATATTTCCTTGCTTACTGTGCCACTACAGGCAGGAACCAAACGTATGCAAATCAGTGTTGCTCCCACCCCAGTAGGGACAGCCCAGCATGAACTACAGGCTCCACCACCTATGTATGGGAGTAAAAGCCTCGGCACGTTTCAGATTGCACAGGCCTCAAGAGTGAGGTATTGCTTGAATTGTATGACACAAGGTGCTAGAGTGGATACAGTCTAGCAGTTCAGGCTGGACTGTTCCTAACAGAGTAAAGGCGAGACTAATTGCATATGGTTGGCCTCTCTCTATACTGGCCGTGTGAGTAAAGAACAATGGACTGGAATGTGGCCCAGAGTAATTACCAGTGGTTTAGAAAACTTCAAGAATTCTGCCCATCACTTTTTGTTTTTCTCACTGAAATCTGCTAGTTGTGATGGGCATCTTCAGGCACGGGTCCCAGAGATATCAACACACAGTACTCAAGCCGCATTTATTAGTATCTCATGATTTGTTATGTGTCACAGGGCCCATGAGTGTATTCCCTGTACAAATGAATGAACATCATTAGGCTACAATAATTTTGAAGGTACTTGGTGCTACAATAAATGTGAACGGGTGGATGTGTGAACAACTCATCATTAGCTTTGTGAACCTTCTAGATTCTTTGCAGCTATTCAAACTGAGAGCCAAGTCAGACATTTCTAGCATCCATTACAACTTCATTTGTTTTGTGACCTATGTATTTCCTGAAGAGTAAAATACCTCTCATAAGAGTGAGAACAAAGCACCTAGAAACAAGGGTATCTCAAAAGAGAGATCAGATTTTTTTTTTAAAAGCCTCTTAGGCAAGAGAAATCTTTCAAAGCCAGCTATGTATGGGATTCGAAGCAGGCTTACCATGCACTCAAATAGAGAGGAAACTGATGGTTATTTTTCGAACTGATAGGATGTTTTGGAGTCCTTTGTAAGTAAATGGCTGGATTGTTGGCATGCCTCTATTAATGTGTTTTCAAGCCACTCCAGATGCGTACGTATGCGGACAGGGGAGATAACTGTGGTTGGTGAACTCAGGCAGGATTTTAACAAGAAAAAAATTCATAAGTTATTAGTCGAACCTCACTTTCTCCAGACTTTTCCATTTTTTTTTGTAAACAGATTTTATTGTTTTTTGCTCATCAATACACGATGATCCACAAACATAATATAGTAAAATCTGAGCAACATGTTTTCATCCAACATCTTGACAGCATCAACAAACAATCACCCCAATTCATCCATCGGCCATCCCTCAATCGCGTCGATATGTCAGTATATCATTTAGCTTGTCCCAATTGGAATCATTCCTTCACACCAAGTATGAGGTGGTTTGCGATCAAAGTCCGTAATCTCAAATCAGCTCTGCACCTTATCAGCAGCAGTGACTAGGCGCACATGCATTACCTTCATTTCAGACAGGGTTCCTCTCCTGAGAATTACCTGGGGACGTTGCGGTTGACGAGGGATCCGGGCCTTTCATGCTGTGTACTAATACTTCCCAGGCCTTAGCCATGCCCCAGGAACCACATCCCCGCCGAGCTTCTCAGAGAAGTACTGCACTCTTATACCGTGCCAATCTCGCAAGCTCTCTGTGCCATATTTGCACCTGTGGCCCCCTAGTGCCTTTACAATTCCTGGTGATTTCCCCATTTGCTAGAATTAAGCCAAATCCTGGAATCTAGTCATAGCCTTTGTCTTAGTGTATGCGGGAACCAGCCTAATAGGCAGTGCCTAGTGTACAGGGGATCTCCTTTGATGTAATTACTGCAACAGTATTCGCAATTCTATCCCAATACTCCGTGAGCAACGGGCAACTCCACATCACATGTAGGAACTCCGCCCCCTTTTCCTTACAGCTTGGGCATGCTGCCCCCACTGTGTGAAAGTGTCTATTGAGTTTTTTCGGGGGTGATGTATGCCCTACGTAATACATAGAAGTTACTTATTATGAAATTAGCATTTCGTGAAATTTCCCTTCCAGTATAGTCGCCCAGTCACCATCAGGTGTAGGGCTACATGGCCGTCCCCCCCTAAGGAGTTAAGGGGTGTAAGTATGTCTCCCCATATCGCTCTGTATAAGTAGGTGACTGCCTTGTAAGTGCCAAAGGCCATAACTATGTACTGACAGCTCCTATGATCAGGGGGTCCAGTTAAGCCCAACCACCCCCAGGGCCTATTTATTGTGGTCCTCAACGCTCCATGTGGTAAAAAGTTCCCCTGAGGTAAATCAAAAGGACAATCTGAATTCCTCAAATGGAAGGAGCACCCCCTCTTGATATAAGTTCCCGACCCTAGAAGCTCCCGCTTCTGTCCACTTAGTGAGCACTCTCCAATCCCTCTCATGTGGCAATAGCTCCAACATATTTAAAGGTATGTTGGGCAAGTATGGCCTTCTCACCCAAATTCTTTGTAAACATCTACTCCAACTGCGCTGCAATACTTGAAATTCCGTGTTATCATTCCCATGGGGGTGTCTCAATCAAGGCAGTACTTTGGTCAGTTGGGGGAGATGCTACACATCCACGGCCTGCCCCCCAAATAAAAGTGATAAGAAGAGAATGAAGTTCTTTGAATAATGTTTGTGGAATCCACACAGGCAGTGTCAAAGAAATAAAGCAACCGGGGAAGTGCTACCATTTTAATCAATGCCACCTGTCCTGCCACTGAGAGGGTAAGTGTCTTCCAAAAATCTACGCTCACTTTAAGTGCCCTGATCGCCTTCCCCACATTGCCATATAGCAAGTCAGCTGGGGCATGGTATATGTTTACTCCCTGGTATAATAGGCATCTAGGTTCTCCTTGTAGTAAGTCTAAACCCTCTTGGGAAGCCCAATTAAGATTTTTCTGGAACAAGCGTGACTTCTGCCAATTGAACTCAAGTCCAGATAAGGAGCCGAATTTCTCCAACAATCTGCTTGTGCACCCCAGATCTGCTCTACATATTCTTTATGAATGTTAAGAGGTTGTCTGTGTATAGGGCAATGTGATGGGTGCACCAGAGGCCTCTATCCCCTGGTAGCTGTCTCCCATTCTGGCCAGTGGCTCCAATGCCAAGGCTAAGAGCAACGGGGAGATGGGGCAGCCCTGTCAAGTCACCTGGCCCACCCTGTAACTCTCTGAGTTATAGCGGCCAGTGAGGACTCTAGCTGTGAGGTCTGTGTATAGTAATCGAGTCCAGGCTATAAAACCCTGTCCGAGGCAGAAGCGCTCCATTACGCCATCAAGAAAGCCCCACTCTAAACTGTCAAAGGCTTTCTCTATGTCTACGGCAAAGATTGCTGCTTCAGCACCATCATAAGTATCGGTCTCCAGAAGCATCAGGAGGCTCCAAATATTGATTGCAGTGTTGAGTCCAGGGATGAACCCTGCTTGATCAGAGTGGATCAGTCTTGCCATATGCGGGAGGAGTAAAGTGGCTAGGATGTGGGTAAGAATTTTATGATCAATGTTGAGCATAGATAATGGCCAATAGGTTTTCATGTCGAGTGCCGGTCTTCCTGGTTTCAAGAGTGGCACTACCAGCGCCTCTCTAGTGGAGTTTGGCAAAAGGGCAGCACCTTTAGCCGCTCTGTACAATTCCACCAACCTAGGAGCCAACTCATCCACCTATTTAGCATAAAACTCAACCAGGAACCCATCAGTTCCCGGTGTTTTACCTCTTGCCAAGGCCTTGATAGCCGCCCAGACCTCTTGGCTTGTGATGTCTTCTCTCATCTCTTCTGCTTCCCTACGGGTTAAGAATTGAAAAAGGGAAGGGCAGCATAAACTCCCTGCTTGCTTAGAGGCGCTTGTGCATAGGGTTGAGTAGTAAGCACAGAATAGCTGGTTAATTTCGGCTTGCCTATACAACTTCGTGCCCTGGTCAGTTTCAATTCTCACAATGACCGATCCCGGCTTTGCAGGGAAAGCGAGTCAGGACAATAGTGAACCAGTGAGGTCATGCTCTGCATGAGCCTGAGTCATGTACACCTTGAAGTTGAAGCATCGGAATTTCTAAACATGCTTCGCCACATCCTCCTTGGCCTATAATAGGGATTGTTGTAGTTCTGGTCGGCCCGGTCTTCGCTTCTAGTGCACTCAGATCGTCCTCTGTCATCATGATATCAGTCAATAGAGAGTGTCGCACTTCCGACTCAGATAAGCACCTCCCCATGAGCACCACTTTGAACGCATCCCAATCCACCATGATGGATGAAGCGGTGTCATCAGTGTTGTTCTCAAAGTACTGCCAAATGGACTCCCCCTATGGTGTCACAAAAGAGCGGGTCTTCCAAAGACTCGAGCTTTAGTCACCAAGTCGGTATGCAGGGTCATTGCCAAGGCAGGTGGAATAGAACTAGATTATGGTCTGATATGGTTCTTGTGAGGTTCTGAACGTCATGCACCAAGCCATGTATATCTGGGGTACAGAGAAATGTGTCTAGACGCACGTGGAGTTCATGGAGACCCAAGAAAAAGGAGTAGTAACTCACTAAGGGGTGTGTCAATCAGTTCCTATTGTGCCTGCCAGTACAAAAACAAACGGGCCATTCTAGTAGTCAGGGTGTCCCATAGTGGGGGTCAAGAGCGATCCAGTTCTGGATCTGCAACGTCATTATAATCCCCACTCATAATGACTGAATTCACCAGATAAGGGGCTAAGGACCTCGACAACTCTGCAAAGAATGTTCCTTGGTCTACATTCGGGGCATATTTGTTGATAAGTGCAATATCACGCACCTCGAGGCAGCCCGTCACCACTACAAGTCTACCTGCAGAGTTAATGAGATCTCCAGTATGTTGAAAGGGAACCCCTGCTGGTATCCATATTAATGTCCCCCTTGCATAAGGCTGAGTAGGTTTTGTAGTAGGCTTGCCTTCTCTGAAGTCCTGCGCCTTCTTTGGCCGTCAAGTGTGTTTCCTGTAGAAGTGCTATTTGAATCCTCCACCTATTAAGGTGTGAGTGCACCTTGTACCTTTTACTCAATTGTGTGAATCCCCCTAATATTCCAGGAGAAGATTCGGTAAGTCATGGGGGCTGCCATCTCTTTGGTCTGCAGGCATTCAGTATCAATGACCCCTGGGGTTCAGCACCACACAGATTCACATATTTCCAGTGACGGGACATAGCATAATTCAGCCAGAGGACACGACTAACATACATTCCCACAACAAACAAACATCAACCCAAATTCCATTCCCCAGGACAAGCAGGCAACCACGACTCATCCTATCTAGCGAACAAGCCATACACAATCGTGGGAGAACCCATGCAAACTTGAAACAGTGGAGGTGTGGCGGTCCAAGGCATCCCACCAGGTTCCCACAACCCAGTGGAAGGTCACTAAAAAGACTCTAGGCACTGCAGATCATTATACCCTCCCCAGCATCTCTTCAGTCTCCTGTACTACCAAACATTAGGCTCAATTCTCACTTATGACATTGGCTTTATATTATTTAGTCCGAAGTTCCAGGTGTTACTTTGAGCAGTTCCACATCAGAGACCCCGGAGGAGCTGGATCTATGATCAGAGTCCGAGTCTTGAGCACTAGTGTTGCCCATCGAGGATGTGTGGCTCACTCAGCTGCTGCTCATTGTTGCTGCCACGGCCCTCTGCTACTCTTGATGGTCCTCTTCCCTGGAAGGGACTACTCTGGGACTGTTGGTGGCTCTGCATCGCGACCTGTTCCTCTTCCTTTTTCTGCATGGAAGCCTCGCTCCCGAGTCCGAATGTGAGTGCGGGTCGATATATTCCTATACCTCCTGCGGAGTTCTTAAGAAGTGCATCCCATCTGGGGTCACCAAATGGAGTGGGGCAGGAAACATCATGTCATAAGACAGACCAATTTGGTGGAGGCGCTTCTTTGCCTCCTGGTAAAATTGGGAAAGATCATCACTTTGCTGTTCCCCACTCTAAGTTCTCCTCGCTACCGGGCCTGGCCCCGGATATGGTGTCAGTCTTTGTAGTACAACAGTCTGTCCACAGGGGGGCTCCTGGCAGCGGGGGTTTCACTGGTACTCTGTGTGCCCTCTCCGGAACATAAAAAGGGGAAAGACCCGATGGCGCAACTTCCCCTCAGTCAGCACTCAAGGTAGTCCACCAATCTATCCCCTTCAACACACTCTGGCAGGCCAATTAATTGGATGTTATTGCACCATGACCTGGTTTCTGCATCTTCTGCCCTGATTTCTGGCATGTGAACCTTTACCTTCAATTTAGTCAGTCGCTCTTCCGGGATGCCAGATTGGAGAGAATCTTTTCCAATTCTCTTTCCGTCACCGTGACTCGTTACACCAGGCAATGATGGCAGTCTTTTATTCCCATAATCTGCCACTAAGGTGTCTATCTTCGCTTTCAGGACCTCTCAGGAAGTGATCATGGCCTGCAAAAGGTCTTGGAGGGTACGGCCTATCGGAAGGCTTGACTGTGGATCATCGGTGCTCTCCTCTGGTACACGGCCACCAGCATCTCCCACAAGCATATTCCTTGTGTCAGGGTCTTTTTTATGTGACACCTTCCCTGTATTTGCGTATCTGTGTCACAAGTCGGCAAGTGCGTCTCGCCGTAAAGAGAGCGGGAAAGACGCATAGGTTTAGGTGGTCAGCTGCCTAGAACCCTCATGAGGAAACCCTCGGTGCAAAAGAGGGTATTGTTGGTGATAGGCTCACAGCGCTTTGTGAGAGATTCAGGGTGTCCTCAAGCGAATCCCGCCAAGGTAAGGTTGGGGCTTGTAGGGCGTAACTTCAGGCAGGTGGCCCCTTATGGTTCGGAAAGATTACTCAGCAGGGCAAGGAAGCGATGGGTGGCATGAACTTTCAAGTGGAGTACTTCCAGCAGTTTCTAAGCTAAGGCGGGGGCCCTCAACATCCTTCAGGGTCTACAGTGATGCAGCGATGCAAAGCACCTCTGCTCAAGTAGACGCGCCCAGCAAACTAAGGACCGAGAAAGTTCAGCGCCCCATGCACCCAGAGTGTATGCCCCACAGGGGGTGTTCACCTATTCGAGTCTCCACTGGTAGGCGGTGATCGAGGGGGATAGCTCCCAGTATGGTGGTCACAGGTCACCTAGTAGGTGCATCTGTGGTGTCCACCTTCTTGTTGGGGGGAGGAAGCAGGAGGTCGAGAGGCCCCTGCTTATCAGGTTTCCATCTGTAAAGCGGGCCACAGGAGAAGTACATCGCCGGGGATCTGAAGCAGCGCAGTCTCCCTCTAGTGCCGTTATGGGTACCAAGACAAGGGCAGAAGGCAAACCATTATATCGAGCAGCTGCTCACTAATTACAAAGGCAGCTCACTCCCCTGTTAGACTGCTTGAGGTTCAGCAGGCTCGGCGACTGAGAGAGGGGCTGCTAAGGCCCAGTCAGCAATGTCTCTGTGCACGTTTTAACTCAGGCCTCTGTTTTCACTACTGTCAGCAGCCCCGGTGCTCTGCCCCCCCCCCACCCACCCTCCACTCCGATGGCGAGGGGAGCCTCTCGCGATTGTCCCAGCTGGAGCATGCTTCTAGGAGTTGGAGCCACCATGATTAGCCCGGCGGTTAAGGAAGGGGTGGCCTGGGCCCAAGCAATATGTGCACTACCCTCCCTCCGAGGCACCTATGTCCTCCCTGGTGTGCATCCTCAGCCTGCCAACAGCCAGGTCAGGTCAGTCTGCAAAGCAGAGGTTGCCCGGCAGCTCCTCCCCAGTTTTCCGATTGCTCGTAGTCCAGGTGCCAGGCCACCGCAACACCCAGCAGAGCAGGTCGGACTGATTGAACCCACTAGCTCAGGGCTCCACGCATCGCCTCTTCGCTCATCCACCATCTTGAGGGCCCCACATGCTACTGAAGCAGTCACTCAGTGCCTCAGTGGAGCCCAGGTCAGCTCCCCCTTCCTCCCGGCACAGTGCATGGTGAGTAGAGGGGTGCGTAGGGTGTTCGCAACTGCCCCCTAGGTCTCTAATATCTGCAGGATGTCACTAGATGGGGGTTCTCAGGCGGGAACTCTACTGGTATACGTCCTACTACATTGACGTTTGGCCACACTCCCCTCTCCAGACTCTTCCATACATGAAAAGAGAACATACTGATCATTTAGGAAGCAAAAGCTTGGAAACTGTATGTAAAGTTTTTTTAAATACATGCTTTGAAAACAGTTCAGGAAATCTAAGCCTAGCCACAGCCTTTCCAAATTTATATGGCACAAACAGGCTGTAGGGGGTCACCGTACTATGTAGCTAAAAATGACAATTTAGTGAGCACTTGCCCTTCAATTTCAAGGCGAGCATGTCTCAAATATGTTTGCTTTCACAGGGCATTTCATATCTCCAACAACTTTCAAAGCATTCTGCTGCTTTTCCACTAAATGGTTTCAAACTTTAAATACAGATAGTGTCATTCCAGGTTTTCTTGTGTTATCTAAGTGCTCACCTTCACGGTCTCATACCAGCAGGGCTGCTTCACCTGATAGTAGACAACAGACTTGTACTCCGAAATACCTTCGTAACCAGCACCAGGGTGGATCCCTTTCTTTGGACATCCACATTAAGAGAAAAAGAGAGGAGGAGAAAACAGAAATTAATGTAATGGAACAACACCTGCCACAAAGAGCAGTTATCCATCTGTCTGAGCACAATTCTTCTACAGTGGCAATACTAATAAGATCATATGAGGTAATTCCTTGGATATTCCAGAATACTTTTTTTTGGTTTACAACATGTTACTGGATTTTTAGCTCATGAATACAATTCACATAAGTATTGGTGGTATTTTCATGTAGTGCATATGTAAAGGGGGATGCAATCTCTTTTGCCAAGAAGAGGCCTACCTTTTCAAGTCCACGTTAAAAATGTGACACATTTGCCCTGCTGAAGGAGATGTTGGTCAGTGCTTGTGGACTCAAATTATATATTTCAGGGCAAATCCACTGCGCTTTTAAAATCCTGGGCACATCTTCAAAGAATTTACACTTCACATAAGAACGTTTGTGGCATTTGTCATGCATCACTTACATATGTGAGCTCAGTTTAAAGAGCTGGAAAGCAATGTTGTGTTCAAATGCTTGCGCAACTGAAAATCACATTAAAAATCAAATTCATCTGCAAATATATTCTGATAAATAAACATAAACAGTTCAGTTTTATTAGAAGAATAAAAGAAAAAGGCAACTTTAGTAGGTGCATAAAATGTATAGGTGGGTGGGTCGAAAGCTTAGTCAGGTAAAAGTACAATTTTTTGGGGGATAATATTGTAGGAGTGCTTATGGGTGAAAGACTTCCATAGGCTCCAAAATATAAACATTGACAAGAACAAGGTCTGGTGTAGTCACTAGGCACTCACAGATTAATATACGTCTCACAAAATACCCTTTTTATGAGGCTACCAGCCTTAAGCTTCCTTGCTAACCAAAGAGAATCAAGGAAACCACAATGAGTTACAAAGACTGTCATAGCAGAGCTTTCACCAGCTCTAGTCCAGACATTTTCCTTCCACATCAGAATATTGTACCTCGATTCTCCTTTAATGTGTGCAGATAATTTTTCCAATCCAAGTTCGCATACCTCTGAGGAAACTGCATCGATTTTGTAAAGGGTTCATGCAACTCTATATGTTTTAACAGTTGGATTTGTTCCTATTGCTGGGTGAGATGAATTTTTTCAATCAAACAAAACAAATTCAGAATTGACGTAGAATTTATGGTACTTGTTCCTCTCTTCAGGTCATTCAGAAGATTACTACATCCACATTTTATTATAATGCAATCATATGTAAGGTCTCAGTCAACTACACATAACCGGATGATGAGGTTTAAGTGCTGTGATCACATATAATCAAGGCTAACCCTGTTTTTAAGCCATGACAGATTTTCATTCCCCAGGAGTTGCCAGGGAACATTTTTTAACAATTTTATGCATGTTGGTAATGACCAGACTCGTCTTTTTATGTACCAACCCGACCAGTTTGTCTTGTCCTAAATAGTGGCATATATTATTTTAGCTTTGTGAGGGTCCCACGCTGAGCAGATAATGTTAAGGGTTAATGGATTTCTGAAAAATAGTAGTCTCTGCAACTATCTTCCCAGTGGGGTACAACATCGCTAAAGAATGTGGTGCTTCTTCATAAAAGCCATTAATTTCAAGTACGCATGGCTTAATGCAAATGCCGAAATACCTTTGCCCATACGCATACCTCATATTACTAAAGCAAGGTTCGAAAGTGTTTGAATTAATGCGCTGACCAGGCAACATCTGGGAAGTGGCATATATTAGTGCACCCTCCTAAACATTCCCGCTGCATAGGATTGTGTCCGAGACAGTACAATAAAGAGGGGGACTTCACCCCATTCCAAAGGAATGGCAAGTGTGCTCCTGTACAAGCACCAAAAAGAGTAGTATGGGCTCTGCCACCAGTATCTGCGTAGGCTCACTTCAGCTTGAAGGTCCCATTGAAAGTGCATGCAGTCTTTGACCTTCATGGTTAACTTCAAGAGAACGAAGCACCCGCAAACAAGGATGAAGAGGAGATGATGCTACTCTACAACAGTATGGTTCCAGAAAATCTTTGGAAGTCTGTAATATTTATGAATGCAATTAAAGAGGGCGCAGGAACTGTAACATCTCACTTCTAGCTGAGCACATTACACTTTACAAAAGGTATTCAATTATTTAAGTATTGAATGTATGTATTCAACATATAGTTCACAAACCTAGCTGCAAAGCAAGTGAGCTATGCAATGGATAGTGATAAGGTACAGAGAGAGAAAAGGCTTCTAGCCGGGTGAGGTAGAAAGTCGGGCTGCAACAGAAAGAGGCACGTTTGACAGTGGATGTTGTCAAGTAAGGTGAAAGTCAAAGATTAAATGGTTGAGCAGCGGGGGTTCGCTTCAGCCTAGTTACTAACCAGGAGATTATGTTAGGATGGAAGGTTGCTTAACAAGCAAGGCCTGGTGAGGTGTAAGGGAGGTAACATGGTTGCACAGCAGAAGGGAATCACTTCAAAGGGGTCTGGACACTGGTTTATTTAACAGTGACAAGATTTAACAGTGACAAGATGCTGCAAGAAGTGAAGGATCTTCAACTCTATCCTAAAGTGGAGGAAGGGTGGAGCCTAGTGGCCTTGCACTGGGATAAAATGCTACATACTTGGGGCTTAGCAGGTAAAGGTCTGGTCTTTATTCAGTCTTCTTCTTGCATTTCTTGGATTCCAATCAGGTAAATCTACTGTGGTTCCTCAGAGGTGTTTAGGAATGCTTGATCCTCGTTGACAGGTGTGATAGGATGCCAGAGTGGATCACCCTGTAAACAATGCTGCATTCCCGAAAAGTAATATGGGTAAGCAGGTGTATACAGTACAGCTCCTTAAGGGTTGGCATACTAAATCTTATATTTCCGTTAAAAAAAGAAATAATATATATATATATATATAAATATTATATATATATTATATTACATATAATCACCATACACTCTCACTTACGCAATGTGGATTTTTCTATTCCAGAGTCAGTACAGAGGAAAAAGGTGTGGGTATAAAATGTTCACTGAGGAAGATCAATTAAAATCCATTAGTCGCAATCAATAGCAACAAGCAGACTTTCAACTCAAGATAATCACTAAAGTCATTGCTTCTTAAGATATCGCTTATCAGCTTTCAAAAAGTTCTAAAAAACAGAGGTGTTTTGTCCTGTTTAATACTCAGAAGTGGCCTCAGTTACACTGGTTAGCTGTCTATAAACGATTGAATTGAAGCAGTATGTATGGTTTACAAAATCAATAGCAACAATGGCCCCTCTCTTCTAGGCAAGAAATTTGTGATATACGCTTCTTCCAGTCTTGTCGTCTCAATCCCAAGCCTTTTTACCATTCCGAAATTTTATTGCAAGAAACTTGGTGGAAGATCTATTCAAGTGGCTGTTGCTGACCTATGGAATCAGCTCCCACTGTCTGTACATTCTAGAATAACTTTAATAAGGTTTCACACCACAAACACTCAGCTGTGAGCCTGACTATGACCCTGTCCTATCTTAAAGATGTTTTTCTGATGGCTTCAAGGTCGGGGTGGGCCTTAATAGCTATACCTCACCTTTGTGCGATGCTTTGCCCTAAACAGCACCAAGAGACTCTTAGAGTGGATGTAGTGCTTTACAAATGTCCTTAAATAAATAAATCAAATGCTTTACGAGTAACAAAGCTCCCATGTAGCTAATAAAAACCAATTTCAATATCGTCCCTCAATTTGTTTTGCACCCCTAACGATTTGAATATTGTTTGGTATTTGCAACATAAGGACTAAGCTATTGCTACAATTTACAGTATAATCAACATGGCAAAACAGCAAATTCAGGTGGCGCTTTTTTATCCCATAAAATAATTTAAATAAGATGTGTGTGATTAAGCATGGCAGGCAGCACTACCCTTTGATTGATATGTGGCCTGGTCCATATTTTCATACACAAGAAGCTATGGTGTGCCACCATACAAAACATATCCTAAGAAGAAATCCAGTTCTAAACATCTGCAGATGGAGTTCATGCCAAATTCACACATGCTCAGTGCTTAAGCCTTGATCCAAACTGTGGAATGAAGACAGTGGAATGTCAAGTCAATAGTGCTGAAGGAGCAACACATGGTTGAAACATGCATTATTTGCTCCTGCAAACCTTCAAGTCTTTCAAATCTTACGTTATTTTTCTATTATGTTATCCACATTTGTATAGTGCCTTCTTATGAGGTGCCTTTCCCACAACAGACAGAAGCAAGATCTCTATGTATAGACAAACCCCTGCTCAAAACCACCATTAAAACATATGGCTTTCAACCATGTCTTGAAGAGTTCCAGTCTTGTGTGCTACTTTTGCAAGGTGCACTCCGAAGTTGCTTCTAGAACATTTTTCAGAGTTGCTTTTAGCTCCTAATTCACAAGTGAGAGACTTACTAGGGGTGTGTTATAGAGTAGAGGATAAAAGATTTTGTGCAACAGGTGATATGTTTGAGTCTTTACCCTAAAGCGCCATCAAAACAAATACAAATATATAACTATAACACCATCAAACTAAATTTGGAAAATACAGTTTTATTAAATACTTAGAATCTCAGGCTTCATAGATGCAATCATAAAACTAAACTTTTTTTTAGCGACAGGATGAGATGTGATCTAGCAGGTAAATTCTAAATTTAGTTTCTAATAGATTTGTTTTTAAAAAATATATATTTTTATTGATCTGCTTGTAACACGTGAATACATAGTCCCACAACTGGAACCGACCATGACCATTGTAACCATATAGCAGTACAAGCATTTTATGTCTGAAAAGTACAACCAACAAACATACCCTCAAACCCCCCCCGCCCCCACCCCACCCTTCCCGGCACTACACTTGAACACTTTACAACTTATACATCACAATTATGGCATCCCACATTGACAGACCCATCTCTTGCAATCACTTGCTGCCCTCTCATTTATGCATCATGTCTGCTGCAAGTCAGGGTTCCCAAGTAAGTACACAGTTAGCGGAGCCCAAAAGTCCTTCGGCCAAGAGGCCTCGGGTAGTTCCTCTGCATAGGCCCCCACCTGTTCTCTGCAGTATATCAAGTCCTGGACCCATTTTAGCACGGTTGGGGTGGTTTTGGCGCCCCAGCATCGAGCCACTGCCCATTTGGCAAACAGGGTCGAGACAGCGACAATTCGCCGCTTGCATGGCTTAAGCTGCTTTACCCATCCCAGTAGACAAACTTCAGGCGTACACATCACATTTTCTAACACAACCTCAGTGAACACTCTCGTTACACGAGTCCAGAATGTGAATATTTTGTCGCATCTCCATGCAAGATGCATAAAGTCTGCATCGTCCTGCCCACACCTCACACAGCATGCATTCTCCCACAGACCAAACTTCCGCAATTGACTTGGTGTATAATGTAACTGATGCAGGTATTTGAAATGAATGATGAGGAGGTTACAGTTTGCCGCCAATCGGCCAGTCAGCTCGCAGCAGAACTTCCACTGTTCCAGCGACAGTGAGGACCCAAGCACCGCACTCCATTTATTATAGGAAGGGTTTTCAGTGAGTTCCCTTTCTCTCAGTGACGCATTGTACAATTCAGTTATCAGACCCCTACGTTCTTCCCCCGCCAGCACCACCCGCAGCGCCATCAGTGTTCTCGGCTCTGCTGGATAATGAGGGAAAATAGCTCTGACCGCCTGCCGCACCCTGACATATGTGAAACCCAGCATCATACCATGATCCCGCCCACCCTGCAAGTCCAGAAGCGACCGGAACCGGCCGTTCTTATACATGTCTCCCAGCTGTCTGATCCCCGCTGCCCAAGGCTGCCTGCTCCTAAGTCGCGGAGATATCCGGGTGCGCAGCAAGCGGTAGCGCCGGGGCATATAAATAATCCATCTGTGCCCGGTTAGCCAGAGTCTTCCATGCCCACGCAGTGCACTGAACCGAGTTGATTTCAGTTCTCAGACCACCCCCCCCCTCCCGACAGCGCCGCCGCCACCAGAGGAACCGGGTTCGCAGTGTCCGCCTCAATTGTAGTATGTGGCTGGTACCGCTGCGGGAAGTACCAATAGTGCGCAAACTGCGCCTGCGCGCACAGATAGTACAGACGCATGTCATGCGCTTCAAAACCTCCCCGTTCAAAGGGCTGTACGAGCACGCCCCAACTGAATCTGGGTTTCTTGCCTCCCCAGACGAAGCTCGGTATGGCCGACTGAAGCGTATTAAATAATGCGATATTCAGCCGAATGGGGATGTTGACAAACAAATAGAGGAGTTTGGGCAATATCGTCATTTTTGTTACTGCAATTCTGTCCGCTAGCGATAGAGGCAACTTAGCCCACAGCGCCGCTTGGTCAGTGATCTGTGTAATGGCTCGGCCATAGTTCATGGAGATTACCCTGTCAGGGTCCCTATGCAGTCATATCCCTAAATACTTCACCGGGTCATTTGACCACGACAGCGGAAAATCCAGCTCCACCTCTTGAAAGCCAGCTGTCAACGGAAAGACTGTTGACTTTGCCCAATTTATTCTAATCCTGAATATCTCTCGAATTTCACGCAGTAACTCCGGGAGATGCACGGCAGGCTCATGAACATATAGTAGCATGTCATCGACATATAATGAAACCACTAGAGGTCTTTGCCGAAATCGCAGCGCTGCATGTGCATGCTTTTGGCGAAGTTTACAAGCCAAGGGTTCCAGCGCAAGCGAGAAGAGCATCGGAGACAGGGGGCATTCCCTGCCTCGTGCCTCTTCTTATGGGAAATGCATTAGAAACCCAGCCGTTGACGCGTACCCGAGCTTCTGGCTCATTGTAAAATAGCTGAATCCATTTAAGGAAAAACGGTGGCAGACCCATTCTCAATAGTACAGTAAACATATACTCCCATTGCAAGGAGTCGAACGCCTTCGCTGCATCAAGCAGCACTGCCACTGTCTGGAAATCCGACTCAAAGTAATGCAGAGTTGCGAAGATAGTGCACAGGTTGTGCGTCGTTGATCTAGTGGGTACAAATTCCGACTGGTCCGGGAGGACCAATTTGGGTACCAGCGGCTGCAGTCTATTGGCAATCATCTTCGCCAAGATTTTAGCATCTATGTTGATGAGGGAAAGAGGCCTGTATGAGTCGCACCTGTTTGCTGCCTTGTCTGGTTTCAGTAGCGTGAGAATGAGTGCTTCTTTGAGTGTAGGTGGAAGCTTCCCCGTATCATATGCCTCCGCGAAAACATCTAAAAGCCTAGGTGCTAGCTCATCTATGTAGGCCTTGTAGAACTCACTTGGGAGCCCGTCTAGGCTCTCTGCCTTGCATGTGGGGAGGGACATTATGGCAAGTTTGACATCCTCCACGTCAAAGGGCTGCCTAAGATACTCCCTCTGGCCCGCTGACAGCCACCCAAGTGCAATATCATCTAGGTATGTGCATATGTCGGCTGCAGGCAGCTGTGCCCTGTCACCATAAAGTTCAGAGTAAAATTCCAGCACCACCCTACTGATCTCAGGCGTGTTGTGTTGCGCCACCCCTTCCTTTTCCAGCATTTCCGTGATGTAATTCTGGCACCTTGGCGCAGCTAACTTCTGGGCCAGCGACCGCCCGGGCCTCCCCCCCCCCTCCCCATAGTATCGAGCTGTGCTCCGTCTTGATCTGTGCGCCAGCTCTTGGTCAACCGTTTCATTGTGCTCAGTCACAAGATTTCTTATGGAGGCGAGCTTTTCCGGGGCCGGGTTCTGCTCATACTCCCGTTCCAGAGTGGATATCTCTGCTGCAAGCCTACTAATTCTACGCCGCAAGTCTTTCAAGACTCCAGCCTGCGCGCTGATACACTCACCTTGGATTGTGACTTTAAATGATTCCCACAGGACACCTGCGCTGTCCACTGTGCCCTCATTTTCCCTATAATAATTTCGTATCGCCTCACCAATAGTGCTCTTGAAAACTGGGTTGATCAAGGAAGCCTGCTGCAACTGCCACATAAAAGGAGGCCTCTCGCACTCAGGGACTTGTAATTCAAGGAGAACCTGGGAGTGGTCCGAGAGCGTCCTGACCAAATGGCTAACTTGAACCGCCCATGTGCATGCCACCCCAGATGCAAGACAATAGTCTAATCAGGACCACGTCCCATGCACCGAGGATATGAAGGTGCTTTCCCGTGACCAGGGTGCCGCAGTCGCCAAATGTCATGAATGTCCCCTGCCTCCAACAACCCAAGTAGTGTGTCTGTCGCCTGCTTGTGCCATGCTGTCCCACTCCCTGATCTGTCTACATTCACGTCAAGGCAAATATAAAGTCGCCACCCCAGATTATCTCCGCAGGGGGGAACATGGAAATTCGACGCCAAACATCAACAAAAAAGGAAGGATCATCCACATTCGGGCCATAGACATTAACCAGCAGTACCCGCACGCCACCCAGCTTGCCCTGGACTAGCACCACCATGCCTTGCTCATCCGTCTCCGAGCTAATCATAGTGAAAGGAACACCCTTCTTGACGAGAATCATCACACCCCTAGAGTAGGAGGAGTAGGAGGCAGCCACCCGCACCCTGGCCCAACGTGTGCCCACATTCTTCTCTGAGATCTTTGTGAGGTGGGTCTCCTGCAAGAATGTGATCTGGACATCTAGCCTGTCCAAGTACGCTATAACAGAACGGATTTTCTTGGGGCTGTTTAAGCCACGTACATTCCAGGTAAGGAATTTTATGTTACCACCCATACTTACTACCCAGCATGATATAGAAGACATGGTGATGCCCAACATAGGAAATGAGCTGCAATGCTTCAGTTGCAATGCCATTGTGAAGTTCCCAACATCCCTTCCCCACCCCCCCCACCAACCCCCCGCCCACTTCAGCATCCCCAACCTGCTAAAGCCATCTCTGCACTGAGTAAACAATACCCCCCCAAATACAACATAACAAGCGCAACATGTGGGGTACTCCCATGTGGGGAGCGACAGAGTGCTACAAGCCTCCTACTGGAGTAGGAGGTGGCTGATCAGATCTACACCTTGTGCAATTATAGTGTAACCATGCATTTAGACAGTATGCATCCAAGTGCTCTCCCTTGCATATCATAGCCAGGTTCCCCAGTTCAACCTCAGAAAAAATGGTGCATTATACATTTGCTAGAGTCCATGCCCATATGCAGGTATCCGGAGCGAAAAGCATCTGGCCTCACGCGCACACACTACTGCTCCTCTTCAGCCGGGGTCTCGCGCCTTCTCCGTTTCAGCTTCTTTGCATGGTCCAGCGCTGCCTTAGTATTGGTGAAGATTTTAAAGTCCCCCTCCTGGTCGATTCTTAGGCGAGCCGGGTACAGCCTGGCATACGGGATCCCCTCCGATTGTAGTAGCTTCTTCACTGCGCCAAACTCCCTTCTCGCTGCTTGTACTGTAACCGTAAAGTCTGGGAAGAATGCCAACGAGTTCCACTGGTGTTCAATGGCACCTTTTTCTCTAGACATCCGCAAAACGGCGTCACGATCTCTGTAATTTAAAAGTCTAGCAATAATAGGGCGCAGATCTGCACCCGGGATTGGACTCGCTGCCAAGGATCGATGGGCACGTTCGATGATTAACATATTTGACAGGTTCTCGGGGCAGAAAATATCCCTTATCAAGTTCTCAACATAGGCCTCCATCCTGCCGGTGTTGGTGGACTCCGGAAGGCCCGTGATTCTAATGTTGTTACGACGGGACCTGGCCTCGAGGTCCTAGTTCTTTCTCCATGTTGAGGATTTTGCCAGAGACCTCACTGAGACCATCCTCCGTGGCAGAGACCCTTTGTTCAACCTCACCCATTCTCGTGCTGTGCTTCTCCAATTGGGCTGACATATGGTCCAGCCTTTGGTTCAACGCAGCCCTATTCCCCTCGATGGATTGGAGACTTCGCTGCATTGCCAGGAGCGTTGTTTCGAGCATGGATGGGGCCTCCCCCTGGGCGTCTGCCTCCGAATCCGAGGCCGCTTTTTGCTGTGCCTTACTAGGCTTCCGCGCGTCAAACGTGAGGCTGGGATTTATCTGTCTTCCCCATTATATGAGCCAAGTGAATCGATGCGGCAACTCCAAAGTGTATGCGTAGCAGACGCTGCTGCTGTTATGCTCTGCCCCGGACACCTCCCAACAGGCACGCGTTAACAGGCAGTTTCCCTATGTCAGGGCCCTCTGTGCCTGTACCTCCGCCAATGTCGTGTGTCTGCCAGCGGTTTGCTGATATCCACATGTGAGTATAGAGGAAGAGACTATTGTTCTAGTGTGTGCTAAAGAGCTAGCTGGGCCTGCAGTCCTAAGGATGCAAAGCGCCTCCAGGCCTCTTCACGGCCCCTCCGCAGTCACTGTAGCCTCAAAAGATTATGATAGCAGCGCAGAACTCCGAGCCCCAGGCCTTTCTCCCTGAGAAAGAAAAAAAAACGCTCCAGGCCAATGGTTTTGCGGCACTCCTAACAGCGCCACACTCCGCGCACCCCCAGCTGCCGGGGGAACCAGTTGCCTCCAGTGTCCGGCGCCACAATGCCAGTCGCTCCTTCAGGCCTCAGTGCCCCGCGCGCCATACCCGCCGGTAGCAGCTCGTAGGCCACGGCCTTGCGCCCAGGCCCGCACCCACCTCCGCAGCCGCAAGCCCAGGCCAGGCCGCACCCCCACTCACCGCGCCCGGCTCCCGACTCGTCAACTTTTCTGCGGAGCACTCCGATGGCTGCTGCAGGTCAACTCCGGCCGGCCTCCGCACGTCTCAGCAGCACCGCCGTCTGTTCAGCGGGCGCGCAGGGCCCCAGCACACTCTCCGTGCAGATCTCACAGTGATACAGCCCGGGAAGCTCCGATATGGCACACGGCCGTCTGCGGACCACAGGTTCAGCTCCGCTCGCCATCTCCTTGCACGCCGGTGGCTTCTACCTTTCAGCCTGCCAGCTTAGCGACCCGCCTCACCACAGGGATATGGCGGCCGCCATCTTGCACCCTCGACCTCCCTCTCGGCAGATTACGGCGTTTTACTCCTGCGCCAACGGTTCTTAGTGCCACAGCTTTAAACCGGGGTGTCCCGCCGGTCAGGTCCTTTGTTTTTTTACACCTGGATGCAGCGGATTTCGAGCAGATATCAGGCGGATTGTGGATCAACCGGGCAGAGCTGCACTACAGCGCAGCCATATTGCTGTGCGCCCTCTAGCGCCCCCATTTTCTAATAGATTTGGGTTCCAATTTAAGAAACCCCACGTCTGTGCTGTGTGAACCTAGGCAAATTACTTTATTTCCTTATATGTTCATTTCTTTCTCTCCTAAACCTAGGAACAATAGAACTCCAGAGAGTGGTATGAAGTGCGAGGGTTCCCATCCAAGAAAGGTTTGAAACATTGTGCACTTTTATATGATTTCTCTTAATGCACAATAACAGTGAGACTGACAGGGTGGGACCTGCAACATCAATCATCAAACACCTTAAGGTACATGATGAAAGGTATTCTACAGGTCCCTCACTATCAATGACAGTGCAAGTGCTTCAGTGGAGAGTGGAGGGCTGCTTTCAGGCCTGGTTTACTAATAAACTGCCGGAGGCCCACCCAACAAAACAACACAAAGCGTGCATGTATGCTGAGCTGCTCGGCCATCATGCATGTACTGTTATATGTTTCATTGTCATTTCATGGCTGTGTCAGAAATTGCATTTTAAGTAGACCCACAATGCTACAGACTGCCGGAGTGAAACAAACTATTTCTGGTGTGTCGAGCTACCATTAGTTAACTCTACGTGTATAACCAACAAAATTCACATTGTACAAAAGTTGTCTTTTCACTTACGTGCCCATCAAAAACAATAGGCATAATCTCTTTCAATGATCATCACTTAATGTATATTGATCCTCTCAGTATATCATCATCTGGTCCTTGAAAAACGTTGAAAGCTGCAATGTTCACTTCAGTCCAGTGTTGAGCCAAAATGTAAACATGATTCAGTAAAAATATTTATTTATTCCACTGTCTTAGATAAACAAATGAATTCAAAACCTTGAATTTTTCCTCACTGAAAATGTAGAACTATACCTGCTGCTTGTGCCGTGATTCGGGGGTTAAGATTCAAAATGAAGAAATGGCCAACACTTGCCGTAAAGAAGTGATTGAGCATGTAACATATTTAGGTTTGCCATAAACCACTGTAGAGGTTTTCTTTATGTACTTACTTGTTTTAAGACTGAAACAATGGAAGAAAATACAGAAGAAACAAATGTAATCACATTAAGCATATATTGTCCATGACCTGTTAGTTAGGGTAAAAGCTACATTGAGCCCAGTGTATGAACCTATGTTACGGCAAAACCAAAAATGCCCACAAAAGAGCAGCAGATTGTAACAAATAGCCTGACAACTACCATGATGCCAGGGGCAGAATAGTGGCCAAACAAACGTGAGCTGATAAAAGTCTAAGCCCTTTAATTTTCAAACAAATTCACAAGTCAAGGTGATATTTCATTTGCATTATTGAACCAAATATTTCACAGACAGAGAACTGTGTGGAGGGAAAGACTGACCCTCACCCTCTCCCATGG
Organism: Calotriton arnoldi; assembly: GCA_963921515.1. Classification (NCBI taxonomy): domain Eukaryota; kingdom Metazoa; phylum Chordata; class Amphibia; order Caudata; family Salamandridae; genus Calotriton; species Calotriton arnoldi. Next base: position 3,537,751 of record CAWUFW010000795.1, read on the forward strand.
AAAGGCTGTACCTCTTGGATTACACCTTCTTCATCAAAGACGGACATTGTGACCTCTACATTTTTGGGCGTCTTCTTCTTCCCTTTATCAAACTCCCCTTGGACCAAAGTGATGTAAATGTCATTTCGAACATCACCTGGAAGAAAATAATATATTTTATGGTTAACCAAACACTATTTAGGTGATAGCATTTCAGATATCATCTGTGAAACCATATGAAACTAAAGGTTGAATTTAAAAGATATATTGCTGATTCAGAAAGTGGCACCAGGGACACTGTAGCCTTCGATGAAATCCTAGGAATGAAAAGATTCAGACACATGGTTTCTCAAACAGGTTCAACATGTTATAAACAGAAAAACTCCTGATAATTACTGTATATTTCCCCAAATCTTTAAATTAACAATTTTGTAATACAATATACAGATCCTAATATTGCACAATGGATTAATTGATCAAAGCTTACACCTGATTACATCTACATCATTACAATCCAAGTTTAGTATTTTCTTGAGTCATTTCAGCATACAATGGGTGGAAAGAAAATGAACTGCCAAAAAGACTAAACAAACTATGCAAGATTTCCAATCTAGTAGAATTATGCAACATTCATGTGTCTTCCATGGGTTATGCATTAGTTCTAATTTTAGCCCTGAAAGTTCAGATTCACCTTCAATCACACATTCACCCAATAAAACATTGCCTTGGACTGGCCTGATGCTATGGCTAGCCATTTCCAACTTACTTTTTAACACATGCAACAATGAAACACCAAACAGGGAACAAATAGAGAACACCACAAACTTGTAGACCCTTAAATAAATGTGAGTGAAACATTACCTTTAAATTTCAAACAACTTAAAGTTGATCACCTGGAACCTTTGTTTAAAAGCTTTATTTCTGAAGTTTAGGCTACAACTAAACAAAAAGCTAAACCAACCAAACCCCATTACGTGAAAGATTGGTATACAAAAGTATTCGCAGTTGCCAAATCTATCTTTCCCTTACTCATCATGTTCATCAACAAACATCTAATTCAGACCTACAGACAATACCACACAGGTGTTCACATATAAAATGAACATAAATGTTCAACAAAACATATCCACAAAGATACACATGAACAAAAACATAACTGACAATCTGCCACTTCAAGTAACTCATTAATGAGATTGTGTTATACTGGTGTTTAACATGTAAGTAGTATTTAGGAGAATCACAATTTATTGCAGAACTTCAACAACGTTGATGGGTAAAGCACATGATAACAAGCTGGGTACAGGAAAATTCAAACTTATGTCACTTTCATTGTCAAAAAGCTCAACAGCACATATGTTCCACACAGGTAGTAGTCCTCTATTACTCACCTAGAAATACATTTTCATGTCTCCTCCCACCTTCACAACTCTTTCAACATCCTCCTGCCTACCATCTTTAACTACATTATCTTTGCCTTTCTGCATAGAAGCAGAAGGAAACAACTTCAACTAGAAAGCAAGTATTTTTCAGGCTGGCATCCATGAGCACCATGAACAATGTGGAGATTTGTTTCTGTTGTAAACTTTTCATGATGCAATTAATCCCTTTTTAACTTTCACCTACCAGCAGTCCTGTTAAGAATTTCAACTAACTGTCCACAGAGGAACTTGCAGGTCACATACCCTACCAAAATTTCTAGATATCCAGACACAGCTATCCTATGTAAACGTCTCAATGTAGGGCAGCACCTGTAGTGGAGTGAGGAGTGGTATAATAGTTCAGGGACGGAGCCAGGGGTCTCCAACCTTTTCTGTAGTGAAATCTACTTCTGATCAGTGAAAATCATTGTGAGCTACTGAAGGCTAAGCAACTTGTGCATTGTTATCAAATGCCCCCACACCCAGCTTAATTGGCTTTAAGAGCCAGATGCTATGGTTTGAATAAAATACTTTGACTAAGGCACTATGACAGGGCTGCCATGTGTGTCAGTGAGAGCGTGGTCTTTGGGAATGTATGAACATGTGTGCATATAAATTGGATATATGTGTACACGTGACTGAGAAACCATGTTGTATGTACTTGTGGCACAGGACATACCTTTCACTATATGTTGCACCGTTACATGTATAACACAAAAGTGAGAAATTCAAAGTGCAGAAAAATGTTCTGCAAAAATGTATAGAACATTATACTGCACTTTTTTATTCCTCCAACTTAAAATAATGGCTGTATTTTTCACTTATAAATATGAAACTGTATCGAGAAAATTAAACTGAAGAGTTAACTTTGTTTATGTGGATTCCATAAAACGAATCATTTATATTTTCTACCATTTCCAAGTGTCATAATTACAAACACCAAGCATCTTGCTCCTAGTGGCCTGTAGACATGGTGCCATATTTATAACAGAAAATTACAATTATTTAAATGGAAGGAATTTTAAGTGAATAAACATGCTTCATAAAACATTAAGAGGTATTTGGCTTAATTGAAAGTGGAGAAAGACATGAATACTAGATGTTTCACAAAATGTTTTTCATTGCTTTGAGTTTCTCCCATTTTATAAAAAATGACTATTTTTCAGTTGTAAATATGGCACAGTGTCTACTGGCCAGTGGGAGAAAAGGCCTGCTGCTTGTAAATGCGACACTTTACAATGGGATAAAATTAAAATTAAGAGTTAATCATTAAGGTAACTTTTCATTTTCATTTTCTCCCATTTAAGAGCATTCAGAAACATCATTTTGTTCTCACGCTCCAATATTGAGTCGACAAGGACTTTTGTTTAAGAGTTAAATACTTCAGTGCTTCACATCTGTGACCCAGCCTGGCCCATAAATCTGAGTTAGCAATGTCCATTAGCAGGCTCTGCTATCTGCAATCTGACAATAATAATGCAAAGTAAACAGTCTTCTTTTAACGTTACAAGCAAAATGTGACCTTGTGCTTATTTAAAAATGAACTCAAGGCTGGGAGCTACTTTGAAGATGTCTGGGAGCTACTGGTAGCTCACGAATGACTGGTTTGAGACACCAGGGTTAATCATCCCTGATAGCCCACTGAGTACAATCCTTGTTGATTCTGTCAACATCTTCAACTAAACCATTCACTTCACTATTGATTATCACAATAAAGGACAAACCCGTTAATACATACATTTAAATGTACCATGCCCCACACAATTTTAGGGGTGCATTCATAAGACCTCTGCTAACTCAAAAGGAGACCCAACCATTGGGTCTAATTTAAGACCTTTTGGGACAGAGGTATTCTGCTTGTCTCTGGAGAGGGTGCTTTCCCTGCCTGATGCTGATCTCCAGGCAAGTCACTTAAAAGTTACTGTATGGTTTCTAGATCCCTACCTCAGTGAGCATGACAATCATACATGTCCATTGAAGGTCTCCCTGTTTACATGGATTGAGACCCTAGAGCTTGGCTCTGAGGTCGAAGGAAGGCATGCATAGTGCACCCCTAATTTCACAGAGAGTGGCTACTGCCCTCTCTACAGACTGTGATAGACTGACAGTGGTAGCAGCAATAAATGAATAGTCAGGGATACCTGCTTCCCTGTATTCTAACAAGGGTGGACGACTAGTGCAGTCTTCCATGCCTGTGGTCCTGTTGCCTTTATCTACCTGATGTGTGTTTGAGAGCCTGTGGGTGTACTGGGAAAGAATGGTGAGTTGAGCCATTGTGTGTAATGTGAGCTGTTCTGCTGCACATTCCAGCTTCCCCATACCCCTCCCTTTTCTTTGGAGAAACCTGGAGGGGTAGACACTCTCTCTTATCTGTGTTTAGCTGCACCAACTCTGCTAGGAGGAACCTTTTCTGTTGGGTGATGGTCAGTGCCCCCTGGTCTGGAGTTAATTAACATTCCTCTCTGGGGAACATCTCAAGCTGGTACGAGGGAAGACAGTAGGTCATGCTTTGCATGCTTTGGACATGCAGTGAACATGCCTCAAATGTGCTTCACAATTGGTGGGGCACCCAGGATTCAAAAGTAGCAGACCCTCTGAATGGATCAGCCTATCAATCAGAGGTCTAGCATTAGCGGTCAGTGGTTGTTCAAGACTGGTCTATCGCTTGACAAGGTGGCCGGCCCACACCGGGTCAGTCCAAGGAAGCCAGCTGTGGCCCGTGGTGTGAAGGCAAGATAATTGGCTTTCTCACCGCGTCTGAAACTTGAGGAAGCTTTCTCTAGGACTGATGGAAAATGCTGCAATGGAATATGCCAGTTTGACAAGGAGTTAAGGCATCGGTCAACATCAGTCAGAGAACCAGCTGTTCCTGTGAGGCTTGTGGAGCTGGCACTTTGAACAAGGAAATTGCAGACAGCTGCTCAAGATAAGGAAGCATGCAGCACATCAACAGAGGCAGAGGGAGACGGGGGAAGCATGATCCCAGTCCTTAAAGGTGAGATCACTTCGCCCAGACCACTCTCCTGTGCAGTGGGAGCCTGTGTGGTACTTCCAGTTACAATCTGTAGCTGGTGACGAGTGTCCTTTGGTACAGGTCCTCACCTTTCCTGACATCTGGGGGTAACAGGGTGTACTGGCACTCTGGCCAGCCACTACCCTCTTACAGCTAACCAGTGGGTACTGGAATAGTGAAACTCCAGTGTACTGTGCCAAGACATCATGCACCTGTGATCAGATTCCTGACGCCACTTGAGCGGTGTCCTCGATAAGGATAGGAGGGCACTTCGGTTTCTTTGGGTGGTGGGTTATGGGGCTGATCAAGAACAATTTGAGTTCACAGCATATGCTGAAACTATACCATTTCACTACAAGGATCGGTATCATAGCTCTAGCAAATGAGAGCAACCGTGTGCAACATGGTCTGTAATATGCAATACTAATGGTGTGTCTACATGTTAACTGTGTTTTTATAGTGCTTAGCATCTAGGCGGTATAATACTGTTCAGGGTCAGAACTCCAACCCAGAGGGATGTAGACACATCAGGTTTTCACTGTATGTGTGTATTAAAGTACCTTTCTTTTATAAAAAGTAAAGCACTGACTGGACATTGATTTTATCACCTGGTAGTACAGTGTGCACTGTATTCTGAATGTCTAACCCCACCTCGCCTCCTTGAGTAAGCTTTGGACTGCTCTGTCTCGCTACCCAGAGTGAGTCAAGTGCTGGAGAGGAGTACTTGGCTATCTAGTTTTGGGTCCACTCGTACTAAGGCCCCAGGACACCAGAGGGGAACACTCCAGTTGATGCGATTAGAGCACAGTAAACCCTGAGTGCTCTGGTGACTAGGAAGCCGGGTCTAACAAGACCCATCTGTAAACCAATACTTTCTGAACTAGTTGCTTAAAGGATTTACAGATGGTAACATACTATCTGATGAGGTACAGCCAAGGCAGTGCAGTAAAGCATGTTGTCTTATCACAAATACATTTTTGTAATCCAATTGTTTGGATGGAAATAGAGTCTAAAAATATTTCAAGTTAACACATGACTGGATGTATTATAGACTTTGACTTGTTGCTAATAGTCTTCTGCAATGATGCCAACACTTTAGGGTAAGCATGGGTCCCCAACTTCGCAAGCAAGTGTTCTCAGGTGCTGAACTGGGCTTTGCATTCCTCAGACGTGCCATATATCAAAAGCTGATGCTGAAGCAGCCCTACTATAGACTCTGCTGATGATCGAACAGTCTTCAGTTTCACCACTAGCACTTGTAATTCAACTACTTATGATTCCAGTCAACGACAGGTATGGGAGTGCAACTCATCCATTCAGGGCGGGTCCAGGGTCTGGATGCTAACAGGAGCCCAAAATAATAGAAGCTGGTGATGGTGCAGTGCCTTTATACTCTAACCCGCAACTATTTATGCAATCTTTCGATTGCTTCCTTAAGTTTAGCTACTCCAGCGTACACTTTATTAGTAGATGTTTGGCCTTGACTCAAAAGGCAACGTTATCAGATGCTGGTCTGGGCCTTGCTTATTACTAGAAGTGCCATATAACTGAAGCTGCCAGTAAAAGAGAGTAGTAGTGGTGGGGCTCATGCAAAGCAGGCAACGTATGTTGCTGGGGTCCGGGTTACCAGCTGCTGAGCAGCTGGCATGCCGTGTTGACCTACTTTTGTGAAATGTATTTTGTGAGTTATTATCTAAGGCTGAACTGAAAGTGACCCTTTGTTTGCCAACCCTATCACAATGGAACAAGAAAGCAGTGTCTGTGTGAAATAGCTGAATTAGAAGGTCAGAGGGGTTTAAAAAATCTTTCTGCTAATCACGTTACCAACCCTGCCAAACTATTATAAGCTAAGAATTTGAGCATGCTCAAGGATTGGCACTGGAATAGGCCCTGGTTCCAGATGTTTATTTAATAAAAGTGACAACACCCCCTAAGAGTGCTCACTGATATTTATAGAGAACCAGCCCAGCTCCTATCCTTTGGCAAACCATAGATCAGGGTTACATCCATGGAAGTGGTATGCAATATGACTGGTGAATCTAATGCTCCCTAGTCTGCCCAGCTTCCCTTTGCAAGGTGCTCATTTGCTGACACCTAATCCTCACAAGGCAAACTGGAAACAGCACAAAGAGATCCCACTGAACATTTTTCCCCTATCAAAAACTCTCCGAATATCTGATACTTTCTTTTTAAGTAATTGGACCATTGACCACGTCCCGCTTTTCTAACTTTCCTCTCTAGCAAGATAAGAATAGAACCAACATATCCCTGTACTTGCAACTTGTAAAGCTGTACCTGACAACCAAATTTTATCTTTCATTCAGGAGCATCTTGAAGAGATGTTTGATTCTCAAATTGTGACAAAGGTAGGGATAGACTTACAAAAAAGATGGATAAAGATGTAATCACTTTGAAAATCCCATTGAGTGATATAATAGTACTTTTCCGCCAACGTTCCATAAAGTGACTATAGATCCTGACCACACTTGTGAGCCTCTATAAGACTCAAACCAAATTTGTCAGCTCATACTATTTTATTAGTCTCTTTAGTTGCCCACTATATGCGATACAATCCAAATTAACTGATACAAGGGACCAACTTGATTTTGATGTTCTTAATTACTCCCTATATATGCAAAATGTTTCAGCCCTTTTGAGAACAGTAATGAAATCATAGATGGCTATGAACGCATTTTTCGGCCTTTGCTCATTATTAACTATACGGAGGTTGGTAATAAAGAGTCTAAAGGGGGAAATCTATGACTAACTAAATCACTAACTCCAGTGAGAATGTGCCAGTAGTCTCTGATGCCTTATATGTAACTCAACTGCAATTCAACTGACCTAAAAGCAAATCATAAAGTAAAGAAAGGAACAGTAAAACGTGGTCAGATTTCAAGCAGAATCAGATTCCCAAAAATGAGCTTGACATGAAGAGTGGAATATATGTGGGAACTCTCGACTGAAGGAGATCTATCCTGTCTTTTCCAAACTTAAAGAATAAGCTTCAAAAAAGAGTAATTCTGTCAGGAACATTGGATAAAGTGAAGTTGAATAAAGTTCATATCCCATGCCTTGAATAACTTGGCAATTATTTCCACGGGGAATGAGAGAAGGCTAAATACTGATAAGAGAACCAAGAGTCTGACTCTTGATAAAAATGGAGTTGTTGGCTGACTTTGAGGTCAGATTGCCCCAAATGCCAAAGGGGTTACAAGTTTCTATTTTTCCTTCAAACTCGCACACTCTGGCACTGCACTGTTCATGCACATTTGCCCTACAAGGTTCTATTCCACAAATACTAAACAATAAAATCCTCTAAGCCCTAAGCATACAAGATTAGAATCTGCCATAGCTACATTTGGTTTCATTGTTGTGCTTAATATAGTCTTGAAACAAGGGTGACTTACTACTGCCACTCAACGAGAACAATGACGAGAGGCACTTTTCTGATGTGTGAGGATGACATAACTTTACTATGCTGAAAACATAGCATAATATTTGAATGCTCCTCGAATCCATCCACCAAGTCAAAGTTTTTCATGTTATCCCCCTTTATCATGGGGCTGGTATTAGTGAGCCCATCCAATATTACAGCAATTATTTTAAAACAAATGTGGATAATGATGGAAGTGATATGCATAATGGTACAGTGGGTTCTGTTTTTGGCCCTGACAAGTCTATATTGTAATCAACTTTACATACCTACCCCTACACCATACATGCAGGCCTGTGTTATTTCTAGCAATGTTTGCTCTTCTGCAGATTTGTCTTAAAATGTGGCATGTATTTCTAGTTGTCTAGCACAGTCTGATCCTACAATTTGATACTAACAGTTTATATGCTCAATAAAGTATATACATGATGAACAAGTAACCACAGTTTCTTCACCTTAGAATATCCAGCGGGCCTACACTGGATCAGGAGAATTATTCAGCAATGCCCTAATGCTGACCGGTGTCCTCAAGTCATTCCACGTTGATTCCATATCACCCAGTAAGTGACAGAGCACTACCCCTTTGCACTGATGTTAGTTTCTTGTCTTTTCCCTTTCCTGCTGGGTTGGGAAGGACAAACAATCTTTGAAACATAAAACAATTGTTTGCAAATTCAGGTAATCACTAACTTGGAACCTGTTTAGATGCTAAAAACAGGCCACTCCACAGAACTGGCAGTGAAGAATCTGCAGTTAGATAGCATACACACTCTCAAAAAGAGTGTTAATGAAGCTAAGTAACTTGTAGTAAAGCAGTACTTCCCACAAGTGGAGTATCCGTGGAGTGGACTGAAAGCAAAAAGTCCAGCAGAACGGATTCTGCAAAGTGTCCTTCCTGTCAGAAATGGCTGTCATTTCAGTAGTATTTCACTAACGTATGCACCGATGTCCATGTTGCAGCTTGGCAGATATCAAGGACAGGCACTCTGCGAGTCAATGCATTGGTAGCGGCCTGGGCCCTGGTGGAATGGGCTCTCAGAAGTTCTGGAGGATGCTTCTTGGCCAGTGTGCAGCAAATCCTAATGCAGAGAACTATCCACCTCGACAGGGTTCTTTTGTGCACAGCCTTCCCTATCTTTCTGGAAAACCCCGCAAAAGTTGATCATCCACTTGATGGCCTTTTGTAGGAGTAACAAATAATCTTAAAACCTTTTTGGGGACCAAACTCTCTTTTGAGGGAAGAATAGAACGCTGGTAGAGTGACTGGCTTCCTGACATGAAAGGGAGGCACCAACAACATTAAGCAAAAAAGCTGCCCCAGTCCTCAGCACCAATTTGTTTGAAAAGAAGGTGGTGTAGGATGGCGGCAATAAAAGTGACTACGGTTCACTCATGGGATGAGCTGACCTAATTGCAAGGAGGAAGACAGTCTTAAAGTCAAAAGACACAGCGAGAAGCTATGCATAGAACTGAAAGGTTTTCAAACGAGGAATGTCAAGATCAAGTTACGGTCCATCTGCAGGATCGCGAACGTTCTGGGAGGGAATAAACTTGCATAACCTTTAAAAACCTCACTGCAGGTGACTTTAACAAGGACGATTGGTCCTGTAATGTAGTATGGCCGAAAGAGCCAACAAATAACATTTTACTATGTCCACTGCAAGGCCTTGCTGGGTTAAAGGCAAAACAAACAAAATAAACTTCTGCCAACTTCGCTTGTATGAGGCCAGGATCCCAGGTTATGAACTTGTCCCATTTCGCAGGAGTGAAGGATTTTGTGAAATGGCATCTGGTGGCAAGGATACCATCCACAACTTTAGAAAGCCAATCAATCTCCATGGTGATTTAAATTGCAAAGGTTTGGATAAAGGCCCCAGCCCTGTTGCTGAGACAGGCGGTCCTCCTGAAGCGGTAGCCTGATCAGAGGACAGATGCTTAGGCTCAGGAGTTCTGGATACCATTCTCCAAGCCCAAACTAAGGCAATTAGGATAACTTGGGCCTGGTTGTTCTTGATTTTCTTCAAAACTTGTGGCAGGAGAAGTAGTGCGAGGAGGCATGCAGGAGTACCTTGTCTCATTCCAACCAGATTGCATCTCTTAACAAAAGCTCTTGAAGAAACTCCAGCATGCAAAACTGTTGACGCTGCACATTCTCTTAGGTGCCAAATAGATCTAGCAACAGTGGGCGAATTTGCTCTACGTCACCTCAGGATGTACACACCACTCATGATCTCCTAGATGAAGCCTACTTATTTTGTCCACTCAGGTATTCAGGGACTCTAACAACTGGCTGGTGACCAGAAATATCTTCTGCTGCTCCTACCACCTCCAAAGGTGCAAGGTCTCATGGCACAGGCCCCAGGAATCCACTCCTCCCTGCTTGCTGCAGTACCATATGGCAGTGCAATCATCTGTCAGAAAGTGCACAGACAGCAGGAAAGCATTCAGGTCTAAAAGGACATGCTGTAGCTCTAGTAGGTTGAAGTGGTCCTCTACTGAAGAGCCCAGGTCTCTGATGTCCATATACCCCACATTAACCCCCCAATCCAGCAGTGATGCGTCAGTCACTACTGTTAGCTCTGAGTGGGGACGAAATGTGACCTGTCACAGGACAAATTGTGATTGGGCAGCCACCAACGTAGAGCTTGACCCATCTGTTTGAGACCTGGATGGTGTTGGAAAGGTGGCCTTGATGATGGGTCTATTGGGATTTCAGGTTCCTCTGTAGGGACCACTGTGCCACCTGGCATAGTTGACAGGGAGGATGCATGAGGCAAAAAGGCCAAGAACCCTCAGCGACACCCTCAATGACATCGAGAATCGAGCCTGAAACATCGGATCCCAACATGAATGTCCCTGATCCGCTGGAGAGGAGGACTCACTGTGTACAGGATCACTCATGAAGGGAAACCTCTGGGAGGGAACAAAGTGGGACTTTGGCTCATTCATTTTCTAACTTAAAGATATTAGGAGTTTCTGCCATTGTACAGATGTGGTCCACAACTAAGTGCAGTGAGCAGCATTTAACAGCCAATTGCAAAGGTACGCTATAGGAACTCCCGACCCCCAAAGATGGGCAGCGACCACCATCCTTCACTTTTGTGAACATTAGAGGTCAGGCGGAAGGGGAAAGTGGTGGATTCAAAGTGTTTCTGGCCCACCGTAAAATGTAGGCAACGCTTCTGGGCCGGCAGGATGCCTATATGAGAATACACATCTTGCAAGTCCAAGGACACCATCCAGTATTCCATATACAGAGCAGATAGGATCTTGGCTAATGTAAGAAGCTGAATCAGTCCTTGTGCAAGAAGGAGCTCACTGGTTGATGGTCCAAGAAAAGTCTTGGGCCCCGACTTTTTTCCAGATGTGAAAACCGCAAGAATAACAACCCAGCCTTTCTCTGAATCCGGTAGCCTCTCTAAGGCACCACTGGTGTGTAAAATGCATATCTCCTTCAACAGGGCAGATTGATGTGAGCATTGTATTAATGGTCTTTTAAATCTGAAGTCGAAAAGAAAGGCCCAAGGCAGAAAAACATCCAAAAAGCTGAAGCACAGTTTAAGATCAAACAGCGAGGCAGAAAATAATGATTCTACAATGTTGCTGGAATCAGGGGCATAGGCAAAGTAGATGAGCTTGGCAGTCCTGCCATCAATAGCTCTGCATCAAGAACATTGACAATAGGCAATTCTTTTTTTTAAATCTGATTATTTTATAACAACATTCAGAGGTAAAGCTGCAACTGCAAGCATAGAAATACAATGTCATACATTGGCCCATATCTACTCATTCACCAAAATGAGAATTTTAGATCAAGTTGGCAGGCCACAACCCTGACTAATGGTCACCAAAAAGAGAGCCCGTACCAGTGGTTCTGTCCTCGCCTCAACATTTTACACCCAGAAACATCATCCAAACCCCCTTTCGGATCCTCCTTTGAACTCCTCCACAGACCCTACATTTTCTCAAACCTGCGAGGACAGTCCCTGGCCCTGTAAACTTCTGCTCTCATATATCAGTGTAAATTGGATTCCAATTCAGACACTGTCGGAATTGTTGCCTCTCCCCAATATCGCACTATGTCTCTCCTCGTCACTATCAGTGCCTCATTACAAATAAGGAGATTGTATCTGTCCAGTGTCTGCTCCTTCCAAATGCCCAGCATTGCCATCTGGGGGCAAGCACAGTGGAGCAATCTATGAACAGGAATATCCATTCTGCACTGTCTCCCATTATTCCTGTATCCTCAGGCAATTCCACAAGATATGAACTGGTGTTCCCCGCTGTCTGCAGCTCCTAGGGCATTAGACACTGTCCACTTTTCCATCTTGTACAATCGGGTTCTCATATAGTATGCCTTTAAAAAATCCTCAGCCGGACCAGACAGAACCCAGCACAGATCGCCACCTCTAGAAGATCTCTGCAGGCTACCCCATGCGTCAATTTCCAATCTCTCCAGATCCTGTTTCCATTTGCTGTGCTGGGCATCAAGGGGTGGCACACTATTCGTGAGCAGCATAGCACAAATCTGCAAAATCGCATGATTGTGTAGTGTGGTCCCCAGTATTCTAATGGTCAGCGGTGTCTCTTCTGCTGTGTTGCATAGGACATCAACATAGCCCAGTAGGATGTGTTTCACCTGCAGGAACTGAAGAAATTAACTCCCTATCAATTTAAAATGTCCCCAGATTACAGGAAACTGTACCATCTCTCCAAACTTCGCCCAATTTCGAAATGCCCAGCAGGTCCCACTTCTTATGGCCCTCCACCTGTCGCAGTTGTGCCAATATAGCAGACTCCCAGAGTGGTGTTTCAAGAATTACCCGGTCCTTCTACCCCAGTGTCCTCATCGCTTGCTGACAAATCTTGACCAACACAGCTACTGGGCCTGGCAATCTGATTGATTTCCCTTCCCTGTCACACAGAGCTGACAGAGGTACCCTCCCAGATCCATGGCTCTCCTATTCGCATATGTTGACGGTTCCTGTTGTGTTGCAAAAGTCTAGTTGTTGACAATCAGCAATTGGGCTGCCCAGTAATACATACTCAGGTTAGGGAGGGCTTTTCCATCCCTAACCCCCCCACCGTCTACTGGCTTCTAGTCAAGGCGGAGAGGGCTATCTTACACAATAGGCAATTCTTGCACTTAGAAGCTGCACAAGAGGAACAGCGTCAGTGTTTTGTGCAAGCCGGAAGCAAATTAAGTCCACCATGCCAGCAAATACTGTAACTATTCCAAACAAGGCAGTCAATGTACTTCTCCAAGGGCCTACGGACTAAACAAAGTACTTTCAGAGAGACTTGGAGACTGGAAGCGGAACAGAAAGTGGAATTCTCGCATGGCATCACACTTTTTCTCTCATCTGCAGAGCGCAAGCCCTCAAATGAATGAACTGCAAGAAAGACAGAAAGCCTTTGTGTAAGTAGCCGTCTGGCACACACTTGTCTGCTATCACGCATATGGAATGGCCTGAGAAGCACTAGGAGAAAGGCTGCTGCCAGCCAGAAATCTACGTTTGCATCTTGGCACACACATTCTCAAAGATCCTCAGCCACAGAACACTTTTCTTCACCTTGGATCGAAAAGCTTTGGCATGGGAAGGATATTGGCAGCCCAGACAACTTGTTTCCATTTGTGGATGTAACCAACATTGATCTGTTAAAAGAACATAATGACCCAGTAGTATAGTTTCAGAAAATAACACGGTCTTCCGTTAAAAGTCTACATTTAGTAAGGCATAACAATCACAACCAGTAAATCTGCTAACTAGGAGTGAAAAGAGGCATGTGTCTCCACTCATGCAAACGTGCAGTGTCCATCTTTTTATCAGGCATTTTTAGAGTCTTCTGGCAGGCAACTCATGTCTTCAATTGACGTGCAAGGACCCGAAGAGGACTACGTGACTTAAACCTACTTGCTGGTATGAAAACACTTGCAGTGGCCACATGCGGAATAATTTATATGGAGTCTCAAACTTTAATTAATTTATCTTGTTTATCACACTCTCACTATTTGACGTTTCTGGCACATTTGTGAGCTTTTTCACAAGTTCTGTAGTTCAAATATATGGATGATTCTAATTTGTTTTAATTTTCAGAATCTTCTGTATTAATAAATATGTACAAATGCAATTCTACCAACTTTTTCTCAAAGGCAAGCTACAACCTTTAACTGAAGAAAACGTCCAGAACAGCAGTCTATTCATTATTGAAACCAAGACACCCTAAGTAATTTCCTGTTCACGATGAGCATAGCAGAGTTCGCAAATGTTCACTTACAGGAAATTTAAAATGCCATAAACAGACTTCTGTAAAAGGATCCTTATGAGGTTCCAGTGCTTGATGCCCGTACCCCAAGACACACACGCCAATATTTATCTATAGAACATTCACCTATCTAGAGACTTCATGGTGCAGACATTACTCCAGCACCCACAAATATCTAGCAAGAACTGAGCTCAAGAAGTAGAAAAATTACCAGGGAAATAGTCAAGCTTTCAATTTAATTAAAATAAAAAAAAATAAAAAAAATATATATATATGGGGAGAGTCTGGGGTGCTACCTGAGACAAGAATGGGAATAGACCACAGTAACTTCATATCGTCGGTCACAGGTCTAATTTGTTTGTGTCACATGCAATAGGCCCAGCCACACAAATGAGGTACCGATTTAATCAGAAGAAGTGTGAAAACGCTGGGTGGTAGGAAGTTTGATGATCCCTACAGATTTTAGCAATTTCCCTCACAGACATGCGAGTAAAAAGCATGATTGTAGACTAAGTTTGACGTTCTCAGGGCTTTCTAGGTAAGAAAACATTGTTCACCACTCTAGACCACTCTTCCTGTCTAGTTTTCATAAATGTTTGAGTTTAGCTGGTTTCCCTGGGTGATGGCCAAGACAGGCCTAAATACTACTGCTACCTACAGCGCCAAGATGGATAATCTTTCAAGGTGAAAATATCTTGTCTCCAAGTTGCATTTTGGGGCCCTTCCTGTAGCAAGGAATAGGCCCACCCACACAAGTAGGGTACCAATTTGAATAGAAGAAGTGTAGATACACAAAATAGTATATCATTTGTTATTATAAATCCAATTTATCTCAATTGTTTGGCTTGTAAATGTAAATCAACGTTCAAGAAAGTAGTCATTTTGCAAAATGCCTTCTGAATCACATTTTATTAAAGGTAACCACAGCTGTGCAAATCGCTCTTATTCCTAAACTCCGTATCATGGGCACATTTTAAAAATTCATAGGTTTTCTCCATCCCCATTTTTCATTCATTAGATTCCACCATATGAACTGAAACATAATCGACACATCGAAAAATCATTATAAGTTGCAGCTCAGCTGTTGGCTCCGAGTATTGCGTGCTTTTAGGCAACCAACAAAACACTCTATAGCCTTGTGGCCAGTGGGAACTGATGGACATAAGGGCATATTGTTTCTGTAAATCGCCATAAGGGCAAACAATTACAGATGAAAACGTTTTCACCCATTATTATATTTTTCGGACTTATTTTCATTAATTTTTATTTCAACAATTAGTTTATTTGGGAAAACCAAGGGTGTTCTACACGAAAGATCCCTTTTTAAATATGGTATTTTCTCTAGTTTTCAGAAATGTGCAGCTTTCCAGGTTCACCCATGGGTTTCCATCCATTTCCACCCCAAACAGGAAGTAGATAGTCATAAAATAGGAAATATCGACTATCACTCAGCAATTTTTTTTTTAAATAAATCTTTTTATTGTAACAGAGCAGAATCACGCCTTTACATCATCAATATTGCAAACACAGTTACGCATTAGCACCCCTTCCCCCCCAGTGTATTGCCAATGGGCCTCGCAGGGCTGCTGTCCTCTTTATCCCCTGGCATGCTGTTGTTACCATCAGATGGTTTCTGCTTGAATCATGGAAGGAATTGTGTCACCCACAGGAGGTGTACATGGACTCCCCCTATATACATTCCATTTGTTCCAAATTTTACCCCACTTTTTCGGACATCCTCTTTGCACATAGACCGTTTTCTCCGCCACCATGCACCAGTCCATATCTCTCTTCCAGTCACGAAGCAAGGGCGGGGAGGAGGCCCCCCAGTGGCGCGCTATATTTCTTTTTGCCAACATAAAGCCTAGGGTAACCCAGGTTTGGTCCGCCCTCCCCAGGTTTGTGTCCTCCCACACATTCAAAAGGCACCATTTAGGCGATATTGTAAGCTCTTCTCCCACCACCCCCGACATGCAAGCGCCTGCCAGTAGTGTTGAATCACCTGACACGTCCATATCGTATGGTAGAATGACCCCATCCCTTCACATCCTCTGTTACAGGTTACTTCCGCCCTAGGTCCCATTTTCACGAGTGTAGTGCATGAAATGTATACCCTAGGCAGTATTTTGTTCTGGACTAGTCGGAACCGGGCCCTGATTGCTACCTCCCTCGGAGAGGCTAAAGCCTCGGACCAGTCCTATTACAGGTCAGGGATATTGAAACTCCAGCGATCTTTCAGGACTGTGAGCGAGTCTGGTAGGTTGTTGATCAGCTTTCTATACGTTAACTAGATTGCTTTTCTGGGTAGGTGTTCCTCAAGGAGTCTACATTCTAGAGGTGACGACTCTGGCAGCTCAACTCCCCTGGGCACTGCTGTCTGTATGACATGACGGATCTTCAAATAACGGACGTACTCCGTCTTGGCCAGTTCATATGTTTTCTGTAGGTGCTCAAATGAGCCCATCTCTCTACCCGTGTGGCGGTCTCCCAACCTGGAAATCCCGATTAAGTCCCACCGAGCGAAGCATTTTCTTATGTCTGAGGCCCCCAGTTGTTGAGATTCCCAAAGTGGTGTGGCTTTGGTGAGTTTGTTTTTCCACCTTAGCTTGGAGAGAGTCACATGCCAATGACGGACCGTCACTGCTGAGGGGCCCTCTAGCATGAGTCTTTGTGGGTCAGTATAAAGCACGTGGAGATACCCTCTCGGCTGCATTACCAGCCTATCCATCTGGTACGCAGGTTCTGTAAACGGTTGGTGGACCCATTGATTAACGGTTGCGATTTGAACTGCCCTATAATACGTCTGGATGTATGGCAATGCGATCCCTCCATCATACCAACTATGGGTCAGCTTATTGAGGGCAATCCTCGGGGGGCCGCCGTTCCACAGGAGGGAGAGCACCTCACTGTCTAGTATGTTGAAGTATGAGTCTTGAAGCGAGAAGGGCGTATTGTGCAATAAGTATAAAAATCTCGGTAGGGCCATCATTTTAAACAGTGCCGCCATACCGAGAAGTGAGAGCGGAAGGGCTCGCCCGTGGCGAACATCACTTTTGAGGCGTTCTATAGGGGGTTGTACATTGCGGGCTTGAAAACGGGCCTGGTCGGTTGTTACAAAGATGCCCAGGTAGCAAAATCCGTCTGTAGCCACCTGTGCCTCACATGCCATCTGCAAATTTGGCGTCCGCCCACAGAGGACAAACACTACGGATTTGGCCCAGTTTATGGTATATCCTGTGTATCGACCAAACGTGGTTAAGATGTTTAGTATTCGTGTGATGGAGGCCCGGGGGGACGCGACGTATAGGAGGATAACGTCCGCGTATAACGATATCCTGTCTTCCCAATCCTCCGTCCAGCGCAGCCCTCGTAGGCTAGGGTCTTTCCAGATCCATGCCGCCACTGGCTCGAGAACCAGCGCAAAGACCAGTGGGGACAGGGGACAGCCTTGACTTGTGCCCCGTTGGAGCGGAAATATGCGTGAACTCTCACCATTGACCACTACCTGAGCCTGCGGGTCTGTATATAGGAGGCTAAGCCAAGATATAAATCGTGGTCCAAACCCCATTTGTTTGAGCACTGCCATCATATATGGCCATTCGACAGTGTCGAACACCATCTGGGCGTCTAGCGATAGCACCGAGGCATCCTCTCTGATTCTGTGGGCGCGTCCCAAAACTCCATGGAGACGCCTAAGGTTTAGGGCAGTGTTGCGTCCTGGCATAAATCCGGACTGGTCCGGATGGACCAAGACCGGGAGCAGAGGGAAAAGTCGTTGAGCCAGTAGTTTCGTGAGAATTTTTGCTTCCGCATTCAAGAACGTGATTGGCCGGTATGACGTGCATTTGTCCCTTGGCTTACCCTCTTTATGTATTACAACTATGGTCCTTAGTCGCTGATCTGGTGTGAGTGTACCCCTGGTGTTGCTCTCATCGAACATTGCCAATAAGTGGGGTGCAGACGTCTGTGCTGTGAGTTTGTATAGTTTTATTGGGATACCGTTTGGCCCCAATGCTTTTCCTGACTTCAGGGCTCCAATTGCTAGGGTTATCTCTTCTATCGTTGGATCTTCCTCCAGAGGCTGACGTTCTCCATTCATTAGTACCGGTAGTGAGATATCCCTTAGAAACTCTAGAGATTCTTGTTCTGAATGTATTGTACTAGCTGAGTAAACCTCCGCATATTGATCAGCAAAGGCTTCTGCAATCCCTGCTGGATTCCTAACCTCCTCCCCGGACCCAGAAGTGAGCGAAGGGACCCACCAGTCCGCCCTTTGGCGCTGATCCAGCCAGGCCAGTAGTTTGCCAGCTTTGTCGCCATTTTCATATACTCAGTGTTGTGTTTCGCTAAGTTTATTCCTCGCCTCCTCTCTGACGCAGTCCCTATACTGTTGTTGTTTAAGTTTCAACGTATGTTGCGCTTCCTCATCGCAATTCCTTACGATTTGGAGCTCCAAATCTAGGATTTCCTTTTTAAGCTTCACAACTATTGCCCTTTTCTGTGTCCGGCTATGAGCGAGAGGGCCTGCCCCCTGACCACCGTCTTATAAGCTTCCCACAATGTCTGTGACTATGTAACCGTGCCTGCATTTTCCTGAAAGTAAAGGGTAGTGGCTTCTAGCAGACCTTTTCTTATTTTGGGTAACTTGGTGTACCAGGGATTTATTGCTACCGGGCCCCCCTTTCGCGCTCCATCCACCTTGTATATTGCCCATATGGGAGAGTGGTCGGAGATACCACGCGCCAGGTGTCTGACTTCAGCAAAATGGGGGAGGAGTGTGGGTAGAGTCATTAAGAAATTGATTCGTGATCGACTACCATGTGCTCCTGAATGGAACGTATACTCTGGTGTATTGGGGTTAAGAGACCTCCAGACATCTATGAGGGCTAAGGCTGATAAGAAATCCGCCAATCACGTTTGTTTGGGGCTTGCGGCTCTATGTGGCATACGGTCCAGCCAGTCACAGCCCGCCATGTTAAAGTCCCCTCCCAGGAGCAAGCAACCCACAGGAAGTTCCAGTATTTGAGCCCCCAGATCCATCATGGTTGAGTCTCCCAGCGTGGGCAGAACGTATACTGACAGAATATTAATTACCTCGCCTACCCACCTCCCCGAGATCGCCACGTATCTGCCCAGTCTGTCAGTCCATATTTTCTCTATTGTAATGGGAAGGTTTTTCTTAAGGAGGATTCCTGCACCTCTCGAACCTGATGTGTATCCTGCATGCGCTTTCATTTCGTAACCCCATCAGTTCAGGGCCTTACAACTATTTCCCAAGAGATGCGTTTCCTGAAAGAGGACCAAATCCGGGGCCTGCCTTTTAATAAACTGGAGCACAATGCCTCGCTTAACCTTGCTCCCCAGCCCATTTACGTTCCAGGACATCAATTTCAGTTCAGCCTGCACTTGTCATGTCATGGTGGCTCTAAGCTGCGTGCGCCATTGACTGTTCCTACGCTGCGCTGGGCATCCTCCCTCCCAACCCCCCCCCTCTGACCACCACCCAAGTGGGACGCAGCGTCTTGGTCACTTTTAAAGGTGCTATCTGCTTGTGTCCTGTTACATAGAAAACTACCAATTGAGCTAACTAAAGAACATGCAACAACCCCCTCCCTTCCTCTACCCTTGACTCCCCCACCCTGCAACCCTGCCTGACGGTGCCCCAATTGCCCGCCCCCCCCAACTCAGCAGAGAGCCTGTCGACCCCACCCAACATGTTAAACGGAGGGAACATACACTTGCCCTTCCCGATACTTCCCCCCCCTCCCCGGTCGTAGCACTTAGCCTGACCGCCATAAGTTTAAAGCTATCTATCCCAACCTTTCAGATGTGGTTCATTCTCTCAGACCAGTCCTGCCCTGGCCATTAGGCACGGCTTACCAAATGTGTCTTTCCTCCTCTTCCGGCCGCTGGATTTACAGCCGACTATAACAGAGCTACTTCAACAAATAGTTCTCCATATGTTCAATTTGGATACCAGGCTTTTACTCACTGTCCTTCGGTTTCCGCTACTCTTGGTCTTGGCCCCCGCGATCATGGCACTTCGCTCATCTGCACCTCTTCAGAGAATCGTCCGGTTGGGGCTGTCGTTTTCCTCGTTTTCCCATGCCGGGCCTCTCACCCAGCGCCTCCAACTGTTCTCCAGCCCTCTATCCAGTCCCATCCTTCCTCCGGTGTTGCAAAAAAAAATAACCTCCCCTCAGACTCCACTCGGAGGTGTGCTGGAAAGAGCATGGAGTATTTTACCCCTTTGTCCCTGAGCGCTCTTTTTATCTTGAGGAAGCTGCGCCTTAGTTTTTGAGTCTTTAGGGTAAAATCCGGAAAGAAGGTCACCTGCGAGTTTTCAAAAAGGACCGGGGGAGCCACCCGGGCTATTTGCAGAATGATATCTCGATCTTTGTAATTGAAGAATTGTGCTATGATGGGTCGCGGCGGGGCCCCAGGCTTGGGGCGACCTCCAGGTACCCGGTGGGCTCTTTCCACCCAGAAAAACTTTGAGAGACCTTTCGGTTGGAGCTGTCCCAAAATCAATTCTTCCATGGAGAGGTTAACTGTGAAACCTTCCGCATTTCAGGGACCCCTAGGATTCGGACGTTATTACGTCGCGATCGTCCCTCTTGGTCTTCAAGCCTGGCCTCCAGCTGGACCGTTCACGTGTGCATTTCTTTCATTTGGGCTTTGAGATAAGAGGTGTCCTGCAGCAGAGCTTTTGTGGAGTCTTCTACAGTTTGCACTCTTGCCCCAATTTTGCGCAAGTCAGCCCGGATCAAGGACACCTGAATGAATGAATGAAGCAACATTTGTAAAGCGCATGGTTACCCGGAGGCATCCCAGCGCTGACGGGCAGAAAACTGGGGCTGCGGCAAGATCATTTGGGGAAAGGCCAGGTTTTCAGCCCCTTACGAAAGATCGTGTGACTGGATTCCTTCCGTAGCTGAAGTGGGAGGGCATTCCATAGCTTGGCAGCATTGTATGAGAATAGTCGGCCGCCACTTCTGGCCCTCTTAATTTTAGGGACGGAGGCCAGGTGGAGATCATCAGATCGTAGTCGTCTGTTTGCTCGGTAGGGCCGGACTAGAGAGGAGATGATGGGTGGTCCTTTCCCTCCAATCATCTTATGGGGGATACACAAGGCCTTGAAATGGATCCTTTCCCGAACCAGGAGCCAGTGAAGAGACTTCAAAGCAGGCCTTGCCGACTGGCGGCCTGGGATCCCCAAGAGGATTCTAGCAGCACAATTCTGCGCGGTTTGAAGTTTTTCCAGAACCGTGCTGGGGGCGCCCAGGTAAAGAGCGTTTCCATAGTCCAGGCGAGATAGTACAAGTGCCTGGACCATCAGTTTTCTTGCTTGGAAAGGAAGCAGAGGGAGCACCTTACGAAGCATTCTTATCATACCGAAGCAAGAGGCAACAACTGTTCTAGCTTGAGTTTTAAAACTGAGCTCCGAATCTAGCCAGAAGCCCAGACTCTTTATCTCCCATTTTGGGACGGGTACAGGGCCCATACATACTGGCCAGATGGAATCAATATTAGAGGGGGAGTTATTGCCGAGAAACATAAGCTCAGTTTTTTCGCCATTCAATTTTGGATGAGACTGTTTCATCCATCTAGTTACCTCTTTGAGGCAAGGACTAAGGTGGGAAGAGGTTGTATCCGCATGGTTCAATGCGACCACCAATTGAGTATCGTCGGCATAAGTGATGATTTGCACTCCAAAAGGAAGAACAATATCGGCCAGGGGGCCATATAAGCATTGAAAAGGGTGGGACTTAAGGACGACCCTGCGGCACCCCACAGCGGAGGGGCAGGGGTTTGAGACAGCTTCGCCTCGAAAACTTGAAAAGATCTGTTCTCCAGAAAAGATCGTAGCCATTTCAGGGCGAGTCCAGACACACCCAGGTTTCGGAGTCGTTGGACCAGGATACGGTGATTCACCGTATCAAAGGCCGCGCTGAGGTCCAAAAGTATCACAGCCAAAGAACCTCCTGCATCCAGGATCTTTCTGGCATCTTCAAGGATCGCCAGAAGTGCCGTTTCAGTTCCTTGGCGCGGCCGGAAACCGGTTTGTGAGGAGTGGAGAAGATTGCCATCTTCCAAGTGCCTAGAAAGCACTGAATTGACGTACTTTTCTGCAATTTTGCTGACCCAAGGCAGAAGCGAAATGGGCTGATAGTTGCCAAGACAACTGGGATCTAAGCTGGGTTTTTTCAGTAGTGTTTTAACCATTGCTTTCTTCCATGCGGGGGGGACCACCCCGGTGGATAGTGAGGAATTAATCAGGTCCAGAATAGTAGGGCCAATTAATTCGGCCACTAGCTTCAAGATTTTGGGAGGGGCCGGGTCACTCGGTGATCCACTCTTAACAAGTGAAGATATAGTTTGAAATAATTCCTCAGTAATGGGGGGAATGCTTCTAACGAGCATTCCAAGCTCTGGACACCAAAGTCCTCAAAGAGCAGACTAGTGTGAGACTAAGTCATAGTGAAAGAGCTACAGATAGTTTGGATTTTATTGTGAAAAAACTCTGCGAGTTCATTACAGCGGCAGTCCGTTGCTTCGGGAGTATCGGGAGGGGCGGGAGCTTTTAAAAGTTTCTTGGCAATACGGAATGTTTCACCAGGAGAATTGGCCGTGAGGGAGATTTTTTCATCAAAATAATGGGCTTGGGCCTTTTTAATCTCGGTCTTATATACCTTGATGGTTTCTCTGTACTCCTTTTTTTTTTTTTTAGACACGGAGAAATCTTTCCTCCATGTTCTCTCTGCTCTTTTGCAGATCTGTTTTAACTCGCGAAGCTTTGATGTGTACCAAGCCGTTTTGTTAGGCCCTAGTTTAGTCTGAGTGGTCTTCTTTGGAAGAGTCAGGTCTAAAGTGCCTTCGATCCAACTATTAACTTGATCGTTGGCTAGTATGGGGTCGGGCTCCAGGAAGGGTATAGCATTTTTCAGTGCAGGAGCCCACTCTTCCAAGGAGAGTTTCGGCCAACAACGGCTCATTTTTTTCGCTGGTCGAGACAGCGGAACAGCGTGATTAGGGGACCAGTGAAGAGAGATCAAAAAATGATCTGACCATGGGATAGGGCTGGGTTCAAGGCAAATTAGCTCCTGCAAATTAGAGAATACAGGATCTAGTAGGTGTCTGTGAGAAGACAAGCGAGGGAGTCATGTCATTACCTGATTCAGTGGTCCTGCCCCGTAGAAGTATGGTGCCCTTTGACCTCCGATCCCCGAGAAGTGCCGATCCGACAGCGGAGGTGAAGCGACAAGACACACCCACCTCTCCTGTCTCCCTACAGCGGGACCTTGACCCGAGACCGGAAGTGGGAGGAGATGACCGCGGAAGTCTTTTCCCGGAACCAATGAAAGGAAGCTGGAACGAAGGAGGGGGTCTTGGACCAAACCCGGAGCGAGAACAGGCAGGAAGCAGGACGAGGAGGAGCGGAGAAGCGAAGACGGTGATTGCGGGAAGAAGGACGAGGAAAAGCCGCGGAACGACGACGCCATCGGAGAAGACGAGGAAGCGGACGAGCGGTGGAGCGAGGAGTGGTGGTGCCCACCGGAGGAGGCTGGAGAGCGGCCGCAACTCAGGAGAGTTGCGGCGGAGCCGGTGAGTGACAGCGTCTCAGGGGACAGCGGGGGAGGGTACGAGGGAGGTGGGAGGTGGGTTGAGGAAACGGGGCACGGGTAAAAGAACACACAAACCCTTAACAATTCACTCGGGTGTTACACAACTCCTGCGTTTGGGGTTTAATCCTTGATGTGCACTCAAACCCCCCCCCCCCTCGTTTTTACTGAGCACTTCCCATCGCCACCTGCTATCCCGGACCTGGTTACCGTTCACGCGATTCTACCCTCAAAGGAACATCCCAGTTGCTGTTATTATTTGGAATTGGATAGCTTCGAACCTTACGGTGCGACTCACGTGGGTGCGGTGAAGGTCATACCTGTTTCTAGTTTCCCTTTCCCCACAAACAGTGATTGACGGCCCCCCTTTTTCTCCTCTCTTATGAGCCTCCGGAGTGACACCGACGAGACAGAGGAGCCGGGTCCTACCACCTCCGAACAACAGCCCACCACCATCAAGACGGATCAACAGGAAGAAGGCGACGGGAAATCGGACATCTCCTCTGTTACCTCAATCACTGTCAATAAAAAGCGCACCTTTGGAAAATATATTCAGCCTCCGCGTTTGTATATCCAACCTGCCCTCCCACAGTGTCCTTTAGAGTGTGTTGGGTGGAATACCTTCTGAGTCAATTGTATGGCTGCCAGATCATGAATAAGATCAGTAGCGGCCGTAGAAACAGAAACATCAAAATGGATATTGAGTTCACCTAGGATGGTGAAGTTCGAAGTAGTTCCTGCCAATTTCGTGGCTATTTCAGGTAAAGACTTAAGAAACTGGCCCAGCGGTCCAGGGGGGCGATAAACTAAAATCCCTGAAAGGGAGAGCGTAGGTGTGACTCCTATTGAAAAATGAAGGTTCTCGCAGTCAGACAGGGGGCTTCCAAATGTTCGACAGGTGAGGTGGTTTTTATAAACAATCGCAATACCTCCTCCTTTCCCTGTTACTCTGTCTAACCTCTGCAGTAGGTAGTCCGGAGGGAGGGCCTGAACAATATCTGGATCAGAACCGGAGTGGGTCCAAGTTTCGGTCAGAAACAGAATATCTGAACTGTCCTCCATTAATAGGACGGACAACTCCGTTGTGTGTTTCGGTAAGGACCTGCAATTAAGTAATAACAGTTTAAAAATTTTGACCGGGGGCCCTGCTAGAGAGGAAGGGGAAGGGTGCAATCCAAATCTGAAGGAGCAGTGCTCACAGGCCTGTTCCGGGCTGCTAAGATTAATAGTATGTTTGCATGTCCTGCCGGGGTCATGGTTTAAACGTTTTAACTGTTTGGCGCTATAACAGTACCTGTCTTGGAGCAAAGGGGCATAGATCGTAGCCCCTAGCCCCGTCCGGTCGCGGACTGGCGCAGACGGGCTTGCCTTAGGCGCGCCAGCGGCGCGCCCGCTGCGGGCATCCGCTGCGCGGTCGCATCATCGGGTTCTTAAATAGCCCGAGCGGGATTCAGCGACTAGAGTGCTGACCCAAGATGGCTGCCAGATGCGGAGGAAATAGTGCAAATAACAAATAAGTAAAAAACACGTCCCCCTGAGCTTTAACACAGCTCGGTAGCAGCAACAGTGAAACAATTAAGCACAGTACTACGATAGTTTTAAAAAAAAATGCTAAAAACAGTTCAAATCAATTTTCCAATTCTAAATCACTTTCACAGATATTTAGAGAAGCATGCAACTAGGCAAGCCCCTTTCGCGCTCTGCAGCAGCTTTCAACGCCCGCCTCCGTAGTAACAGAGTCTATTCGGGTTTACAG
This sequence comes from Calotriton arnoldi, assembly GCA_963921515.1. Classification (NCBI taxonomy): domain Eukaryota; kingdom Metazoa; phylum Chordata; class Amphibia; order Caudata; family Salamandridae; genus Calotriton; species Calotriton arnoldi. The sequence continues at coordinate 3,563,243 of CAWUFW010000795.1, forward strand.
CGCTGTTTGCACACCCCGTATTGCTGCCATTATGTCGTGCAGGGAGAGCGCGCCTTTATCTTGTGCTGCCTGGGCCTCTGGTGGAGGGCGTTCTTGCAGGGAGTCCTGGGCCTTTAGGTAGGGTAAACTTGTCCAGTTTGGTTTGGTGGAAGTTTCTGGCGTTCTTACCCCCGGACATCTTCCAGGCTGGGGTACACCGCCTTTGTTGGTCTTCCTTTGGGGTCCTCGGTGTGCTTCTGCCGCCTGTCAGGGTTACACCCTGTTTCACCCCACTGTCAGCCCTCTCCCACTCCTTGGCCGGTAGGCGATGCGATTTTCAGCCGGTGCCTTGACTCTGTTTGAACTTCTCTGGGCGAACCCTCCCGGTCTTCTCCGCTTTGGAAACCCGCTTGCCTCTCCCTCCGATTTGGTATTTGGAGGCACCAACTAGGCTTCTTGGGGTTGCGTAAATGCCTCCCCCTTGTCCGGGGTATATGGTATGTTCATGCGCAGGGGTCTCACCAACGGTGTGGTTTCTGCGCGGTCCCCCCAGCCTCCACTACTGACTTCTCTTGCTCGCTGTTGCGCCGAGTGCAGTGTGTTCTCAGGCTTGTCTTTGAGTTCTCACGTCTGCAGGCCGTTTGGTACTGTAGCCCCTTCTGATCACTACCCTGCATCCTCCTCCATTCGCCTTGTCCGCCAAAAGCGAGACGGGCTCCTTTTCAAGTCTCTCACGATCGCCTCCGTCTGCCACCGGCTGACCGCCCGCTGGTCTCCCCGCCGTTGCTGCTATGCATGGAGGGGGCCGCCGCCGCGGTCCTCTCTTCTTCACCACGTCTCTGGGGCGTCACTGCAGTCCATCAGGCTCACTTGATAGACGCTCAGCATCCACCCGGCGCCGCCGCTCCGCTCACTCAGAGCTCGGGCAGCCAAGGGGGAAAGTCGGGGGGGGGGGGACGTTTGGGTCAGATTCCCACAATATCGGCACTGGGCCCTCTATGTATGCGGGGGGGGGACCGGAGGCCGGCCCCAGGTTTTTCCAGCTTCGCCCATCCACCATGGCTCACCCTCAGGAGCGCACACTGCCTCGCAGTTGCTCCAGTACTGCCACAGGCGCCAAAGACGATCGCACTGTGAGGCCGGTGCTGTGGAACTCCAACCCAGCCTCGGAGCAGGACTGGCGACGATCAGCCCTCCGTTCCTCGCAAGAGGCACACCGCTAGCAACGCCACACTTACGCCGGTCGTTTCTGCGACACGGCCCGGCTTCGATCTCGGATTTATTCCGGATTTATGGGGGGATTCAGGGAAGGATTTACGGAGCCGCTCTAGGAAGCAGCCATCTTCCTTCGCAGCAAGCCACACCCTCTGACTTTCACTTAGCAAATTGAAAACATTGTGGTTAGCAAAAAATATTTTCATAACAAAAAAAATGTTTAACATCTCTGCTTGTTACTGAAAGCTGGGAAGGTGGTAATCTTGGCACAACTATTTTCTTGTTGTTGTTGCCATTTTTAGAAAACAAAAATACGCTTTCTTGAACAGCACTTTTTTCCAAATTAGAAAAAACATTTTGTTATATTGTGGCTATTTCTCAGTTCCCTTGGTACCTTTAGACTTTGCAATATGTGGGGGAAAAGGACCCAAAGTTTCCCTGAATACCTTTTGTGGAACAAAGGTTATCAAGGCTTAAACGCACATTGCCCCCAAACATCCCAAAAAGAGCTCAATACTGTGGGTAGAAAAGCATCAGCACGGAAATAACATGACCTCATCTCGGCCCACAGCTGTGCAGCAAAGAACAAGTCTTCATAAAAAGTAGAAGGAACCCAAGGTATGACTGGGATCAATTACTAAATATAGGAAGATGTGATTCTGCCCCGTGAGCCACTGGCAGGCTAGGGAAATGTCAGAGACTAACTGCTAAAGTTTGGTTCTGGTGATTTTGACCTCTCCCATAAGAGACCTTCACTTATCCAAAAACTTGTTAATGGGATCTTCTTGGGTGGGAGTGTGCAACATCTAGATAGTCACCTGCTAAAGATTCCTTATTAGAGCTCATTTCCCTCAGAGGTAAGGTGAGATTAGGCTCAGCACAGAGGATAAGGTTCATTGTTCTGTTACCTCATTGAGTTGTGCTGGATTACTTTTTCTGGAAAAAAAAGATTAGTGTTTGCAAAGTAGGATGTGGTATGTTCTTTTCAGACACAGGTGAGCTCCCCTTGATGGCTCACCTTACAACATACATCAATGCTGTGGTACTTTTAGGATGTTTCTAAAAGATCTTTTCAGTGATGCACTCACACATAGGTAAAATACATCTACGAATGAAAACCAAGGCTCTAGTATTCCGTCATCCCTGGCAGAAGAGGTCTTTTCTCCCCTCCTTCAGGTAGGACTACCTAAAACCAACAACTACATAGGAATAAAACTGGCCTAAACAAAATCCTGGATTACATTTTTACTTACACAGCTAACAGAAGTGCCTTTTTTATAATGAAAACATTTTGAGCACTGATAATGCCCATCATTTCACCCAAGCTTTCTCAAAAATGTTAATGCTAGCATGCCTTTCTCAGGACTAATCAACTAACTGGCAAAACAGACTACTTGCTTACTTATGCAACTGCCAACATTGTTTGTACTTAAGACAAGAATATTAAAAAGTGCTCAGTTAATGTCATTGTCAATTTCACTTTGCTGTGTTCATGATCATTTCTACTGAAGCTAGGCAGGCTCCAGGACAGTTTCTGTCTATCTATGGTGTATTCATTTTTCCTTGAATCACAGGAATTCTACAATATGAATTATTTTTAATAAAAACTTTACATACCCCTATTTACTGAGACAAATATTTATACTGGTAACCATAACTAACAATAATTATACATTCAACTATCTGTGCTCTAATCTAGGATTACAAAAATGCACTGACATTTTGAAGGCAGAATTACAGGTTATTCGCTCCTCTGAAACGCAATTAACAATAACAAAGTTAACTGCTTTCCAAACAGAAGACACGCAAGACAACAGTGTCCAACAGAAAAATAAAAACAAAACTTAAAAAGGAGTTGAGATGTGACCAGCGGAGTTGTGAGGAGGAAGGAGGTGTAGTGATAGGGACAATTATGAGGACCGAAGAAACTGCTAAGTCTATCAAGAACAGCACCATTAATATCACTGGACTTCTACCCGGAGCCTCAGTAGCGGCCTCAACTCTTCAAGGTCTAGGTTTGCCTCTGCTTGCTGGGCGCAAAATGCTGGCACACAAATGCACTCTTTATTTGGAATACATTTGTAAAAACAATATGAGCACAAATGGCATTAAAAAGAAAGGTAACTTCTCTCTGTAAAAGACATTTCTTACAATATTCTTTTGTAGATCTGAAACACTTCGCAATTAACAATTAACAATCACACTCCAATTAGGGGGTAAAAAAAGTAAAAGTTAAAAAAAATAAACTTTCTGTGGTGACAGAAAAAAAAGCTAACAATGGTGAGCAGCCTTCCCACTCAACAATCATTTGATCTGCTTTAGAAAAACAAATGGCTCAGTTGGACTGACCCAAATCAATTGGTGGATACGTTCTGTGGCATGTTAGATCAAATTCCACAGAGCTGGACTCCATCACCACCCTCTCATATATTTCCAAAAATAATGCAAAGTACATACATACCAGGTAAGATGATCTCTGGGAATCCCATTTTGCGGGCAACAGCTGTTGAACGGTCTATGAGGTGGGAGAAGTCTTTCTGCACCTGTGCCAAGTCGCCGGGTAACAGTTTCAGGGAAACCCAAAGACCTAATTAAGAATTTCCATAACAATGAAAGTGAAAATTCAGAAAAAGGAGCAACACTTAAGCGCATAATGTAAAACTGTAAATAACCAATTTTCATTAGATTACAATGGCATGAGATCAAATTGGAGAAAAGGTGTTTCTATAAGTCACATAAATACAAACAACAAGGTTACTAAAAACCTCTGAAACACTTAGGACTCACAAATCTTGATTCCTGAAGTTTACAAAAGTTAATGTACAGCATGGGTTTCAGCATAACTTCATCCACCTCATTATAGGATGATCACCTATCCTTCTCTGGACTCAAAGCAAATATGTGATCAATAATGATAGGCCCAGATCTGCATAATGAATAGAGCAGATTTAACAATGGTTGTATTCTATTAATTTATCATTGTATTCTTATGGTAAGCATTACATTGGGGATAGCAACAGAGAAGCAATGGAGTGGATGGTTTAGCAGTTGGAAGAAGCTAAAAATTATGAAATTTTAAATTGTCAGTTTTCAACCTTAAATTTGATGAAGAATCAATATCATCCAAATAATGGATTTAATTTGAATTTAATTTAGAGTACAGGAGTTATGATATCCACATAGCAGAATTAATTGTATTAAACTTTGGCCACCTTTGATTATTTCTGATTTAATATGTAAATCAACTGAAATCATGCACGACATTTTTACTTTAAAAAGGATTTAATGTTAATTTTGGACAGAGCAGCAGCCGTCATATCGATTAAAATAGCAATATTATTTCCACTTTCTACACCTACAGACTCATTAAAACATACAAGGAGGACCCACAACTTCAAATGAACGTCTTCTTTTTGTCATTCCCTAATCATGCTTCAAAGGGCGCTTATGTTTATTACTCTAGATGTATGCCTTTTTAATAGGTCTGGGTAGACTACTTTAGCTGTATGCCAGAGTTCATGCAATCAGAAAAAAAGAGTTTAGGAGAGCAGTGTAGAGGAAGGGGCTTTGGCTCCACCCCTGTTGATTTTTTAACCATTTGATTGAGCAGAAATTCTGCTAGCTTGCCTATGAAGTAGTTCCTTCGCTCATAACTGCCAAACAGTGTCAATAAGGATGACATGTCACAAACAGTAGAAAAACGCTTTACATTCTGTGAAACCCTTTAATAAATACAGTAGGAAGGGGGTTACATTGAGAACACTCACTAATACAGTAGGAAGGATTTCTGCATAGTGAACTCTCTGACAATTACAACAGGAGGGGTTTTACATTCTGCACCCCACAGGGAGAGGTTTTACTTACTAAAATCTGCTACAAACACCAACGGAAGGGGCTTTACATCAACACTGAGACTCATTCTTACACATATTGTTTACTCAGAAGGGGCTAGAGAGGTTTAACTTTCCTGTTTAATTTTATATTTAGTTGTGTGTGAATTAAAGTGCATTACGATGTGGCTTTGTATTGTGTAACCCTGCAACAAATGCAGTAGGAAGAAATGTTACATTGTTAACTCTGTTACTCTAATAGTTAGGGGTTTTATATTGTGTACACTCTAGAAAAATGCAATTAAAAGGGATTTTACATGTGTACTTTGTGTACTCTCTTACAACTCAAATAGAAATGGGTTTACAATGGGAACTGTTGGATACTTAAAATAGGAAAAACTCTGGAGGAACAGATTTTTCATCAGGACTGAAAGAGCTTCTTACACAGATCTCTAGACTAGAACGGGACGAGAGGAACAAATTAATTAAGACAGGAATAAGTTACTTACCTTAAGTAATGCTCTTTCTGGTAGAGACTATCTAGCCCTGGATTCCTCACTTTTTGAATACTCCCCAGGCATCAGTCTGGATCCAAAAACATTTCAGTAGTACCTGTAAACACCAGAAAATGACACCTTGCGGCTCCACATACACACAGTTCCAGTTTGAAAATCCCACACAGGGCCTATATAGGCGCCTCCCGTGCGCAGACGTAAGTTGCTTTCGAGACTGCCTGTGCCCCCAGACGCAGAGCCCCAAAAGCAAATTGGTAGGCAGTGTGCAGATTCCTAAATTTGGGATCTTATTAAAGGATATAGTATCACAGAACTGGTAGGATGGGAGGGTTGGTGAGGGATCTGTGGCTAGACAGAGTCTCTATCAGAAATAGCATTACCGAAGGAAAATAGCTTGTTCTTCTTTTAGAGACTTCTAGCTGCAGATTCCTCACCTTTTTAATAGACACCGAAGCAGTACCTATTGGAGGTGAGTCTGTGAAGGGACTCAAAGCAGAAAGTCTTGCAAGACCGATCGGGGAAAAAGCCCCTCTCAGCGGACCTGACTGTCCAGAAAATAGTGCTTCGTGTATTTGCGGAGGGATGCCCACAAAGCTGCCTGGCAGCTGCTAAGATAGGGACTCTGCGTGCAAATGCAGTGGTAGCAGCTTTGGCCCTGGTAGAATGAGCATACAGTTCTTCTGGAGCTTGCTTTTTAGTCAATGCATAGCAGATCTTTTTGCAGAGCCCAGTCCAATGGGATATTGTTCTCTTCTGCACGTCATTGTCTTTTTTGGCTCCAGAGAACCACACAAAGAGCTGAATGTCCTCCCGATGTGCTTTGGTACCATCTATGTAGAAGCTCAGCGCTCTCCAGTAGTCTAAGCGATGGAGTCTCTCCTTAGAGGAGTGAGGCGGAGCATAGAACGCCAGCATGGTAATGGCTTGAGGAATGTAGAAAGGCATCACAATTTGTGACAGGAGGGATGACAGAGTGTGCAGAAGCCGTTTGTCTAGGAAGAAAGTAGCGGTGGATTGACACAAAGAGCTTGAGGCTCACTCACTCACCTCACTCCTCGTACCAAGGTGATGGTGACGTGAAACACAGTCTCAATGGTAAGGAGCCGTATTTGACAGCAGTGAAGTGGCTCAAACAGAGTGCATATCAGATAAGTAAGGACCAGATTAAGGTCCCAATGGAGCATGACAAAGGGAGAAGAGGGAAACATGTTGAAGCCCCTTCAGAAATCGCATCACAACTGGTGACTTAAACAATGAGGACTGATCTGGCAGCCGTAATAAGGCCAAAAGGCCCAAAAGATAACCCATAATTGTGCCCAAAGCAAAGCATTCCAGCACAAGAGACCGAACAAGCAACAGAACGTCAGATAACTTGGCCTGGAGGGGTCAATCTGGTGTGTGCCACACCAAGATACAAATCCCCCTATGACTGGCATATACAGTTTTTGTTGAGGGACACCTAGCTGCCAAGGTGATATCAACCACCACTGGAGAAAGGTCATAAGTGTTCAGCTATCTCCGCTCAATCTCCAAGCATGAATGTGGAGATAGCGAAGGCTTGAGTGTAGAACCCTGCACCGCTGCTGCGACATCAGGAACTCCAGGAGGAGCAGCCTAATCAGGGGACAGATGCTCAAGCCCAGGAGTTCTCAATACCATAATTTTAAGTGCCCAGCCCGGGGCCACTAGGATGATTTGGGCCCGGTCTGTCCTGGTCTTCTTGAGACCTCAGGGCAGGAGTGGTATCGGCGGAAAGGCATACAGAAGTCCAGAGTCGCACTCAAGGCGGAAAACGTCTCCTAGCAAGTGAAGCTTTGGAAACTTCAGTGCGCAGAAGTGTTGACATTGTGCGTTCTTGGCAGTGGCCAACAGATCGAGCCAAGGTTCTTCCCATTCGTGGAAGAGACTTTGTGCCACTTCCAGGTGCAATTGCCATTTGTGATCCGGTAGGACTCAAGGATCCTGCCAGATGGTTTACCACCAGGAAAGTCCCTTTGTGGTCCAGTCATTTCCAGAGGAGCAAGGCCCCTTGGCACAGGGTACATGACCCCACTCTGCCCTGTTTGTTGCAGTATCATGTGGTGGTGGTGTTGGGGAGCACATGTACCAACCTCTCTTTGATTAACAGTAGGAAGGCTTTCAATGCCAAGCTGATGGTCCTCAACTCTAGAAGGCTAATGTGGAGCCAGGACTCCGTTGAAGACCAGAGCCTCTGATATCCACCTCTTCCAGATGCCTGCCTCAACCCAGAAGTGATGCTTTGGTCACCTCTGTCAGTGTTGGGTTGGGAAGGGCGAGTGGTCTGCTACTGACCCAGTCATGGTCCAGCAACCACCACTGCAGATCTTTTGCAGTCTTCTCCGAAATCCAAATGTGGTTGGAGAGGTTCCCTTGATGTTAGGCTCCCTGGGACTTCAGATCCCACTGCAGAGCCCGCATATTCCACCTGGCATGCTCGACCAGCAGGATCAGTAGGCCATCAGTCCCAGCAGCCTCAGAGACAACATAACTGAACTCCAGGACCGAGGCTGAAAGATAGGGATCATAGTCTGAATGTCCTGGATTCTCTTTACTGGGGGAAAGGCACAAAACCAAAACATGTTCAGAATGGCTTTGATGAAGAGGAGCATCTGAAAAGGAGTCAGGTGAGACATTGGCATATTGATAGTGAACCTCAAAAATGACAGGAGGGGTTGACAACTGCCTGGGGTGAGCCCAAGTTCAACACCCAGTTTTTAGGGTAGGGGGAAGACTGGCACCCCAGACCTCCAAAGATGAGCTGCCACCACTGTCCTCAATTTCATGAATACCCAAGGGGCAACGCTGAGACCAAAGGGGAGCACCGCAAACTGGAAATGCTCCTGTCCCACTACGAACCGCAGGTAGCGCACATGGGCCTGCAGGACTGGAATATGAAAATAGGTGTCCTGCAGGTCTAACTCTACCATCCAGTTTTCACGGTCGAGGATAGACCAGATCTAGCCCAGGTTAGCATCTTGAATTCCTTCTTTTGGAGGAAGACGTTGAGAGGGTGCTGGCATAATATGGGCGAAGGCCTCCATTCTCCTTGGGCACCAGAAAGTAGCAGCAATAACAACCATGCCCTACTTCTGCCGCTGGCACCCTCTCGAAAGCCCCTTTGGCCAAAAGGGCTTGTCCTTCCTGTTGCAAAATGAAGAGATGGTCCTCTGTCAGTTTTGGTATGACAGTGGAGGGTGCGGTGGGAAAGAATTTAATGGAAGAGAGTACCCCCTGCGAACTGTCTGCAGGACGCACCAGCCCGAAGTTATTGCCTGCCTACTCGAAAAGAATCGCTCGATTCTGCCTCCCTCGGAGTGGCTGTGCTCCATCAAGGGCACGCTAAAGAGGTTTGGCAGGTGGGGCTTTTGGGAGTGGGGAGGGGAGGTGGTGTTATGGGCAGCACGCTGATCTTAGCTGCGTGGGCAGTGGGCACCTCAGCTGCAAAACTGCTGGGACCTCTAAAAGGGTAGGACAGGCTGGCGGTTAGGGGTAACCCTTCCAAAACTGCAAATAGAGCAATGGACCTGGTACGGTTGGCAAGGAGTGGTAGAGAGGCGCAAAATGAGCGGTAGCCCTGCTTTCTTTAATTCGCTCGAGGGCTGCATCAGCCTTGTCCCCGAAGAGGCACGTCCTGTCAAAGGGCATGTCCATCAGGGAGGACTGGACATCATTGCCAGAGAACGCAGTTGATCGCATCCACCCATGGCAGCGAATAGCAACACTGGTGACAATAGTTAGCCTGATGGAAATGGTGATGTCCAAGCCACAACAAATCGTGAACTTGGCTGCATCACGAAGATCCTGAATTGTTCGAGCCAGGACAGTGTTAGGCACACTAGGGAGGACTTGTGCCACGGAATACCAAAAGGGTATGGCAGTAGCACACAGAGCAAGCAGCTGGCACTAACAACGTGGAGGGCCAGGGTGGTGGAGGAAAAGACCCGCTTGCCGAACATTCCGACTCGCTTAGATTTCCTGTAAGAGGGAGTGGTAGGACACGTGCTAGTCTTGTGGAGGCCTGAACCCCAAGGCTGTCAAGTGAAGTGTGCTGCAACAGGAAAGCAAGGTTGCCCTGATGTAGGAGGATTATGCCTGGCAATTTGGCAGTTCACAAGGTGCACAGAGCAAGCCACTCATAAAGTGTCCATCAGTGCATCATTAAATGAGAGACGAGGCTCAGCAAGTCTGTCCTGGTTGCAAGACCTCTGTAAGAACATTCGTTTTCACCTTCATGGTGGAGAGCTGGAGGATGAGAACTTCGACCACTCTATGTATAATCATAGCATAGGAGGTGGATTCTTCTGTGTCAGGTCCGAGAGGAGAAAAAAACCCATATCTGGAGAGTTGTCAAGGCCACTAGCCTCCTGCATGTCCTTACACCAATTGTCATCATTGTAGGGCTGAGCAAACTCATACCATTGGTCATAATCATCAGTATCACTGCAAAGACAGAGTGCAAGGTTGGCTGCCTCCCTTGAGGGGCTTTTATGGCCAAAGGAGGAAAAGGTGCCTCAGGTGCATTCAGGCGTAACTGTGGTCGAGGTCGGGTCGGAGCTGACTCAACATTGGAGAGAACGATTGGGTCCTCCTCTTTTTGCATTGACTATGTCTGCATAGAGGTTCAGGAACCAGGAGACTGCACAGGTCTTGGGCCGGAAGTGGGGCCGACAGTGGAGCCATGGCCAAGACAGGCGCAGAGGATCAAATTGACGCCAATGGCGAACCTGCCGATGCTACTCCGAATAGAGGGCCTTGCGGCTAGAGGCGCGCCAAATGGAGTCAGTAGGGATCTGAAGAGCCAGAGCATAGCTGCGTAGAACTCTTTGATCTAAAGGAACGTGGCATTTGGCCCCAGAAACTCATTTTGAATTGTGGGATCGTTCCAAAGTTGGCCAACTTCAGGAGCAAGATCGAGAAGAGTAGAGCGAGGGAGTGGCATCCCGCTTTGACTTTTCTGTTTCTTTTTAGGTTTACCTGAAGACCTAGAGTGTGATGAAGACTGACCTCTGGAGCAGCTGGGGAATCTGGGAAAAGGAAAGAGAGCAGGAACAGACCTGGGACGCGGACCACAACTTGGAGCGGCAATGATGCGGAGGCTTCTTACGCTTGGTAAAGTAGAGTTTAGTCTTGCGTTCCCTAATGGTCTTCGTATTCATCAATGCACAATCCGTGCAGGCCTTGAAGTCGTAGCTCGACCTCAGGCACCACAAGCATATATAGTGGGAATCTCTCACAGACAGACATTTGTTTGCGACAGCCCCTTCAGGAGACGTTTGAGGTACAATGCCTCTGAGAGGCACAAAGGGAGCTCAGGATTCGCGTTTGGTGATGTAGAAAGAATGGAACTGAAAACAGCGGACGGAGTGGCATCTGTATAGGCCCACAAGTCATTTTCGAAGTGGAACAGAGTGTCAGTGCGGAGCCAGAAGGTGCCTCCTTCCAGCACCCAGCAGCACCACTAAAAGGTTTCTGGATTCAGTCTGACGCCTGTGGAGATTTCAAAAGGTGAGGAATCTGCAGCTAATAGTCTCTATAAGAAAATTCTGGTTTTCATTTGTAGTTTTATGTTTGGTATTTACTTGTGTGTCAATTAAGTACTTTTTCAATATCAAAGTAAAAGCACTGACTGCACATAAATGTGTTACTCGTTAAAGAGTGCAATTTAAGTTCTGAGCTTCTAAACCACACCATGTACCAGAATAAGCCTTCTACTGCTCTGCCTTGGTAATTTGAGCAAAAAGAACAAATGTTGGACTGCTGAACAATATCAAACACTCACCCCCAGTACCGAGATCTGGGACTGAATCCATTGTTCTTTTGCTCACCATGCCATTCCAGTCTGGCCTGACAGTTCAGGCTGGACTGTTCCCATGGGGAGCAGGGTCAAGACTGATTTGCATCCGACTGGGTCCAAATGGGTAGCATGGTGGGCAAAAAAACGATGGATTGGGATGCAGCCTTGAGCAATTGCCAGTGACTGAGATTAATTCAAGCATTCCATCCATCACCTTGTTGTTTTTGCATTTGCTGCGCTAGGTGCGCTGGGTATGACAAGATGTTGGTCTCAGTCTCACTGTGCCACTGGATTCAAGCTAGCCTGGCTGATGAGAGGAGATACCCTGAAGCCGGGCCCACAATGCTTGTTTCCAGTCCAGGGAGGATCTGGCCTGGCAGTTCGGGCAGGACTGTTGCCATGGGGAGCAAGGTCAAGATTGATTTTCATAAGGCTGGGTCTAAACTGGGGTGGCATGGTGGGCAAAAAAAAAGATGGATTGGGATGTGGCCTGAGCGATTGCCAGTTGCTGAGATTAATTCAAGCATTCCATTCATCACCATGTTGTTTTTTTATTGGTAACTTGAGCATCAAGTGCTAAATTAGTGTTCTTGGTGCACACTGTGGAAGGGCTTTGGTTACATCTTTTATTATGAATCTTCATTATGGCCATTTCATTGGGCAATTGTGTTAGCCTGCATATGAAGTAGTTCCTTTGATCATCATAACTAATGGGGACATTGATAAGAAGACAAAATGACAATCGCAGTACACTGGAGCTCTGTGTGGTGTAACCTAATGGACAACATAGTAGGATGAAGTTCAACTCTTTGAATTCTGACAAATACAATAGGAAGTGGTTAAACATTCACTGACGAATCGAGAGAAAGGGGATTTACACTGTGACTTCTCTGACCGTTATAGTAGAAATGAGTTTAACATTGTGACCTGGGTAACAACTGCCATAAAAAGTTTAACACTAAGAGGCATTCTTACACAGGTCTTTAAGTTAAAAGGGTTAGTGATATCTGTTTTTTATTGTGCACATTTATTTTTGCATGTTTTTTATTTATTTCTGAGTCAATTAAAGCATTTATTAAAGTAAAACAGGGGCTGGATTTGATGTAGCAGCTGTTATTGTATGCTTTGAATAGGTCTGAGCTTATAATCCACACCACCTCCCCAAGTAAGGTTTAAACATCTGTTTCACTACCCTGATGGTAAAGTGCTAAAAGAGTGTACTTGGTGTGCAGTTTGAACACAGCAGAAAGTTGGCCCCAGGACACCAGAGCTACTATAACGTGCATCATAAAGCATACATTCAACCAGAAGAGTATCTTGACTTTGAATAACAGCTGTTTATTGGTACCCAACTAAATGGCATTTGTTTTATCACCCTATGAAGAATTAAGTCAGAGTGGACCAACCAGGGCTTGAACCTGTGACTATGAGATCAAACAAAAACCCCAACAGTGGATGTATTAATCATGTGAGCCTCCAGACTTCCACTGTCGCAACTGAAGCCCAGCAACACTTGATTGCCCTGGGAACTCTCAATCCAACTGCCACATTCACACATGAACTGCTACGGAGGTGCATTGTGACTGCACACTTGCCCAGATGATTCCAGTCCTGTCCTTATCCCCTGGCTCCCTCTGCTGTGGCACCACAATCTCCAACAGATACAGTGCAGGTCACCACTTGAAAAAACAGCAGTAGTTCGTCATGCTGTCTGTGCCAGCAGTGGCAAGCATTATGCACTCTGGATTTCCTACTTCTATTGGCACACGGCTTCCAAGCATAATGACGCAGCAGTGTATGAAGTGGGCTGGTCGGTGGTACATGTTTCGTTGCAGTAAATAAACAGCAGAACCCAGCTGACCTTCTCTCAGAGCTTCTGCTCCTTCATCCCGGTTGCAAAACACACAAGATGATGGACGGAATGTTGCACATTGGCAAACATTCACCCCCAGTCACAGATCTGGGTTTAATCCATCGTTATTTTGCTTCACCACGCCACCCCAGTTCAGACACAGCCATATGCAAATCAGTCTTGACCCTGTGCATCATGGGAACAGTCCAGACCGAACTGCCAAGCCATGTCTTCCCTGGACCGGAATCAAGCATCCTAGGACCGGTTTCGGGCTTTCAGCCCTCATCAGCCAGGATAGCTTGACTCCAGTGGCGTAGTGAGCACGGGACCCATGTCTGGGCATACCCTTCCCACTTAGGGCGAAATGCAAAACACACAAGATGATGGACGGAATGTTGCACATTGGCAAACATTCACCCCCAGTCACAGATCTGGGTTTAATCCATCGTTATTTTGCTTCACCACGCCACCCCAGTTCAGACACAGCCATAGGCAAATCAGTCTTGACCCTGTGCCTCATGGGAACAGTCCAGACCGAACTGCCAAGCCATGTCTTCCCTGGACCGGAATCAAGCATCCTAGGACCGGTTTCGGGCTTTCAGCCCTCATCAGCCAGGATAGCTTGACTCCAGTGGCGTAGTGAGCACGGGACCCACGTCTGGGCATACCCTTCCCACTTAGAGCGAAATGCAAAACACACAAGATGATGGACGGAATGTTGCACATTGGCAAACATTCACCCCCAGTCACAGATCTGGGTTTAATCCATCGTTATTTTGCTTCACCACGCCACCCCAGTTCAGACACAGCCATATGCAAATCAGTCTTGACTCTGTGCCTCATGGGAACAGTCCAGACCGAACTGCCAAGCCATGTCTTCCTGGACCGGAATCAAGCATCTTAGGACCGGTTTCGGGCTTTCAGCCCTCATCAGCCAGGATAGCTTGACTACAGTGGCGTAGTGAGCACGGGACCCACGTCTAGGCATACCCTTCCCACTTAGGGCGAAATGCAAAACACACAAGATGATGGACGGAATGTTGCACATTGGCAAACATTCACCCCCAGTCACAGATCTGGGTTTAATCCATCGTTATTTTGCTTCACCACGCCACCCCAGTTCAGACACAGCCATATGCAAATCAGTCTTGACCCTGTGCATGGTGAGCAAAAAAACGATGGATTTAGGCCCAGATCTCTGTACTGGGGTGAATGTATGACATTGTTCTGCATTCTGTCCATCAACTATTGTTTTTGCATTTGTCACCCCGAGTGGGACGGGTATGCCCAGACGTGGGTCCCGTGTTCTCCATGCCACTGGAATCAAGCTATCCTGGCTGAAGAGGGGTGAAACCCCGAAACCGGTCCTAGGATGCTTGTTTCCAGTCCAGGGAGGACCTGGCTTGGCAGTTCGGGCTGGACTGTTCCCATGAGGCACAGGGTCAAGACTGATTTGAATATGGCTGGGTTCAAACTGGAATGGCATGGTGAGCAAAAAACGATGGATTTAGGCCCAGATCTCTGTACTGGGGTGAATGTATGACATTGTTCTGCATTCTGTCCATCAACTATTGTTTTTGCATTTGTCACACCGAGTGGGACGGGTATGCCCAGACGTGGGTCCCGTGCTCTCCATGCCACTGGAATCAAGCTTTCCTGGCTGAAGAGGGGTGAAACCCCGAAACCGGTCCTAGGATGCTTGTTTCCAGTCCAGGGAGGACCTGGCTTGGCAGTTCGGGCTGGACTGTTCCCATGAGGCACAGGGTCAAGACTGATTTGCATATGGCTGGGTTCAAACTGGAATGGCATGGTGAGCAAAAAACGATGGATTTAGGCCCAGATCTCTGTACTGGGGTGAATGTATGACATTGTTCTGCATTCTGTCCATCAACTATTGTTTTTGCATTTGTCACCCCGAGTGGGACGGGTATGCCCAGACGTGGGTCCCGTGCTCTCCATGCCACTGGAATCAAGCTATCCTGGCTGAAGAGGGGTGAAACCCCGAAACCGGTCCTAGGATGCTTGTTTCCAGTCCAGGGAGGACCTGGCTTGGCAGTTCGGGCTGGGCTGTTCCCATGAGGCACAGGGTCAAGACTGATTTGCATATGGCTGGGTTCAAACTGGAATGGCATGGTGAGCAAAAAAACGATGGATTTAGGCCCAGATCTCTGTACTGGGGTGAATGTATGACATTGTTCTGCATTCTGTCCATCAACTATTGTTTTTGCCTTCATCCCGGTTGACAATGACAGCGGTGAGTCGGGTCTATGCTGTGCTTTGCTGCTTTATCTATTGAGGAAACACAGTGTTCATCTGTGCATGCACAAGTATGTGCTACTTAGCACAAGTGCAGTATAGTGATCGTGCCTGGTGAGAAATCAACTGCTTCTGTCAAGCCCATTGGTTCACACATGCACAATGCACAAGAAGTTCACTTTGCTGCACATGTTTGTTGTGTGTGAATGCCAGCAGGGGAATTGCAGTGGCTTTGGGGTGTGTGGACTGGGACCGGTGTCAGCCAGGGAGAGCAGACACCAGAAACTGATGCAGAGCTAGTCATGTGAAGCCAGAGACCGAGTCCAAGAGCAGAAGGTGAGTGTCTGTGATGACTAAGGGGTCTGGTCAGAATGGGCTGAGACTCTGCTCCAGGATGTAGTTGGTGCTTGGGGATGACAGTAAATACAACGGGTTGTGCACCTAATGTAGTGTCCAGACATTCCAGAAGGGCCTGGAGGGTTGGGAGTGGGAGATGGCCAGCCAGCACTCACTGGCAAGGGATCTTAATGGGAGATAACTTGGGTCATTAATGCCACTGTCCAGTCTGTGGCATCCTCATTAGGGAAAGCTGTCCAAGGCTCACGTGTGGAAGAACAGGACACAACTTAGGACTGATTGCTGCACTGTTGTTTCAAGGTTAGTACTTGTCCAAGTGCAAAGCAGGTCTTCAACCATGACCTCAAGAAAGACATGAGGGTAACTGTTAAAGCTCTATAGTTAAAAACCAAAACCCTACTGGCAGCACTCAATTCCTCACACACTAGCAGACAAGCATTTCCAAAAGTATTCTTACACCCTTCACATACTAACAAACTTGCACTAATAACATCGCTCCATACCCATCAGAATAGCAATCACACATTACCAGAAGCACTCTCAGGTCCCACATATATTAGTAGCCACATTCTACTGACAGCAGTCACACCTCTCACAGAGTAGCACCAGCCTGACACTACTGACAGCACTCTCACTCCTCACACACTAGAAATCTCCCACTACTGACAGCACTCTCACAACACTCACAGACTAGGAACCCCACACTACCAAAAACAATTGTGTACCCATTAGACAGGAGCACTTTCACAGTAGAAATCTCTTTCTGCCAAGCACTCACAACTAGAAGTCACACACTACCAGAAGCTCTCAAACCCCTCACAACCTACCACCACAGCCATTAGATAAGGCTTATAATGAAAGTGCCTCTTCTTCAATTGGGGAGTTTTATGTGTGGTACTGTTGATAAATGTAAAAATAAGTCAATTGACAGATGAATAGATGCTTTGGTGCATGGTTGCTGAGCAAGCTGAGTAAGCATCTAGACTTTACAATCTCAACTAAGTTTATTTTGGAAAAGAAAAAGGTAAAACAATATTGCTAGTTCGATTTGCAAAAGGACCATTCCAACCATTTACAGAATGTTACCTTGGCCTTTATGGTTCACTTCCTTAGCAGCTATCACTTTGTTGAAGACAGCAGTGAGTGGCTCATTTTCACCAATCACACGGGAGGTGATCAACGGGGACATGATCATCTGTCTCTGACGAATGTAGGTTTCCATGGCGATCCTGTGCAGAGGAGAACAATCGGTTAAAAAAGGGAGCTGAAGACAGATCACAGAGCCATGAACTCTACCGTTAATGGTCACTCAGATAGAGGACTTAGCACCATTAGGAAACCATAATACACAAACTCCTAACTCCCAAATAAGATATCACAATCAGCTACCAATATACTGCACACTGAGTAATGTTTTTGACAGCATACAAAGAAAAATGTATCCTCAGGTAGTTTCTTCTATCGCCACCATTGAGTGAAGGATTGATTAACACATCGCCTGAGATTCAACCACCCTATACATGAATTTGGGATTAGAAGCTACAGTTCTATATCACAGTGTGATCGATCTGTGGACTATCAGCCCAAGGTGCGTTTCTCCCTTGCAGCCAAAAGAGTTTCCAATAATGCCTTGTTTAAAAGAAGGCAGCGTCCTGAAGCCACTCCAGGATATCCTTCAGGAGGTTAAATTTCACCCCCGAAGTCACGAAGGACAATTCTAGCTCCTGCACTGGTTTTCAAACCACATATGTAAAGGAACAAAAATAACAGACTTCCTCATAAGGAGTGGTAAGAATTATCACCCATCCAGAAATGTATCATCACCACTAGCATTTTGAAGGTCTAGTGACAAAGCCTTAAAGACTTTGCTGTAAAAATGCAAAAGGCTTTGTCACTTTCTAGCTTGGTGTGGATGTCACTGTGCTAATCCTATGCTTAAAAACTTTGGTAGAAAAAACAGACATTTGAGGTAAGCGGAGTAGGAGTGTAGGGGTGTTGTAGTGTTCCATACAAAGGAGCTGCTCTCCACCTAAAACTTAGGAACTACCCAGGGTTCCCTGCTCTTCTTCGCATAATTTATGCGGCACTCTAAGCCTGAAAGGGCATTGTTTTGATATGACATTGTAGTTAGGTGAGAATTTAACTGCCTATATAATGTTTTGAACTCAAACAAGCACAGAAATTCATCCCCCGTGACCTGCAATGATTATAGGTGTGTGCCCCTGAGCCCACCCGGGGCACCCACCAACCACAATGTTGGGGCCGCGGGGGAGCCCCAGGGCCCCCGCCGACTCCACGCATGGTGCGGGATCCGGCATTGCTCCCAACCAGGGAGAACAGATGTTTTTTCACGCAGGAGCAATATGTGTTCTGGTTCACTGCCCCAGGAATGCAGGCAGGGAAACAGAACACAAGTGTGCTCCATAGCCAGTGGGAGCAGACTTGAATGTTATCTCTTGTCTGGTGGGAGATTTAAAAATGCTCTCGCCAGATGGGAGCAAATGCATGCTTCCTTGCCTGGATTGGTGTGGGCAGGGAAACTACTGTGTCCCGGAGGTAGGTTACCCAGGGTCACAATAAGTGAGCCGGCTCGGGGGTTGGGATCCCCGGGGCCTATAAGGGAAGGGAGGGGGGTGTATTTCTTCAATAGTTTTGGTGCTGTTTAAATGCTTAACTCTTGAACCTTTGTGCAAGCCTGACTGCTTAGAACCACAGCTACCCAGGATTGAGCTAAAGGTTTGACAAAAAAAACTACTGGTCCTAAAGGGGTTGGAAAATGTATTACACAGTGAGGTCTCACAACCACACCATACAAATACACCCAATTTCCTCACACAAACATTGTGAATGCTTGAAGGGGCGTGCACCTGCCATCGAGATCCAACGGTTGGAGGTGGACGTAACAGGCTTTCTACAAGACAGACTTTCTGATACAGATATAACCATGTATTTATAGAGTGTAGCGCTGCAGATTACTGGGCTTTGTATACTCCTGCCATCTAGTGTTGGACTCGGATGTTTGCAACTTGCTTTTCTTTGAAGAAGTTAGTCACAAGACCTGTTGTGACTGCTCCCTTGATCCACAATGCAGCAGCACCCAGACTCCACCTCAGATTGTTTTCTGCTTAGTGGGTGAGTAGTGCAACTTGAATGTAGTGTCAAAGACAGAGTGCTGTGCATACCAAAGTGAATTAATGAAAAGGCATAGAAAACATCTGAGATATTCGCTGGCTTCCAGTCTGGAGGTAAGCACCTGTGAATCTACAGCACTACACGTGACAGATTGTTACATGGTAAGCAACATTCCGTTCATAGCATGTGAGGCTGAAAATACACACACTCTGCAGACTATAGAGCAGATCCTGCTAAAAAATGGTGGCGAGCTAGCAGATGATGCATATGTTTGAAATAATATTCTTAATACAGCTTGGCTTAGTATGGCTTGTTGGCATGCTAAAACGTCCACACAGTAGTGCTTGCAAATGGTGTGTGGTGTTGACCAAATAGCAAGCAGCCTTGCAGATATCCATGAGAGGGACGTTACCTAAAAAAATTGATGTGGCTCCTTTTTTATGTATAGAGTATGGTTTGGGAGAGTGGGTTTCGCTTTAGCACATCAGGTCTGAATAAATGTAACTATCTACCTAGCAATGCCAGCGTAGCACAAGTTACTACTTGTGTAACGATATATCTGTAAGAGACATTAGTTAGTGATAGATTCCTTACCTTAGAATATCCCCAGGCGTCAGACTGGATCCGGAAAGTTTTTCGTTAGCAGTACCCCTGTGCATCAGTAGGTGGCGTCGTGCGGCTCCGCGTCCGTCGCTGGCGTCGTAAGCGCCGAGATGACGTCACGGAGACTACTTAGGCGCCACCCATGCGCGCTGACGTCAGTTCTGTACACGACTTTCCGCGCCAGGAACGCAGAGCCATGCAAGAAACTGACCATTGGTGCCATGAAACTAGGGCCCTGAAAGGGATGACCTTAACCCTAGAAATCAGTTCGCAGAACGGGGAGGATGGGTGGGGCGGTAAGGAATCTATCACTAACTAATGTCTCTTACAGAAATATCGTTACACAAGTAGTAACTTGTGCATCTGAAAGAGACACGTTAGTGAATGATTCCTTACCTTAGAATAGATACCCCAGCAATACCAACCCCGGTGGAGGGTCTGCGAATGGATTACACCAGAAAGTCACGGAGAACAGAACGGCCAAAGAAGTCGTCTCTCCGGACCTGACTGTCAAGGCAGTAATGCTTGGTAAACGTGTGCAGCGAGGCCCACGTAGCTGCCTGACAAATATCCTGCAAGGGGACGCCGCGTCCCAAGGCAGTAGTGGCTGCTGTCGCCCTGGTAGAATGGGCACGCAGACCCACAGGAGGCTCCTTCTTAGCCAACGAGTAACAGGCTTTGATGCAGAGAACAACCCACCGAGAGATGGTCCGTTTGTGCACAGCCCGACCTTTTTTGGCGCCCGCGTAGCCAACAAAGAGCTGGTCCTCCACCCGGAACTGTCGTGTGAGCTTCAGGTAGAACGAGAGCGCACGTTTTGGGTCCAGACGGTGGAGCCTCTTTTGAAGGTTGCGGAGGCGGAAAGAAGGTAGGCAAAGTGATGGTCTGCCCGATGTGGAAGGGCGTGACAACCTTTGGCAAGAAAGAAGGACGGGTCCTTAAAACCACCTTGTCCGGATGAACAGAAAGGAAAGGAGGTTTGGAAGAAAGAGCCTGGAGTTCACTCACTCTTCTGGCAGAGGTGATAGCTACCAGGAAAGCAGTCTTGAGAGTGAGAAGACGCAAAGGACAGGTATGAAGGGGCTCGAAGGAAGCGCACATCAGATATGTCAAGACAAGATTTAAATCCCATTGAGGCATAATGAACGGCACGGGAGGAAACGTGTGCGTAATGCCTTTCAGGAAACTGTTAACAACCGGAGATTTAAACAATCAAGGCTGATCTGGAAGCCTGAGAAAGGCGGAGATGGCCGAAAGATAACCTTTGATAGTGCCCAGAGCAGAGCCCTGCTGGGCCAAAGAAAGAAGGAACAGAAGGACTTCGGAAAGAGGGGCAGAAAGGGGATCCACAGCCTTAGCTGTGCACCATGCCACAAACTTGTTCCACCTGCAGGCGTATACCGATATAGTGGAGGGACGCCTGGCTGCCAGAATGACATCACAGACTTCGGGAGGAAGATCGAAAGCTGTCAACTGTCGCCGCTCAATCTCCACGCATGGGGGTGGAGGCTGGACAGGTTCGGGTGGAGGACCGTCCCCTGCTGCTGCGACAGAAGATCCTCCCGAAGAGGCAGACAGATCGGGGGATCGAGCGCCATGTTGAGTAGCTCGGGATACCAGTATCTTCGTGCCCAATCCGGAGCCACAAGAATGACTTGAGCCCGGTCGCGCCGAATCTTCTTCAGCACTCTGGGCAGAAGCGGTATAGGCGGAAAGGCGTACAACAGACCGCAACTCCACTCGCGACAAAAAGTGTCGCCGAGCGAGTGCCACCTTGGAAATTCCAACGCGCAGAACGGATGACATTGCGCGTTCTCTTCGGTGGCGAATAGATCTAACCAAGGCTCTCCCCACTGCAGAAAGAGACCTTGCGCCACTTCCGAGTTCAGACGCCATTCGTGATCCATCAAGCACCGGCGGCTGAGTTCGTCCGCCCTGGGGTTCAGAGAACCTGCCAGGTGTTGAACCACCAGGGTAATGCCTTGATGTGCCAGCCAAGTCCAGAGGCGCAGAGCCTCCTGACATAGGGTCCACGACCCCACCCCGCCCTGCTTGTTGCAATACCACATGGCGGTGGTGTTGTCCGTGAACACCTGCACTACACTTCCCCGGACAGAGGGAAGGAATGCCTTCAGTGCAAGCCGGATTGCCCGAAGCTCCAAAAGATTTGTATGGAGCCGGGACTCCGCCGGAGACCAGAGGCCTCTGATCTCCGCCTCTCCCAAGTGGCCACCCCATCCCAGGAGGGACGCATCCGTCACCACTGTGTGCTCCGGTTGGGGAAGGGAGAGGGATCTGCCATTGACCCAATCGCGATTCGTGAGCCACCACTGCAATTGTCGTGCAGTGCCCTCCGAGATCTGGACAGGATCGGACAGGTTGCCCTGATGCTGTGCCCACTGGAACTTCAGGTCCCACTGCAGAGCCCGCATATGCCATCTGGCATGTTGCACCAGCAGGATGCAGGAGGCCATCAGGCCCAGGTGCCGGAGGGTCATCCTGACTGAAACCCGGGATAGAGGCTGAAAGATCGGAATCATAGCCTGAATATCCCGGACTCGCTGCTCAGGAGGATAAACCCGAAACAGCGTCGAATCCAGAACCGCTCCGATGAAGGGGAGCTTCTGAGAGGGACTCAGGTGCGACTTCGGCACGTTGATGGAGAACCCCAGCAAATGCAGGAGGTCGGCCGTAGTCTGAAGGTGGGTGACGACTGCCTGGGGCGAGTCCGCTTTCAACAACCAGTCGTCGAGGTAGGGGAAGACTGACACCCCTGACCTGCGCAGATGAGCTGCGACCACCGTCATCACCTTCGTGAACACCCGAGGGGCGCTGGTAAGGCCGAAGGGGAGCAAGGCAAACTGAAAATGCTCCTGGCCTACCGTGAACCGCAGGTAACGCCGGTGGGCCGGCAGGACGGGGATGTGAAAATAGGCGTCCTGCAAGTCCAACGCTACCATCCAGTCTCCAGGGTCGAGGGCAGCCAAGACCTGAGCCAGAGTCAACATCTTGAACTTCTCCTTCCGGAGGAAGCGATTGACGTTCCTGAGGTCCAAGATGGGGCGCAAGCCCCCCTTGTCCTTCTTGGGGACCAGAAAGTAGTGGGAATAACAACCACTCCCTACTTCTGGCCCAGGAACACACTCGATGGCCCCCTTGGCCAAGAGGGCCGTGACTTCCTGCAGGAGAAGTGCCAAGTGGTCCCCCGACATGCGGTGGAACTGAGGTGGCATGGCTGGAGGGGTGGACTGAAAGGGAAGGGCGTAACCCTTGCGGATGATCTGCAACACCCACTTGTCCGATGTGATAGCGTGCCAGTGGGGGAGATGATGGTGGATCCTGCCACCCACTGGCGTGGGGTGCCCCACAAAGCTCGGATTAGGAAGGTTTGGAGGCAGAAGCGGCGGAGGTGGACTGACCCCCACGCTGATTCCTAGACCCGCCCCTGCGGAAACCGCGTCCGCGACCGCGTTGAGGCTGGTTCTGCACAGGCTTGCTGAAGGAACGTGCCTGGGCGCCCTTTCCGTGGCCACGAAAGGAACGAAAACCAGGAGTGGCTGGGCTTTTCGTGGAAAGACCTAAGGACTTGGCCGTGGCCCGCGAGTCCTTAAAACGCTCCAGCGCACTGTCGGCCTTATCGCCAAACAGGCGAATGCCATCAAAGGGCATGTCCATGAGCGAGCTTTGGACATCTGGCGAGAACCCGGTAGATCTGAACCAGGCGTGGCGACGAAGCGCCACAGTCGTAGAAATCGCTCTACCTAGTGAGTCCGCGGTGTCCAAACCACACCGAATGGCGAACTTAGCCGCATCTTTACCCTCGGCAACAGCTTGGGACAGCACAGCTTGGGTCTCTTCAGGACACTGAGTCAACACCTGTGCAACTGTATCCCACACTGCGTGGGAATAGCGGCCCAATAGGCAAGCGGTGTTCACCGACCGCAGCCCCAAGCTGGCCGAAGAAAACAACCGCTTGCCGAACTGCTCCAGCTTCTTGGAGTCCTTATCCGGCGGAGCCGTGGGGAAGGCACTCTGGGACGTCGAAGCTTGGATGACCAGGCTCTCAGGCGTAGGATGAGTGGTCAGAAAGGCAGGGTCACCGGGCGCCGGGCGATGACGCCTGGCGACGTTCTTATCCACAGGGGCCCCTGTGGCTGGCCGCGACCAAGTGCCCAGCAAGACGTCAGTGAGGGCGTCATTAAATGGCAGCAGGGGCTCCGACGAAGTGGACGCAATCTGGAGCACCTCAGTGAGGAGGTTAGTTTTGAGGGCCACCGTAGGGAGATCAAGGTTGAGAACCTCAGCTGCCCGACGGAGCACCATCGTGTAGGAGGTGCCCTCCTCCATGGTAGGCGGGGGGAGAGGCAAACCCCGGGTCAGAGGAGACGTTGAGGTCGCCGGCATCCTCCAAATCATCCGCCCAGTCCTGCTCAGAGTCACACTGACGAGCAAGAGGGTCCTCGGACCCCTCCCAGTCGTCCTCCACCTCCGCCGCATGTGGCACAGACCGCGGCGGCAGGACAGGAGCCGGAGAAGGAACAAACGGCGTCGGGAACGGCGCCGGCCGTGGCCGCACCGGCGCCGTGTCCCAATGCGGATCCCAGGTAGGAGCAAAATGGTCCTGGAACCTGGGCAAGGGCGGGACAAATGGCACCCACTGTGGCGCCGGAGGCGGAGCAGAGGGTGGCGCTGGGGCCGGAGCCGGCAGCGATGGACCATGTGGCGCCGTGGCCGGAGCCGACGGCGCAGGATCCTGACACGGGACCGCGGGGCCCGAGGGCGCGCCGGCGGGAGCCCGAGGCCTAAAAAGGCGGTCCATGGTAGCAAGAAACTCTTGCACCTGTGCGGGAGTCGCCGACGGACCCGGGTAAGGTGGGTAGGCCGCGGGACTCTCGAGCTCCGAAGGAGCCGCAGGGGCAAAGCCCCTGTCCCCTCGTCCGCATCCGGGGACCGACGGGGGACGTCGGAGAGCGAACACGCTTCTTCGACTTCTTTTGTGTCGTCTCTTATCCGAGGGTGAAGACTTGGAGCCCGAGGAGCGATGACTGTCGCCCCGCGAGTTTTCCCTGGAACGGCCCCTGGACTGGGAACGGCGCTGGGACGAGTGCCGGACCTCCAGCAGCTTCCGGTGCCGCTCCCTCAAGGCCTTCGGGGCCATGGCCCGACAGTCCAGACAGGACCGGGAGTCGTGGTCGGCCTCCAGGTAGTAGAGGCAGACATCGTGGGGGTCCGCCACCGACATATTGCGACGGCAGGCCCCACAAGACTTAAATCCAGGCATCCCTACGTGCACCAAGGAAACCAAAGCTTACAGGAGACAAAAGTCTCAAAAAGGGTAGTCAAAAAGTGACTAAGGTACGTGCTCTAACCGGATCTGCGCTTACTGGTGCGGAAAAAGAAAGAACTGACGTCAGCGCGCATGGGTGGCGCCTAAGTAGTCTCCGTGACGTCATCTCGTCGCTTACGACGCCAGCGACGGACGCGGAGCCGCACGACGCCACCTACTGACGCGCAGGGGTACTGCTAACGAAAAACTTTCCGGATCCAGTCTGACGCCTGGGGATATTCT